>QXDM01000038.1:600000-1001039 GCA_003730235.1 Pythium guiyangense
AAAGCAACGACGTTAGCTCCTCATGCATGTATCGCGTAGTACCGACACGCACGCACACGCTGCAGCAACTGCTTTGTTCGCACCAGCGAGGTGGTGCCATCGCTCTGGCAGTAGACGGAACACCACTGGTGTTGAAGCGCTTGCTCGTGCTGATGCCAACGCCAACGGCACAGTTGCTGGTTCTGCTGTTGCATCCGGATACTGTGCTGACGCGTACCACGTTGCGCCGATGCGCGCGTACAAGACGCCGTCGTTGCGCACGCCATACTGCCAGACTGGCGTCTCGACGATCCAGCAGCCGGTACTTGGTCGCGTCTTGGATTTGCGGAGCTGCAGCCAGCACTCCCACGTGCTCGCGCTGCTGCTAGCGATATCAAGGAGCTCACGAGCGCTCGGATCAGTTGCAAGCGTCAAGTAGCACGGCGCATATTTGCCTCGTGCCGCGTTGTCGTTGCGACCTTCGTCTCCGCCGACGAGCAAGGAGAAGCGCGGCCAGTCGTCGCTGCTAAGCGCCATTGTCATGAGGTCGACACCGGAGCTCTTCAAGTCAACAGAAGTATCTGACATATAACGTATACAGCGAACGTATAATGATGACGACAACAATGTGTGGTGTGCACTTTGTGTACAATAGTGATAAAAGGGAGCGATCGGTCACTTTATAAATACCTTATGTACCCCAGTCGTAACCTAGTTACGGCTAGGGTACAGACTAATTATAAACGAGCCGATCGCTCCCTTTTATCACTATTGTACACAAAATGGACATCACACATTGTTGTCGTCATCATTATACGTTCGCTATATACGTTATACGTTTGATGGAAAACTTGGTTTATATACGTTATAAAGAGCTCACCTAAGTCGACGGAAGAGGCGGCTGAGTCGTCTACGACTACCTATATAGGTATTGGTACCTATATAGACTCACTTCGATTCATTATCGTCACTAGATCCTCGATTCCTATACGCCGATTTGAGTGGTGACGCGAAGTCCCCAGTCGAATAACATATAACCTTACGTATAACCTATTGTTATACGTTAGGCTATATGTTATTCTATTATCCGAGTGTGCGAATACTTCCTCCGGTCGATAAAGATATGTGCATTTCACTCAAGCATCAACAACTTTTGTTGTTTTGGTCGGATTTGATCACAAAAACACTCACAAAACCTCTGAATGAGACGAACCATCATGACTTTTGACGAAGATAACGAGACAAGAGGAATCACAGCAAAATCGATTTCTTCATTGTGTCATTTAACACTCTGACTGTCAAAAATTCTTTTTGACGCAACGAATTAGCGATATTACACTTGATAAAGCTTTTGGAAAGACAAAGACGAGCTCTCTCAGTCGAACACTTTTTCCTTCGTATCACGTCATTAGTCATTAAGAATTAAATCAACGAAGTGAAACCGATTGTATTGATCTGATTGGATGAATGGAAATGATTTTATCCAATCATTTCACTTAACCTCAATTATGTTGCCCATAAAAAACCAAATTGCACATATCTTTATGGATCAGAGTAGTAGTATATAACGTCAAAGCGTCTCAAGGTATAACGTATAGTTTTATTCATATAACGTGTAAACTGATAATATTGTGCGTATTACGTATACAGGCACCATTCCCATTACTAAATAGCAAAATCAGTAGGCGAGCCAATCTGCTTTGAAAGGGAAAGGTTTTCGACAGGTTTATTTGGCAAGCGCCGAGATTGACAGTGGCGCGACACGAAGTCGCTCAAATGCAGCAACAAGCTCAAACACATCCTCTGCTAGAATGCCTGTGTGGCGCCAGCAGTTGGCGACGGTAGTGCTCGACACTTCGTCCCATGCTGCTTGAGCCCACTTCATAGCGTCTAAAACGCTAGCATCATAGAGAGACGCCAGCTCTTGCTCACTCACCTCCACTCCCTCATTTTCTTCACGCTCGATAATCTCATCTAGCTTGTCGACGATGTGCGCAGTGCGAATCTTGATGAGCTTGCTCTTGAATGCTTGGATCACTCCAGCATCTTATGGCTGAAGGTGTGTCGTAGTGTTTGGGGGGAGAAAGCTGAGTGTGACGTTCGAGAACGTGTCCGTCACTCTATCTGGCGATGCGTTGTCCAAGAGGAGGAGGACTTGACGCTGTTCGCGCTCCATGCGCTCGTTGAAGTGGCTCAGCCAGGCGCGGAAGAGGCTAGTCGTCATCCAGCCTTTCTGCGAGTTGGTGTACTCCACACCAATCTCGCTGGCTGTGCGACCTTCGAAGCAGCGAGGCTGCTTTGCCGCGCCAATGAACAGCAGCGGCAACTTCTCCGAGCCGTCTGCATTTATAGTCAGCGCCACAGTGATCCGCTTCTTGCCGACCTTTCGCCCTGCCATACTCGACTTGCTCACGGCTCGCACAGGAGCAGCACAGTAGAAGTAGGCGCTTTCATCGAGGTTGAATATGTCGGCTGGCTTGTATTGACTTGTTAGTGCGCGTAGAGCGGCACGGCCTTCCTTCACTGCTTCCTTGCTAGCTGAAGCTGCTTCTCCATGCACTCGACGTGGCTTGAGGGCATGCCTGAGCTGGAGCTTCTGCAGCCAACCGTCGCTGAACTTCAAGCGCTTGAGTCGGTCGCCACGCGCGTGCGCTGGCGAGCACAACAAAGCCGCTCGCAGCTTCTCTGTCATGGCCTTGATTGTCGCCCACGTAGCAACTGGGAGCTGCATACTCTCGCAGCGAACGATCCAGGCGACGAGAGCGGACTCGAGCGCGTCACTGCTGACCGGCTGCATCGTTTTGAGTGTCGGTCGAGCGCCAGCGCTGTGTGCGGCACCGCTCCCTGAGCCATGCACCTTGAACAGGATGGAGAGAGTGGAAGGAGACGGTCGCTTGGGCAGCTGGAACGTAGTTGACGCCCACACACACAGATCCGACAGCGACAGCGCTGGGCGGTGCTCGTGGTGCTCGCATAGCTGGAGCTTCTGCTGCGCGGTCAGGCGTAATTGCCAATGAGTGGACAAAAGATTTCAGACTTGGTATGAACAAATTCGTCAGGTTATTAGTTATTACAGTATTTACTAATGAGAATGGTGCCTGTATGGTGTGCGTTGTGATTCGAAACTCGATATGATATACTGTAAACGTATGTTGTACCTTACGTTTTTCGTAAGTTTAGGTGTTTAGCACCACCATTACCGGGAATATTTCCAAAATCCGAAGATATGAAATTTTGACTTTGAGGTCTTGTACCTCGTATCGGAATGACATTTTGCCTCTGTGACCAAATTCGTTAATAGGGTAATACCCTAACAGATTTGCGTTTTGGCTATCTCGAAATGTGATCACGTTTCTTTCCCGCCAAAACTACATGAGATATTCACGTTTAAATCATGTCGTATAAGACTCAAACATGTTGCCTTAAACAAAATGTGGTATTGGAGATGTTACACGTTTTCCATCGTGTTACGTGCTTAACACAAGGAGGCGTATCGAAATGAGTATCAAATCAATCGACACACAGATGTCGCTGCATTCATGTAGCTCGACATTCGTCGCAAACACTTATATGTTAAGTGCTTAACACGTAACACGATGTATAACGTTTAACACCTTTTGAATGTCTAAGCCTTACGAGTGTTGTTCGACATCACTTCGAATGGTTAGGGTCTTGGGTTTAGAATTATGGTCTATGGTTTTCGTGGTCCAATAGACCGAAATGGATCTCAAAAAGGTGCGATTCTTCTGAAGAAGGTTTACATTCTTCGAGGCGAGAGAGTTCTGTGTTCTCGTGCATAACCTCGGACGCATGTACAACGTGATCAAACGTGCGTATAACGTACAAAGATAACAAATATCACACAGACATATAACTTTGTTTTATGTCCGTATGTGTGTTGTACGTTGCGACGTAAAATGACGTTTGATACAATAAACGTATATTGTCCCACCAAAGCGTTGAGCGTGAGCAACAGTCAGAACGTAAAACCATATATGTGTGCCTTGTCGAAGTGAGACTTTATGGGTATATATGCTTAAACTCTCATACAAGAGTTTAAGCAAAACGATGTATAACGTACAAACGAACTTGTAATGATAACCTCAACGTGCATTTAACGTATAAAGTGCACCTGTGTATAACATATTAATAAAGTGTATGGCATATAACCATTGCTTCTATGTGTGACGGTACGTATAAAGATATTGTAACCGTTCACAATATCTTTATTTACGTTATACTTCGTATTTTGTAAGCTGAATATTTGATATACGTCGTGACTCTTCACCTTGATGGGTAGTTGATCACCATGTGCACCAGTAAGCATGCGCAAACCCAGCGCATCTTTCTTGCTGTACTTTGGCAAGTAATCCCTCGTGCCTTACGTATGGTTATATGTTGTCGGTTGCGATGTATAACGAATTAATGAACGTACAGCATACCCTCGAATGTACGTATGACATAAATAGTGAACGTATGACGTACAAACATAATAGTACAAATGGTGATATACGTTCGTTTACCCTACGTTATACTTCGTAGTATGTAAGCTATCTATGATATGACCTGACAAAAAGATACAATATATCGTATAAATTAAGCGTATGACATATTACCTTCGTTTCTATTCGTTAACACAAATCTAGAAATGAAGAACTTGACGTTAACATTTACATTGATCGCTAATGAGTGACGTTGACGCACATATAACATATACTATGAACGTACCTTATGTTATATATGCTATCTTTAAACGTGACGCGTCACACATCAAATCGACCAATCAGCCCAGGAGGTCCTCGTTTCCGATACTTACCTATAAACGTGTTTATAAGTAAGTATCGGAATCGAGGACCTAGTCACAATAGTGAATCGAAGTGAGTGATTTTTTAGAAAAGAATAACCATATTTTAGAAAAAGAAAACACGTAAAGTGCGCAGTGCGCCATTTTACGAACCTAACGTGTTATTTCACTATCAAGCACACACAACAACCTATATAGGTTGTACATAAAACAAGAGTTGCGCAGTTGTTGAAGTGAACAACTGTACTTTTGTACTTGTTTTTTGTAAAGAAAATCACTGTTTTCAACTTCAATAACTACACTCACGTAACTACACGTACACGTAACAACCTATATAGGTTGTTGTGTGCGTACTTCTTCTTACAAACGAACAGCGTCTGATACTAAAAAGCATCAAAACTCACGAATACCTATAATTAGATTGTGTCTAAACTATATAGGTCGTGACTTGCTTTTATATGCGCTGCCTCTAGGAGCGTTGAGCGCCTCTACACGAGCGACGTCCCGCGCCTCAAGTACCTCATTGACATGGTCCTGAGCGTCGAGCCGTACATCAAGCCCGAGAAGGTAGGTCTAGCGCTTGTGATGTCGCTCTATGAGCGAGTCTGTCCGTCACAGCAACTTCAGTGTTGTGAGCTGATCGCCTGTGTCTCTGGATGCGGGCTCTCTGCTGCTGCTGCTCGTCGCGACCGACAGCTCGCCAAGAAGATCTTGGACTACGCCAAGTTCGATCGCATCGCGATCAAAGTCGAGGAGAAGTTCAAACAGGCGAGCCTCGTGCGCGCCAAGACTGCGATCGTCATGATGAGTCGCACGGTCAGCGCACTGCGGACGCAGATGCTCCGCATGATCTTCGTCGCGTGGAAAGGGCACAACGCCATCGCAGCGCAGCACGAAGCGATCATGCACCGCTTGATCATGATCAAAGACATTCAGCTCCGGAGCAACCGGAAGGAGCTCGCGTTCGCGATGTGGAAAGGCCACGTGAACCGCATCGTCGAAGAGCGCGCGCAGCGCTTTGCGATCGCAGCGCGACGGTGAGCTGTGTGTTGTCTTGCGACGCTCAGAGGTCATTTGCTAAGTGTCATTGGTAGACTGACGACGTATGGTGCGCTAGGAATGAGCTCACGAAAGTGCGGCGGCTCTGGAGCGAGTGGCAGGGCTTCTTGCGCATGCGCACGAAAGAGAAGTTTATGGTTTATTATTAACCATAAACTTCTCTTTATATACCTCGTGACGCTTCAAGACCTTCAAGACCTTCAAGACCTTGAGCACCAGCAAGAGAAGAGCATGCGCGATAGCGATGCTGCTCGCCATGACAAGCGCTATGCGTCGTGGCTGCAGAAAGCACTTCGCATCAAGGAAGAGACCGAGCGCTTCTGGGTCCAGGAGCAACAGCGCCGCCAACAACAAGCATCTGACGAACCAAGTGTCTCCAGCAGTGACGATTCTCATGTGACGCAACGACAGCAGCGGAGCAAGCGCGAGTCGAGCTCAGTGTGGGACGCGATTGCTTTGCACGACGAGCAATATGTGCGCTCGTTTGTCGAGGCGGACGTCCAGCGTGTGTTTGCTCGATACGATGGCCGCACTGGTCCAACGCTGCTGCACGAAGCGGCAGCGAGTGGCGCTGCTGCGATCGTCGCGTTCCTTCTCGACGTGCTCCAGACGCAGTTTACTCCCGAGACGTGCAGTGACATGCTTCAATGCGTCGATACGTCGTACAGCCAGACGACGCCACTCATAGCGGCGTGCCAGAGCTCCGAGGTTGCTGTACTCTCCTTCTCTTTCTGATGTGATGAACCATCGTGTCGCCACTCCAACCATGACTGTTGACATCTGACTTCATCACAACTGTGCTATGTTCCACAGGGTTTAATGGCGCAGCGACTCGAGGTCGTACGCTTGCTCGTGCGCGCTGGGAGCGATGCCGCGCAGCAGGACGCGCATGGCGACAATGCGCTGCACTGGTGTGCGCGCACGTCGCACGCGACGCTTTTGCGCTACTTCCTCAAAGAGACCGACGCTGGCGTTGCGGCAGTCTTTGCAGAGAACTACAAGCGCGAGAAGGTATGCATGTGCGTGAGAGCGAGTCGACAGACGATGATCGAGCTTGCCGGAGCCTGATGCGAGTGCGCTACATCTCATGTGACTGCAAACGGCAGCCACTCGACATTGCCAAGCGCCAGCTCGCGCGCAAACCGAACCTGCTGTCGACTGCAGCGTTCAATCTGCTGCGCCACGTCGACCGCAAGTGCAACATCCGCATGAAGCTGCAGCTCGTCAAGCGCATTGAGCATCAGAAGCAGGTCGAGACTAGCGCGCTTGAGACGCTCGAGCTCTACGCAGCGCTCGAAAGCGCAGACGCGGTGCGCGACAAAGCCGACCAGATGTGGACGTGTGCGCTGCAGCAAGCCGAGGCGAATCGCCAGAGTGCTGAGGACGCGCACGTCGAAGCAGCTGCGCGCGCAGCAAGTCGAGCCGCGAGCGAGTGGTTCGCCTCGAAAGACGGCAAGAGCTACATGAAGAAGCAGCTCCCGATCGCGACACAGGAGCTCAAGCTTGAGGTGCAGAGTGGCAAGCTCGCAAAGCCGAAAGACGCGAAGAAAGCAGCTACGCAGCGGGTTCAGGACGCATACTGCCGCGAGAAAGCAGCGCTGGCGAGACGCCTAGCGATCGACGCGTTCCGAGCAACGACACCAGCGTATCCGCGCGAGAGCATAACACCGCCTGCTGTACTTCGCGACGTCCTTCGCCTTCCGAAGCAGCAACTGTAGTCGCGACACTCGACGCTTTGATCAGCCAGAGACCCGATTGTTCACGACGAGAGTCGTGAGAGGTGTGGATCTCCACTGCCAGTACTCGAGGTCTGAAGAAGACTGAACATTTGCGCAATGCTTGAACACACAGACCAAGCACGATGGCAAGTTCGTCTAGCGCATGTTCGCCAGACCTGTGCATCGGTCGATTTGTGTGTATACCTTGATAGTGCTATAAACGAGGTACTGATGGACAGGGAAAATTAACGGCCATTTTGTGAGGGCCATTATGGAGGGAGACTTCTTCCCTCCATTCACTACCCCTAAACGACCTGCTAGTGACCTGCTACAGAGCGAGCAAAGCTACCATACATTGCGAACCAAGCGCGCTGGTGAGTCCACATCGATGAGCAATGAGTCGTGGTTATTAGTAGACCTTCAGGCTGTGGAAGAGCGAAGTGCTGAGCCGAGGAGCGGCGATGTCTGGGCACAGCTCCATATTTTCCTATCCTGACTTAATGGTGAAACTCGAACTCGACCGGATGCCGAGTTGCTTTGTATTAAGCCCACCGCGACGAGATGCACCATCTCGGTTATCCGTCACAACATCAGGTGCGCTGGTGTTCCTAGTACTTGTGTGCAAGTTGAGCATGTCATCTTGCCGATTTCATGAGACTAACTTGATATTTAAATACGAGTGCTCTGCAGTGTGTATAACAGAGTATACAAAAACCAAGATAGTTTCCATTAGATCACAATTATGGCCGTAATGGCCATAATGGAGGGACCTGAAAAGTTTCCGATCCCCTCCATAGGGCCAAGCCCTGCTACAAGCAGGATCGGCGTCGTTTGGCAAGTCCTCAAAGCGACGTCGAGCGTCGAGCACGTCGTTGTCGCTCGAGCATGAAAGCAGTCGAAGACGACGTCGATGCAAAGGCACTGGTGCGTGTGTGTGTGCTTCGAGCTTCTAAGTATGCACCACTGTCAACAGAGAGACTCACAGCAACTGTTGTTCGTGTGTGTCACGTGCAGCCTGGGCGCTCCAAGCTCCGTGAACCAGCTGATGTGAAGGTGCAGTAACACTCTTGGAGCGCATGTCGAGCGAACGGAAGCCTTTGCGCTAATACCTGCCACTATGCTCGTGCTTGCTATCCGAGCAGAGCACACTCACGTCCAAGTTGCCGGCGCCAAAGGATGAGAAGCGCGTGTGCGTCTCCTGCAATCATTGCCACCTAGGTTCGCGCGCTAGTCCACCCATTCCATTCTCACGTGATCGTTATCTGTGGGCTTGCGGTGCTCTCTTGTACGTCTTCAGAGCTAGTCACAGCGACGACGCTGAAGCAAAGATGACAACGCTCAGTCGACCTCCGAGTACCGGCAGTGGCGTCTTGAAAGAGTCCAAGCTCAAGCAGCCAGAGGTGCGGCCAAAGATTCTCGACAAAGCCCGGACACCAGCGTCAGCGTCTGCGCCATCAACAACTTCAGCATCACCGCTTGATGCAAAAAGCGTCGCGAACGCGAGCGAGCAGCCTGCAAAGAAAGTGCCGCCGCCGCCAGACAAGCACTCGGCGAACGCGCCACGTGCGTTTGCGCGCGCCGAGAGCAAAGAGCCGACGACGCAGTCGCTACACAAAGTCCGGAGCGTCCAGTCCTTAGCGAACGAGATCCGTCGCATCCGGTCGCTTCGGACGGACACCGACGGAAGCAAAGCAGGCGGTGACGATGACGAGGACGACGAGAAGCTCAAGAAGCCAGAGAAGAAGGCGAGGTGCGTGCGTTCGTGATCGCAACTCTGATCCATAGTGGTGCGCCTCGTAATCGTTCGTGGCTATTTGGCAGTGCGCGCTCCAAGATCAAGCTCGAGATCAGCGAGTTGCCAGCGCACGATGACGCGTTCGATCGCGGCGCTGGCGCACCAGGTCGCCAGCCGACGCAGAGTCCAACGCTCCGACCGATCTTGACGTCCTCACCGACGTCTGCGCTGTCGAGTGGCAAGCGCGGCATCAATCGGGACTTTGTGCAAGGCCTCGGTGCGAACTTCCAGCTCGATCTGCACGAGAGCACGGAGCGCGTGGACAAGTCGTTCGATCTCTCCGCATCTGGGACGTTTGACGCCGTTGGTTTCCAGATCAAGCAGAGCGGCATCACGCGCTCGCCTGATCGGCTCCCAGGCGCTCCGCAGCAGCCGTCGAATGCAAAGAAGCACCTCGTGAAGCTCGGTGTGCTCGGCCGTGGCGCAAGCGGCGTCGTGCACAAAGCGCTGCATGTGCCGTCGCTCTTGCTCGTGGCCGTGAAAGTGATCCCAGTGTTCGAGAACGAGAAGCGCCACCAGCTCATTGCTGAGCTCAAGGCGCTGTACAACAACCTCTCGACACTCTCAGACGACGCTGCTGAGCGCCGCACCGTGGCGTGTCCTGAGATCGTGTGCCTCTACGACGCATTCATGAACCCGAACGAAGGGAACGTGTCGATTGTGGTCGAGTACATGGACGGCGGGTCGCTCCAGGACATTGTTGACACGGGCGGGTGCACATCTGAGAGCGTGCTCGCAAACATCTCGTACCGCGTGCTCAAGGGCTTGCAGTTCCTCCACAGCACGCACCAGCTCCACCGCGACATCAAACCTGGCAACTTGCTCATCAACCACTTTGGCGACGTCAAGATCTCGGACTTTGGCATCGTGCGCGAGATGGAGAACTCGATGGCGAAAGCCACGACGTTTGTCGGCACACTCACGTACATGTCGCCCGAGCGCATTGCGAGCGAGGTACGCAGGCGAGCGATCCATGACTCTCTTGCCTGTGTGTATCCCGAGAGAGCACTCATCGGATCGCTTGACCCTGTGTATGTCCTGCTGATCTTGCTGCTCTGAGTCGTAGGAATACTCGTACAAGTCGGACGTCTGGTCGTTTGGGCTCTCGATCATGACGTGTGCGCTCGGCAAGTTCCCGTACTCGAGCAAAGGCGGGTATTGGGAGCTACTCCACATGATCCGGAACGAACCGGTACGACTGTGTGTATGTGTCCTGGCGGAAGAAAGACTTGTCCTTGCGGTGTAGCAATCGTGTCTGAGCGTTCTTTCTCTCACACACATACGCATTGCATGCATGCCGACAGCCACCGCGTCTCCCAGAAGGCGAGTTCTCGGCACTCTTCTGCGACTTCCTCGGCAAGTGCTTGCAGAAGGACCAAGCCGAGCGCTGGAGCGTCAAGCAGCTGCTCAGCCACGACTTTGTCAAGCACTGCGAGCGCCAGGCAACGGCGCCTGCACCGGCTCCAGACGACTCGATCGACTGGAGCGCGAGCACTTCTGGCGCAAAGGACCACGGTGCAGCGAGTCCGCTTGCGAGCGACGATGACGGATCCAAGGAGCAGCTCGAAGTCGACGAAATCGTCCAGCGCGTGGCCGAGTACTGCATGAAAGACGCAAAGGAGCTCATCACGGAGCACAGCTACTCGCTCGACGACATTGTCGCGTGGATCCAGAAGCTCCCGACCATGCAGCGCGCGTACGTCCCTGTGTGTGACCTCACTTGATCTCTAGTCATGCGAAACGTCCCTCACACTTGCTTGTGCTTGTCTCTCTTGCACTCGCAGCAAGCTCGCGCGCTTTGCCGACCAGATCGGCGCGCACCGGCGCGTCGTGTACACCAAGTTCCAGTCCGCAATGAACGACTTGCTCCAGGACATCCAGGAGCTGTACTTTGACGACCAGAAGACGCCGTCGCAGCAAGCCAAGTGAGGGACCGACCAAGAGACGACAACGACGTTGGCGCATGACGCATGGAGTCGGGTATATGGGTACACGGTGATGCTACGCACGCTCTACACATGGAGGCTCGCGCGTAAGAACACGTGCAAGCGACTGAGAGAGCGAGACGCAGAGAGGACGAGAGAGAGCAGGCGACGCGACGGAGACGAGCTCCAATACATAAGTTACGTGTCTCGCGGTGCACTCCTTAGCGACTACATGAGTGCGCACGCGTTCTGGTCGTCGCTCGACTTGCTCTTGCCCTTGATCTTCTGGCTCGCGTTCGCTTTGTTCGCGACCTGGTGGAACGAAAAGTTGCGCCGGAGGTAGCCGATCACGAGGCGGTTCTCTTTCTTCAAGAGCTCAAACGCGTTCGCGAGCGACGTGAGCTCCTCCGTGCGCGGGTCGTCCATGTCCATGACGCGCTCGGTCGCGAGCTGCACACGGAACGCCGCTTTCGACACACGCATCGCGGCGACGTACGCCGACGAGCCCTTGAGCGAGTGGCTCTCGCGCCGCAGCACGACGTAGTCGCGGTTCACGTACGCCGTTTCGATGCGGCGCATGTACTCGTCGCAGACCATGGCGTACTTCTGGAGAAAGCTGAAGAAGAGGTTCTCGTTCCCGCCGCACTGCTCGACGCCTTGGGCGTAGTCCACCGGGTCGCCATCGGGGATCACAATGTCCTCTGGCACGGCGGTCGACGTGAGCGAGCTCGGACTCGACGTCACCATGTTCGCCGTGTCCATGTGACTGTCGTCGTGGTCGTGGTCGTGAGCGTGGCCATGACCGTTCGTAGCATCTGCCGTCGCGTTGTTGCTCTCGCCGTCGTCGTACGCATGCGCAGTCGCGTACGCTGTGCCGTCGTCCTTGTCTTCGTACTCAAGCTCTGGCGCGTACGTCGAAGACGACTTGCGGTGTGACAGCGCAGTCGCGTTCTCGAGGTACGGCGACGTGCCCGAGGCGTTGCGCGAGAGCGCGGCGATCGTGTTGAGCTCGCTCACGGCGTCAAGGTAGAACGAGTTGTTCCCGACCGAGAGCGACGTACGGTTCGACGCGTTCGCAAGGAGCTCGCGGTCCTCCAAGCTGTTCCCGAGCGTGTCCGAGAGACTCGACTCGACACTCAAGCCCTCGCTCAGCGTCGACAGTGACGTGAAGATCGCGTCGGTGTTGGCGAGGTGCAAGCCGCCCGTGGTGTGGCTTAGCATCATCGGGTCTTCGAACGCCAAGTCTGCGATCGCGCGCGTCAAGTCGAGCGCTTCGTTGTGCGTCGACGCAGGGACCAAGTTTGCTGCGCCGGTGTCCGTGCCGTCGTCCGAGTACAAACTCGGCTCGCGGCTCGTGACTTTGTGGCCGAGGTACCGCACGTGCATCCACTGCTTGATCGCGATGCGGAGCGTCGGCTTGGAGATCGGCTTCACGATCACTTCGTCCATGCCGGCGTCGAGGCACTTCTTCCGGTCGCCGCTCATGGCGTACGCCGTGAGCCCGACGATCGGGATGCGCGGGATCTTCATCTCCGTCTCGAACGCGCGGATGCTCTGCGTCGCCGTGTAGCCGTTCATGATCGGCATCTCGCAGTCCATGAGGACCATGTCGTAGAGCTCGTGGTGCTCCTTGTACGCGAGGAGCGCGTCGCGGCCGTTCGTCTCCCACTGGAGCAAGTGGTTGTCCTCCATACAGAAGCACTTGACGACCTCCCAGTTGAACTCGTTGTCTTCGACGACGAGGATGCGCGCGTGCTTGGGGATCGAGTCGTTCCGGCTACTCAGGTCGTCGCTCGCCAAGTGGAGGATGCTCGGGTACTTCTGCGGCTCGCCGAGCGCGTCTTCCTCCATGCGCCGCACGATGACGGTAAAGTAGAACTCCGAGCCCTCGCCAAGCGCGCTATCGACGTCGATCGAGCCGTCCATGAGCTCAACGAGCTGCTTGCAGATCGCAAGACCGAGGCCAGAGCCTGTCGGGTTGTTCTTGCGCGTGCGCTCGAGCTTTGTGAAGAGTGAGAAGAGCCGCGACTTCTCCTCCTCGTCCATGCCAATGCCCGTGTCTGTGACCTGGAAGAGCAGCTTGATGTGCGTCTTGGGGATGTCTGGCGCCGGCACCGTGCTGCACTTGATCGTGATCGAGCCCTCGAGCGTGAACTTGATCGCGTTCGAGAGCAAGTTGAGCAGCACTTGCCGCAGCCGCACGACGTCGCCAATGACAAACTTGGGCACCGCCGGTGCGCACTGCATCGACAGCCGAATGTTCTTCTCGCGCGCTTTGAACTTGAAGATCTCGATCGAGTAGTCGAGCAAGTCCTCCATCTTGAACGGCTCGGACGAGATCTCCATGTGCCCGGCTTCGATCTTCGACAGGTCGAGGATGTCGTTGATCAAGTTGAGCAAGAGCGAGCCCGAGACGTACGCCATGTGGACGTACCGCTCCGGGATCTTGTCGAGCTTCTGCTCGCGCAAGAGCTCGAGCATCCCGAGCACGCCGTTCAGCGGCGTGCGCAACTCGTGGCTGAACGACGCGAGGAAGTTCACCTTGGCTGCCTCCATGTGCTTCTTCGCCGTGTAGTCCTGGCCGACGCCGATGACGCCGCGAATGTTGCCATGCATGTCTTTCTTGCTCGACGCGTTCACGAGCAGGAGCAGTGGGCGATTCGACTTGGTCGTCATTGGCAGCTCCATCTCGCCGACGTCAATGCCAATGAGCGCTTGGTTCAGGAGACTCTTGACTTGGAACCGCGACTCGGGCACGATGAACATGTCGACGAGGTTCAAGCCCGTGACAGCGGCTTTGTGGTACCCCGTGATCTCTTCGATCTTCTGGTTCCACTCGTTGATGCAGCCGTACGTGTCGACGCCAAAGATCGGCGCGTTCGCCGTGTCGATCAGTCGAAAGTACTCGTACTCCTGCGCAATGCGATCCGTGATGTCCTGACCAATGCCGACGACACCGACGATGTTGCCGTGGAGGTCGTTGCGCGGCGTGGCGTTGAGCAAGATCTCGATCTTTGTACCCGGACGCGTGATGAGCGGGAACTCAAAGTTCGCGGTCTGGATGCCCTGAAGCGCTTTCGAGAAGACGTCAGCGACCACGGGGCGGAACTCCGGCGAGATGAACGTCTCGACGAGGTTCTCGCCCATGACCTCGGCGGTCGAGTACTGCGTGATCTGCGCTGCCTTCTTGTTCCAGATGTTCACGCACAAGTTCGAGTCAACGCCAAAGATCGGCGCGTTCGCAGTGTCAATGAGCCGCGTGTACTCTTGGTCCTGCGCAATGCGGTCGGTCAAGTCCTGACCGATGCCGACGACGCCGACGATCTTCCCGTGCTGGTCGAACCGCGCGGTCCAGTTCAGCAGGATGTTGACGTTCCGCTCTGTGCGCGTGAGCAGCCCGACCTCCGAGTTGGTTGTCTCGTCACCGTTCAGCGCCTTTGAGAGCACGCTCGCGACTTCTTCGCGGTACTCGTCTGCGAGGAAGTTGTTCACGAGGTTCTTCCCGAGCACTTCGGCCTTGGTGTACTTGGTGATGTCAGCGGTCTTGCGGTTCCAGATCGTCACGCAGCCGTTCACGTCGACGCCAAAGATCGGCGCGTTCGCTTTCTCGATCAGCCGGGCGTACTCCTGCTCTTGCGCGATACGGTCCGTGATGTCCTGGCCAATGCCAACCATGCCGATCACCTTGGCGTGCTCGTTGAACCGCGGCGTCGCGTTCAGCAAGATCTCCACGCGCCGACCCGCCTTCGTGATCAGCGGGAACTCAAAGTTCGCCGTCTCCGTGCCGTCCAGCGCCTTTGAGAGCACAGCGCCGACGGCTTCACGGTAGTCCTCGGTGATGAACTTCTCGACCAAGTTCTCGCCCATGACGTCTGCAGTCGAGTACTGCGTGATCTCGGCGGCCTTCTTGTTCCAAATGTTGACGAGACCGTCTTCATCGACGCCAAAGATTGGTGCGTTCGCCGTGTCGATCAGTCTTGCGTACTCTTGCTCCTGTGCGATGCGGTCCGTGATATCCTGCCCGATGCCGACGACGCCGACGATCTCACCGAGTTCGTTGTACCGCGGCGTGGCGTTGAGCAGGATCTCGACGCGGCGACCGGCTTTCGTAATGAGCGGGAAGTTGAAGTTCGCCGTCTGCATGCCGTTGAGCGCTTGCGAGAGTACGAGACCGACGGGACTGCGGTACTCCTCCGAGATGAACTCCTCGACCAAGTCCTTTCCGAGCACAAACTGCGTCGGGTACTGCGTGATCTCGGCCGCTTTCTTGTTCCAGATGTTCACGAGACCGTCCATGCCGACGCCAAAGATTGGCGCGTTCGCTGTGTCGATCAAGCGACTGTACTCTTGCTCTTGCGCAATGCGGATGGTGATGTCTTGGCCGATGCCCACGACGCCGATGATCTCGCCCTTCTCATCGTACCGCGGCGTCGCATTGAGCAAGATCTCAATGCGCCGACCTGTGTTCGTGATCAGCGGGAACTCAAAGTTCGCCGTCTCCGTCCCTTCGAGCGCCTTCGAGAGCACGTTCCGCACGCCGATCTTGTAGTCCTGCGGAATGAACTCGTCGACGAGGTTCGTCCCGATCACATCGAGCGCCGAGTACTCGGTGATCTGCACGGCCTTGCGGTTCCAGATGTTCACGCGGCCTTCAATGTCGACGCCAAAGATCGGCGCGTTCGCTGTGTCAATGAGCCGAATGTACTCTTGCTCCTGTGCGCGGCGGTCGGTCACGTCTTGGCCAATGCCAACGACGCCAGTGATGTTCCCGCCGTGGTCGTACCGCGGCGTCGCGTTCAGCAGGATCTCGAGTCGCCGACCGCTCTTCGTGATCAGTGGGAACTCAAAGTTCGCTGTCTCGACGCCTTCGAGCGCCTTTGCGAGCACTTGCACGACGGCGCTCCGGAACTCGTCGTGGATGTACTTGACGAGCTCTTCGCCAATCGCGTCGTCGTTCGTGTACTCGGTGATCGTCGCGGCCTTTTTGTTCCAGATCGTCACGCGGTAGTCCTTGTCGACGCCAAAGATCGGCGCATTCGCCGTGTCAATGAGGCGACTGTGCTCTTGCTCCTGGACAATGCGCTCCGTAATGTCCTGACCAATGCCGACGACGCCCGAGATCTGTCCCAAGTGGTCGTACCGCGGCGTCGCGTTCAAGAGGATCTCGAGGCGTCGGCCGCTCTTTGTGATGAGCGGGAACTCAAAGTTCGCGGTCTCGACGCCTTGGAACGCTTTCTGGAACACTGCGGCGACGGCAGTCTGGTAGTCCTCGGAGATGAGGAACGACACGAGGTCGGCGCCCATGACCTCCTCCGGCTTGTACTCACTGATCGCCGCAGCTTTCTTGTTGAAGATCACAATCCGCCCTTCCGTGTCGACGCCAAAGATCGGCGCGTTCGCCGAGTCAATGAGCGTCTGGTACTCCATCTCCTTGGCGTTGCGCTCCGTCACGTCCTGACCGATTGCGACGACGCCCGTGACCGAGCCCGAGTCACCGATCTGCGGCGTCAGACAGAGCATGATCTCGACGCGCGCGCCTGTGGATGTCACGAGCGGGAGCTCAAAGTCGCGACCCGGCACACCGGTCGTGAGCGTCTGCTTGATCGCGTCTGCCACGAGCGCCTTCGCTTCGTCGTACACGAGGTCGAGCAGCGGCACGCCCATGACGGCTTCGAGCGTGTAGCCTGTGAGCGACGCTGCTTTGGCGTTCCAGACCGTGATTTGTCCCTCGTGATCGAGCTCAATGATCGGCGCGTTCGCTTGCATGATCACGCGCGCGTACTGCTTCTCGTGCACGCGCCACTCGGTCACGTCCTGACCGATCGCCAAGAGCCCGAGGACGTTACCGTCGTCGTCCATGTCGGCGGTAAAGTTCGTCAAGACCTGGACGTTCCGGCCCGCGGCCGCGGTCTTGAGCGGGATGCACACGTCGCGCACGGTCTTGCTCGGGTTCTTGAGCACGACGTCGATCATCTCGTTCGCAGACCACGCCGTGGCTTCGAAGATGAAGTCCTGGAACGGCTTCCCGATCGCGTCGCTCGGCGTGACGCTCGTGATCGTCATCATCTTTTTGTTCCAGAGCGTGACGAGACCGTCCGGTGAGAGGCCAATGATCGGCGCATTCGCTTCGTCAAAGAGGCGATGGAAGCGGCCGTACTGCTCCTGGCTCTGCTGCTGCGCGAGCGTCTCGCTCGGGAGCTTGGCGAGCGGGAGCTTGCAGCTGCCGCGCGAGCTCAGCGACGTTGCCGCCGGGCGCGTTGTGATGGTTGTGGTCGTGGTCGTTGTGTTTGTCGTTGTAGTAGCAGCAGTGGTTGCTGTAGTTGCTGTTGCAGCAGGCGCTGCTGCTGCGATCGCAGACGGTGTGGTCGTCATGGTCGTTGTCGTTGCAGTCGCTGCGACTGCTGTCGGCGGTGCCGCTGGTGCAGCAGACGACGCCGATGCGCGAGTGTGCTGTTGCTGCTGCGGCTCGCTCGCTCGTCGCGAGGAATTCGTGCCTGGCATCGCCGCACTCGCTCTTGTCTTGCACGTCGTCGTCTCTCTCGAGTGCACTCGAGCGACTGGCTCACTTGCTTTTCAAATCTGCCGCGCGCGCGTTGGTTCTTTCGATTTTCTGGTGTGGCGCACACGTGAACGTGAAGAACCTCCGCTGCAACGAGTCAGTCAGTCGGCACCACCTCGCTAGCGCCTGCCTTCTTGCTGTCGCTCGCCTTCGCCTTCTTGCTGTTGCTCTTGCCTTGGCTTTGCTTTGCCTTGCCGCGCGTTTGCTCGAGCTCGAAATTCGCGAGTGGACTGCCACTCAGTCCGCTCTGTGTTTCGTCGAGTTGTGCCCGTGTCAGTGCTACAAGTTTGTCAGCAACAATGCCTCGCGCGACGATTCCTCTATCTCACTACAATTTAAAATGTATAGAGAGAAACAGACGATTTGCAGCTGTTGTCGTGCGTTGCGAGACGATCGCGATTATGCCTCGGCGACTGACTCTGTCGCTGCGAGCATGGCCAGTTGCTACTGCTGTTGCTGCTGCTGCATGTGGTGGTGGTGGAGCTGGTCCTGTTGCTGCGAGGAGGCCGTCGACCACTCAAGAGGCACAACAGTCTGTGGATCGACACTGTCGTTAAACAGCGCAGACTTGAGCACGTGTGCGGACTGACGAAAGACACCACCACGACCAACAACAACAACAACAGCAGCAACAGCGCATGGACTTGGTGGTCTCGGAGAAGAACGACCGCTACAACAACAACAAGACCAAGAAGCCCTCAAAGCCAAAGCGGCTCTTGAAGATCCCGTGGCCGCGAAGCCAAAGGCAAGTACGTAGGACGTCCCGCATTGGCTCAGAAGAGCCGACGCGCGTGCACTTTCTGCACTTGCTCGCGTTGCTACTTGTTGCTCTACTTGTAGGAGTCCCTGGTTCCTCTCGTGAGTCAGTCAGACTCGTTGGCCTCGCTTCGCTAGCTCTCGCTCTCGCTCTCGCTCTCGCTCTCGCTCTAGCTCTAGCTCTAGCTCTTGCGCCTGCCAGCGAGGCTAGCAAGACGATGGCCACCGCGACTCTTGCTCAAGAAGCATATCACCGGCATGTAGTGTCTGCATTCGCCATTAGGCAGCCCTCACGAGCCAAGCCAAGTCAAGCTACAAGCGCGAGGCGAGACCCGAGAGAGGCAAGAGAGGGCAACGCGAGCGCCAGAGCGACTCCGACTACGATGTCACTCTCTACACAACGAAATGCCCGTGAGAATAAGATAGCGCCAGCGCTGCGCTGAACAAATGTGTGCAGCGCTCGTAAGGCACCGCTTCGCCAGGTCCGCTCCAAGGCAAGACAAGGTTCGCTCGAGTTTGATCCGATGGCCTTCTCTCGCTGCTGCCGCGTCACGATCTTCCGTGCGACGCTCTTCGTTCGCTTCCTCGCCCGCTCTTGCGTTCGTTCGTTGAGCCTTTGCTTTGTAAGACGCTTGAGTTGCTCTCCAACTCGATCGAGTCGAGTCGGGTCGTTCTCGGTTCGTGTCGTCGCGACGTCGACAGCTAGACTCACCGCCGGTTCGTATCCAGCATTGAGCTCCGGTGCTCCAGCGAGAGAGAGAGAAGATGTCGTCGTCGTCTTCGATCGACATGCGTAGAAGGAACTCGCCACGGGCGCAACGAAATCGATGGACGTCCTCAGGAGCATGGCCAGCGACAAGGCAATCTCGCCCATGCCGTGAAAGAACACACGGCCAACTACAGCACACACGATCCAGACGTGCAAGTGCGGTCTCAAGATCGCCGCACTGACTCACTGACTCGTTGCAGCTGCTTCATCGCTCGAGCTTCTCGAGCATCGCTTGCGCGTGCTTGACAGATCGACGTCCTATCCGATCCAAGACTAGCGAGCGACACTAGCAACGCCGTGCGCATGCAACACGATAAGGCGCCAGCAGCGTTTCCTCGAGTCGAATCGACCCGAGCGCTCATGCTTCGTTTCTGCTTCTCATGCTTTCTGCTTCTCATGCAAGTGCAAGCAACCTGTGTGCGATCAACGGCAATGGTCGTCAAGCACGAGTTCGACGCGTGCACGTGCTGCTCGAAGAAGGCGATCGATAGTGTGCCCGTGTATGGGGTGAACGGAATGCCTCTCGCTGCTGTGTCTGTTTGTTGCCTTTGTTCGCTAGAGCCGTGCCTTCACTTCACTGATCGATCGAGCGCTCGACTCCACAGCTTCCTAGACCTGCTCGCTCGCTTACTTTTTCATGTCGAAGACCGTCTTGGTCTCGCGCGCGAGGCTCAGCATGCGCTCGTAGGTCCGGAACAGCGAGTATCACGCGACGAGTGTGAATGCGGCGAAGTGCGTCTGGATCTGCGACCCCTGCTTCACCATGACCTCGGCATCGGGTGATAGCCTCTTGTTTCTTTGATACCGCAATCGCCTGAGCAATGAGCAGAGAGCTAGCGTTGGATGCTCTCGCGCGAACCGTCCAGGTCTAGAGACGTAGCATGAGGTCGCGAACGATGTTGTTTCGCCTGAGAGAGCTCTCCGCGCGTGACAGTCGTAGGCTTAGCTCCAGCGTGCCAAGAGGCCAGGTTGGCCGTGAAATGCGGTATACGACAGTGTAAACGGCTACGCGATCATGGTATGCTGATGCCCTGGAAGCTGCGGCGCTCCACGCCAACTACACCAACTTCCGCTAGCATGCACGCACACACTGCTGCAACGTAAACGATTCAGTCTTCCAGTCTCTCTCACTCTCTCTCTCATGCTTGCTAGCTTGCTCTTCACACACAGACACACGCAGACGCACTGCGCTCGTTCGTGCGACTCAGTGGTGCTGAGTGCACACGAGCGCACGCGTACGTCTCGTTCGTCGCGCGCCAACGTCAACGCGGTCTCGTCTAACAGCAGCCACTGCCGCTTTTGCCTTCTGCTCGGGCACCGCTCAGCTGTGCGCGGTTTGAACGCGTCGGCCGCGTGTTGTTCAGCAGCGTCGGGTTCTCCAAGATCTGCGAGTGATGCGAGCGCATAAAGCGTATGAGACGACGCCAAGGCTTGCAAGCGGCGACCAGTCCACGGACACACAGCTCAATGACAGCGAGAGCCAACAGTGCGCACCTTTTGGACGACCTCGTTGAACACTTGCTGGATGCCAATCTTCGTCTTTGCGCTGCTCTCGACAAACAGCATCCCCTTCGATCGTGCCCACTCCTCGGCTTCGCGGCGGCTCACAACGCGTTCCTGCAGCATTGCATCGTGACACGTGCGAGTAGCTGTGAGCACATACGTGCTAACGATGTATCCACGACCGCTACTACGTTGTAGAGAGAAGCACGACGGACCTTGTCGATCTTGTTCCCAACGAGCAGCTTCACAACGTCGCGGCCGCCTGCTGGGCTGTACACTTCGACCTCTTGGAGCCACAGGTCCAGATTCTCAAACGTGTCTCGGCGCGCCACGTCGTACACTAGCGAGCAGCAGCAGTCGCATGGTGATTGCATCGCCATCCGCAGCACACAATGTGAGCAAGCGTCCCATTCGATGTTGTGGCAGCCTGTAGCTGGCAGCAAAGCCGATCAGGACAGCACGTAGCGTACCGAGTACGATGCCCTGTGCGCCTCTGTAGTACGAACTCGTGAGCGTGCGGAAGCGCTCTTGACCTGCTGTGTCCCAAATCGTCATCTTGATGCGCTTGCCGTCCACTTGCATCATCTTGACCTTGAAGTCCACGCCGATGGTGCTCTGGAGGTTGTCGTCAAACGTGTCGTCTGTGAAGCGCAGGAGCATACTGTAGTCGAAGCACAATCACGTGAGCTCATACGCGCACGCAGCAGCAGTCGCAGTCACAAGTCGCCAACCCATTGACAGCGTTCCGGCGCACCTGCTCTTGCCGACGCCGGCGTCGCCGATGAGCAGGAGCTTGAATAAGTGGTCGTAGCTGTCCATGATGCGTCTACATATGCGTGTCGATTGACAGTGAAGCAGTACACATGCACAAGTCAACAAATCTTCCGTTTGAGCGAGCAGCAGCGCTCCAACTGGAGCACGACAGCGTGTCTGTGCATCGCTGGACGAATGCGAGCGGGCCCGCGATCGAGCGAGCGCAAGAGAGCGCGAATGCGCGCACGCACCTGCTGGTTGTCTACACAAAGCGCGTGCAGAGGATCGTGGTCGTCGTGGGGACTCGGGTCGCTGGCGCACGTCGCGACAGCGGAGCAGCGAGTACGAGTGCGAGCGAGCTACGTCTGCGTTTGGACCTCCTCCTGTCGCCGTCGTCGTCGTCTTCCAGGCAAAAACACTCAGAAGAACAACGTGCGAGCGAAATGTAGAAACCTCGTCAAGTGTAGAATTTTTGCTGTGGGATAGGTTTTACTATCTTGTAATACAAATTAGTTCAATGCTTTCGAATTGAGATGTGTGAGGTTTAACGACAACAAAGCACAATACTCAAATTGAAAGCTTTGCGTTGTATACAAAGAGTCCAACACAAGGTTTTACGATCCAATCAAACTGCGAATTCTCAAATATACGAAATACGAGTCGCACTTGTGACAGGGCATGCATGGTCAAGCTGGTCAAGCACGCTCGTTGCATGGGCAAGCTCGCGACCTCACTCTCACTCATGCATCGATCGATCGATCGATGCATGAGCAGCTCTTCTCGACAAGTCCCATCTATCGTCAACGACATACTCCAGTAGTGTGCATTCCGTTCGCTCAGGTCTCGTTCTCTCACGCACTCAAATCGCCACGCTCTAGGACTGCACGAGCGTCTTCACGCGCTGCATCACGACTTCAAACGTGCTCGACGAGCGATCTTTGAGCCCGAGCGCTGCGAGCACTGGCAGTCCAAGCGGTGCGCTACAAGTCCAAATGCAAGTGCAAATGTCCATACAAAGACAATCGTGAGTGGGAGCGAGTGAGCGTACGCGACTCGCAAGCACATGATGCAAGAGCACGCACCCAAAGTGTTCGTGGAACTGCCGAGCGTAGACGAGCAGCAGCGGATCGTCGCGACGACCGAGTCGCACGTGAATGTCTGACTGGAACTTGCCGCTGATCGAGTCCTTTTGGTGTGCTTCGATCTGCGAACGCAGCGAGCGCGCAACGAAAAGCATGTTGTGTGTGAGTCTGCCGCTCGCAGGACGCGTTTGCATCGCGATATGCACACTCGCCACAAGCATCGCGCAATGTGCAACGTGCTTGTGTATGACGCACCAGTGTACCGAATGTGCCGACTTGCGTGACGACAATGAACACGCGGTCGCTGAAGATCGTGACGGCGATGTCAGTCGCCACGCCGTTGATCTCCTATCCATTCCATCGAGCGAGCCAATGCACAGCGTGGTAAGCAATCACACGCGAGTCGCATAAGCTTCTTCAACACGCAATACAGCTCTACACTCAAGCACTACAGTGTTAGAGCGCACCTCGCGGAGCTTGTGCGTACGGAGCTCGGTCGTGGCAGGTGCTTCGTCGTCCATGTTGATCGTGGTTGATGTGTTTCTTGAGTCTTTTGCTTCAGCAAATGCTATATCGATAAAATCAAGGGAAGGATACGTCCTGCGTTTTGTCACTACCATCGAATCACTTGCAGACTACTGACGATCATGGACGAGCGTCGTCGCGAAGAGGAGAGCTCGCTGCGCGGCTACGAGCACGAGTTCGAGCGCGCTGCGGACGAGCTCAAAGCTGCAGCCACTGCGCAGCGCGTGCGCGTGACCGATCCGCAAAAGATCAGACTCTACTCGCTCTTCAAGCAAGCAACAGAAGGCGACTGCACCAAACCGCAGCCGAGTGCGTCATTCACGCACATGCGTTCTCTCGCTCTGCTGTCAATGTCAATGGCTGTAGCACTCACGACTTGATGTTCACATGCATATGTCCGGCTTTATGTGTCGTGTGTGATATGTACAGGCGCGTTCCAGCCAGTGGTGCGTGCTTGCAGCACCATTCTTGACACTGTGGTTCGCTGTTTTGCTCGCTACATCGCTGCATGCTCACGTGTGCTTTGACTTCGCGCATGTTCGTGGCGCTCGTGCGTCTTTGCCTGTGATCTGCGCGTGTGAAGGAGCGAGCCAAGTGGTGCGTCGTGTGCTCTCTCACTCTTGCGTTCGAGTGTCTTTGCGACCGCACCACCTCACCACTTCCCCATTGCTTTCAACCGCACGCTGCAGGAACGGATGGCAGAGTCTCCAAGGCATGGACGCCACAGTCGCCAAGCGTCGGTACGTGCTCCTGGTGATAGAGCTCGTACCGAGCTTCAAGATGCCGACGGACGAGCCGCGCACCGACGCCCCAGCGAGCGATGCAGCGCCGCAAGTCAGTGAATCAGTGGCTTCTGTCGAGCGTAGTAGTGACGCAACGCCAGTGCAGTCGCCACAACAGCCTCTGCAGCAGCAAGTGCAGCGCCGCGCAGCGCCTGCTCCACGCCTTGTGTCGCGTGCGCAGCAGACGAGTGCGCCTCCGCTTTCCGCAACAGCACGAGCCGCAATCGCGCGTCGCAAACAGCCGGTGCCAGCGCTCTCGTACGCAATGATCGCGCTCCAGATCATCGCGTTGGTCGCACTCGCAGCAGCGCTGCTCTTCGCCTCGATGCGCTACGCATTGCCGCTTGCGCGCGACGTCATGGCGCAGCACGAAGACGCGCTCGCGAGTTCGCGCGCAGTCGCCAAGTCGCTCACGCCGCTCTTCTGGTTCGCGCTCGGCTACGTCTTTGTCGCAGCGATCCGATCGCGCGTACGTGTCCACTGTGTCTGGGTGTCAGTGGCGATGAGAGACAATGCTTTTGGCACTCACACACGCGCGTGTGTGTTTGTGAGAGCAGATCTTCTCGTGGCGTCTGCTGACTGGCGAGTTCGTGTGGCTCAACCTCGCGGCGCCACGCACGCGCAGTGGTCGCCGCACGCAGCGCCGTCCTCGTCGTCGCGCTGCAGAGCCAGCACCGACGCCAACTGCAGTCTTACTCGAGAAGTTTGGCTTGGAGCTGATCGAAGACGCATCGAGCGACGACAGCAGCAGCGCTTGTGTGGTGCCGTTCGTGCGGCTGCCGCTGCCTGAGAACGCAGACGCTGTGCGCTTTGGCGACTCAGTCACAGTCTTTCCGTTCACGCTCGAGCAGGTGAGATGATAGCGAGTGCTCACAACTGTTGATCGCGCTGTCGCTCACGACTCCCTGCGTCGATAGTCTGCGCACATGTACTACCGCAAGTTCAAAGAGCCTCTGCCAGACCCGTCGAGTCCCCAACTCGTGGCGATCACGCTCATGGAAGAGCACCGGTTCGACGAGTTCGACGCAGTCTTTCGGCGCCGCAAGCTCCAGTTCAAGTACGTCTCGTCAGTCTTGAGCGCGCTGTTGCTCTCTTCACGTACTCACGCTCACACGCCGTGACATCGTGCAGAAACAACGCGCCGTACCTCATCAAGCGCCAGTTCGCATCAAGTGACTTTGTCGAGTACATTGAGGACTCGCTGCTCGACGAGCGCAATCGCGTACGTTCATGCGTGTCACGCGTCTAGGAGTGATGACTCAATGGACTCACGTGCGCGTGTGGTCAGATCTTCTACGTCTACACGAAGAACGAATCGTTCCAGTCGTTTGGGACGATCGAGGACTACGCAGTGTACCGCACTACGGGCGACGCGGACCAGTGGTGCGTTGTGCGATGCGATTCTTTGGCAAGGAATTGCTTCTGATTCTGTTGTGATTGTGCTTGAAAATCAGGACGGCGCTCTCGCAAGGCGCGCGCTTGCACATCACGAACTCCTCGATCGGGTTCTTGCGCTCCAAGGTGCGTTCCGATCGGCTGTCATGTCGTACATACGACCACTTGCAGCTGCTATAGCTGCATTTCGATCATTCACACATTGCATTCGCTACTGTATGCAATCAGATCGAGTCGCTGGCTGCGAGTTCGTACGCAAAGAACATCCCGCGCACGCGCGAGTACCACCGCGAGCGACTCTGTGAAGAGTTTGGTGAGCCAGCGGACGATGCGTTCGATGCGAGTGCAGAGCAAGCAGAAGCCTAAGGTAGTGCATGAGTGCGAGAGTATGAGAGTGTGAGAGGAGACGCATGTGATGCTCTTGAGGCAGCAACTCTGCTGCCGGTCGTGAACGCGAACGCATTTGCCTTAATCAGGTGCTGGTGCGTATCTTACGCAGCAATTCCGAAGCGTCGCTGCGTACTTTGTCGAGTCGATGACTTCAACGACCGCTGCTGTCGTCGTCGCGTCAACAGGCACTGACTGACACAGCAGCAAGAGCGCCATGTCGAAGGTCCTCGAGCAGCTCATTGCGCGCGGTCGACGCGAGCGCAAGCCAACAGAACAGCGCGATGTCGCGTTCAGTCTCGCCGAGATCTCGACGAACGCCGAGCTGCACGAGAAGATGGTCGCGAAAGGCGTCGTGAAGGCGCTCCTGACGCTCGTGCTCAAGTCGAGCGACGCCGATGCGCTGCGTCTCGCGTGCCTCTGCTTTGCAAACGTCGCGTCGAGCCCTGGTGCGCGGATCAAGATCGTCGAAGACGGCGCGCTCGCGCCGCTCGTGCAGTTCCTCCGCGACGCCGAGAGCGACATGATCGCAAAGCAGTACGTCGCCATGACGATCGGGAACCTCGCAGCGGAGCCCGAAAACCACGAAGAGATCGTCAAGCTGAGCACGATCGAAGCGCTCGTGAAGCTCTTGGACCCCGAGATGGTCCACTCGGGCGTCTACTGCGCGTTTGCGCTTGCGAACCTCGCCGTAAACAACGAGTACCGGCCGCTGATCGTCGACGAAGGTGCGATCCCGCGCTTGATCGCACTCGCATGTTGTAGCGAAGTGAGTGCGCAGCGCCAGTCGCTCGCGTGCTTGCGCGGGATCTGCATCAGCCCAGAGAACCGCATCGTCGTTGTGAAAGAGGGCATCCTCGACCCGCTCGTGCTCATGGCGCGCTGCGACGAGAGCGACATCCAGCGCGAAGTCGCCGCGGCGTTCTGCACGCTCTCGGCCACACCGGAGAACAAGGTCGAGATCTCGGACCGCGCGCTCCTGACGATCATCTCGATGTCGCTCTCGGGCGACCCGGCCGTCGAAGAGTACGCCTGTAGCACGCTCGCCAACTTGATGGAGCTTCACGAGCTCCACGACAAGCTCCTGCGCGAGAACGGCTTGGCGTCGATCATGGCGCTCGCAGTCGCAAAGGACCTCAACACGCGCGCCGAGGCGTGTCGATGCATTGCCAACTTGACTGCGAACGACGAAGTGCAGCCGGCGCTGATGAAAGAAGGCGTGCTCCAGCCGCTCGCGAACGCACTCGTGCTCGAGCACCACGTGTGCCAGCGCTTTGCGGCGTTGGCGCTCGCGAACCTGTCGACGACTGCGGCGTACCAGGTCCAGATCGTGAGTCTCGGCACGATCGGACCGCTCATTCGCCTCGCACAGGCGTTTGACCGCGAGCTCGAGGCGCGGCGGTACGCAGTGCTTGCGATTGCGAACCTCGCAGCGATGAAAGCGAACCATCCCGCGCTGCTCGAAGCCGGCTGTCTCCTCGCGCTCTTCTCGCTCGCGAGCACAGCTGATGCACTGAGTCAGTACTACGTCGCGTACGCGCTCGCGAACTTTGCGTCGAACCCGCAGAATCACGCGCGGATGGTCGAAGAAGGCGGTTTGCAGCCGATCATCACGCTCGCTTCGTCCGAAGACACGGACGTGCACCACCAAGCGGTCGCTGGGCTCCGCGGTCTCGCTGTGAACGACGCGAACAAGGTCAAGATCTTACAGGAAGGCGGGCTCGAGCCACTCACGCTCTTGCTCCAGTCGAGCGACATTGAGATCCTCCGCGAAGTCTGCGCCGCGCTCTGCAACCTCTCGACGAGCGAAGAGACCAAGTACGAGATCGCCAAGAGCGGCGCTGTGCCGCCGCTGATCGCCCACGCGCAGTCGGAGGACATGGAGCTCGCGCGCCAGAGCTGTGCAGCACTTGCGAACCTCGCTGAAGTCGAAGAGAACCAAGAGAAGATCTGCCTCGACGGCGGCGTCCAGCCGCTCATTGCGATGATGCGGTCGCAGTTTGTCGAAGTGCAGCGCGAAGCCGGTCGAGCGCTCGGGAACCTCTCGGCGTTTGAGCGCAACCATGACGAGATCATCGAGCATGGCGGCCATCAGCTCTTGATCTCGTACTTGCTATCGCCCGACATGGCGTCGCAGCGCGTTGGATCCCTCGGGATCTGCAACCTGTCGACGAACCCGGACGTGCGCGTGCTCTTGATGACGAGCGGCGCGATGGAGCCGCTCATGTCGCTCGCGCGCTCCGAGGACGTCGAGCTCGAGATCCAGCGGTTCTCGATCCTCGCGATCGCGAACCTAGCGTCGTGTGTCGAGAACCACCGCGCGATCGTCGAAGAAGGGTCCTTGCCGCTCCTCATCTCGCTCTCGAGCGCACCAGATGAAGAAGTGCGGCAGTACGCGGCGTTTGCGCTCGTCAAAGTCGCTCTGAACGCCGACTTGCGCAAGCGCATCACGGAAGAAGGCGGCCTGGAGCCCGTGCTCTTCCTCGCGCGCACGCAGGACGCCGAGATCCATCAAGACGTGCTCCCAGCGATCTGCACACTCTCGTTCGCAGACGCAAACAAGTCGGACATTTGCAAGACCGGCGGTCTGCCTCCGCTCATGACAGCGCTCACGAGCCCGGACGTTGGGATCCAGCGCCAGGCGTGCTGCGCGATTGCGAACCTCGCCGAGAACATTGAGAACCAGAGCCACATTGTCAACAGCGGCGCGATTCCACCGCTCGTGGACGCGCTCGTGCATGGGAACATCATCGTGCAGCGCGAAGCGGCGCGCGGACTCGGGAACCTTGCGGCGAACTGTGACTTTGCCGACATCATCTTGCGCAAAGGCGCCGTGCCGCCGCTGATCCAGTTGCTCGGGAGCGAGGTCGTGGACTGCCAGGGCATGGGCGCCATGGCGCTCTGCAACCTCGGCACGAACGTCGAGAACCAGCCCAAGATGGTCGCGAGCGGCGTGCTCGCGCCGATCATTGCGCGCATTGAAGAGGCGCTCGATCCGCGCTCACTCGCAGACAACGACGTCATTCGGTACTGCTTGCTCGTACTCTCGAACATCGCAGTGTCCCACGCGACGCACCCTGAGCTCATGGACAAGACACTCCACCTCCTCGCTGGCTACGCGAAGCACCGCGACGTCAAGTGCCGGCAGTTTGCGATCTTTGCACTCGGGAACCTCTGCAGCAACCCGAAGAACATCGATGCGATCGTCGACGCGCACTGCCTCAAGCCGATCATCTCGGCCGCGTTCCCAGGCGACCCAAACGTCCAGTTCCAAGCGATCGCAGCGCTCCGCGGCCTCTCCGTGAGCCAGACTGTGCGGCAGCAAATCGTGCGCCTCGGTGCGCTCGAGCCGCTCATCCTCGCTGCGTCGTCCGAGAGCATCGAAGTGCAGCGCGAAGTCGCCGCGACGCTCTGCAACTTGTCACTGAGCGAAGAGAACAAGATCACGATGACGCGCGGCGGGTGTCTCCCGCCGCTCATTGCGCTCGCGAGCAGCCGCGACGCGTACCGTGAGCGCCAAGCCGTGTGTGCGCTCTCGAACTTGGCCGAGATGATCGAAGGCCACACGCACAAGAAGATGCTCGAAGAAGGCGTGCTGACGCCGCTGTATGCGCTCGCGACGACGGACGACGTCGAGGTGAAGCGCCAAGTGGCGCGGTGCATCGCGCTCTTTGCGGCAAAGCCAGCGAGCCAGGTCACACTCCTCCGGAGCAACGCGCTGCGGTACATCTCGGCGTTCACGCAAGAGGAAGACAAGGCCGTCCAGCGCTTTGGGACGCTCGCGATCGGCAACATCGCCGTCGACCCGAAGCACCACAAGGACTTGTTTGACCAAGGCGCCGTGACTGCGCTCATGAGCGTCGACAAGTCGACCGATCTCGAGACGCGCCGGTCGCTGGCGTTTGCGCTCAACAACCTCGCTGCGAACGAAGCGAACAGCGCGATGATCGCAAAGCTCGGCGTCCTGCGCACGGTCATCGCGCTCATGCACGACGCGGACGAAGACACGCACTTGCAAGCGACGTTTGCGCTCCGGCGCATGGCGATCGAAGCCAAGAACCGGACGCAGGCCGTGTCGTTCGGCGTGCTCAAGCCACTTTTTGCGCTCGCGGCGTCCGAGAGCGTCGAAGTGCAGCGCGAAGTGTGCGCAGCGCTGCGGAACCTCTCGCTAAGCGAAGACAACAAGGTCGTGATCGTGCTGAACGGCGGCCTCGCGCCGCTCGTCTCGCTCGTGCACTCGGGCGACAACGAAGTCGCGCACCAAGCCTGCGGCGTGCTCGCGAACCTCGCCGAAGTCGTCGAGAACCAAGGGCGGATGGTCAAAGACGGCGTGCTGCAGCACATCAAGTTCGTCTTGCGGTCCAAGAGCGTCGACGTGCAGCGCGAGGCGCTTCGGACGATCGCCAACATGTCGGCCGAGTACGCGTACACGTCCGAGATCGTCTCTGGCGGCGGCCTCACGCCGCTCATGACTGCGCTGAGCTCGCCCGACTACTTGAGCCAACGGTACGCAGCGATGGGCATTGCGAACCTCTCAACGAACGCCGAAAACATCACGAAGATCGTCCAGGACGGCGTCGTGCCGCTCCTCGTCGCGCTCGGGAACAACCTCAACGGCGACTTGGACACGCAGCGCTACGCGCTCTACACGCTCACCAACATGGCGAGCATTCGCGCGACCCAGACGCAGCTCATTGACGCCGCCGTGCTCCCGCTCTTTGCGGCGCTCGTGCGCCACGCCGACATGACGTTGCGCAACGCCGCAGCGTTTGGGCTCGCGAACTTTGCGGCGTTCCCAGAGAACCACATGACGATCCTCGAGACCGACGCACAGTGCCTCGACTCGCTCTTGCACATGGTCGCGTCGCGCGACGCCAAATGTCAGTACCGTGCCGTGAGTGCGCTCCGCGGTCTCTGCGTGAACGAGTTTGCGCGGCGAGAGCTCGTGCGTCGCGGCGCGCTGCCTGCGCTGCTCCAGCTCACCAAGTCCGAAGACATGGACGTCCAGCAAGAGGTGCTCGCGTGCCTGTGCAACTTGTCACTGAGCGGCTGCATTGGCGCGTACCCCGAGGTGTTCATCGACGCGTGCGACATGAGCTCGCTCGTGTCGTTCCTGTGCTCGGCCGACGCGACGTACCGCCTCTTTGGCGCCGTCACGCTCGGGAACATCGCGTCCAAGTACGAACACCAGGACGCGCTCGTAAGCGCCGGCGCGGTCACGCCGCTCGTCGAGATCGCAAACAGCGTCGACCTCGAGACGCACCGGTGCATTGCGTTTGCGCTCTGCAACCTCGCGGCGAACCCGGATCGGCGCCAGCTCGTCGAAGAGCTCGGCGGCATCGTCCCGATCATCCAGCTCGCATGCTCCGACAGCGCCGAGGACCAGACGACTGCGATCGCAGCGCTCCGCGGGCTCTCGAATCGCCCCGAGAGCCGCGTGCGCATTGTGCGAGAAGGCGGTCTCGAGCCTCTGCTGCTCGGCGCGCACTCGAGCGACGATGCGTTGCGGCGCGAAGTCGCCATGACCGCGTACAACCTCTCGCTCACCGAGTCGAACAAGCTCGAGATCGCCAAGTCGCCGATGATGGGAGCGCTCATTACGCTCATGCTCGCGCCGGACGTCCCGACCGCGACGTTTGCGTGCGCCTGCGTCGCGAACCTCGCCGAGAACGTCGACACGCACGTGCGCATTGAGCGCGAGCGCGGGCTCCACTTCTTCCTCGAGTTCCAGAAGCAAGCGGCGCCAGACGTTGCGCGCGAAGCGGTCAAGTGCGTCGCGAACTTGTCGGCCGACTACGGTCTCCACGACGCGCTCCTGGCCGACGGCTGCCACGAGCTCTTGGTCCACGCGCTCGCGCACACAGACGCGTCGACGCGGCTCTTTAGTGCGATCGGACTGAGCAACCTCGTCGCGAATCCGCTCAACCACGCGCGCGTGCTCCGCGAGAAAGTCGCAGCGCCGCTCGTGCAGCTCGCAGTCGACAGCGTCGCGCACGCAGACCCGAGTCGCTTTGCGCTCTTGGCGATCGGCAGCATCTTTGCGAGCAGACCGAGCCATGCCGTTTTTGTCGATGCGGGCGTGCTCGCACCGCTCGTCCAGGCGCTCGCGGCGTCGAACGACATGGAGATGCGCTTCAACGCGGCGTTTGCGCTCGGGAAGCTCGCGATGAACGATGCGTACCACGAGCGCTTGGGCGAAGTGAGCGACTGCGGCGGACCGCTCATCCAGCTCGCGCTCGACGCCGACAGCGCTAAGGAGCGCAGCGCGCAGTGCCAAGCAGTCTCAGTGCTCCGGCGCCTCACGTGCCTCGACTCGAATCGCATGGACATGCTCACGCGCCACGGTCGACAGCTCACGGACGCGCTCTTGGGCTGCGCCGTGCAGCAAGAGCTCGAGAGCCAGCGAGAGGCGGTCGCGTGCATCTGCAACCTCACGCTCGCGCACGACAACAAGCTCGTGATCGCGCAGTCGACGAAGCTCTTCCAGCAGCTCGTGACGCTCTGCCAGTCGACAGACATTGAGGTCGCGCGCAACGCCTGCGGTGCGGCAGCGAACATTGCCGAGCACGTCGAGACGCACGTGTTCATGGTCGACGTCCATGCGATCCACGTCGGCGTGAAGACGATGCGGAGTCGCCACTTGCCCGTGTACCGCGAAGCCGCGCGGCTCGTCGCGAACTTGCTCAGTACGCCCGAGCTCCACGCCGCGCTCTTGCACGAAGAAGGACTCGCAGCGCTCATGCGCGTCGCAAAGATCGAGGACCATGAGTGCCAGTACAACGCGGCGCTTGCGTTCCACAAGCTCACGAGCAACAGCGCGACGCACCATGCGATCATAGCGAGCGGCGCAGTCAAGTCGCTCCACGCGCTCCTCACGGTTCCAGGACGCGACGTGCAGCACCAAGCTGCCGCGGCGCTCAAGAACCTCACTGCGTGCACTGCGAACAAGCCGAAGCTCGCAGACGACGGCACGGTCCTCGCAATGACGTCACTCCTGCGCAGTCCAGACGTCGCGCTCCAGTGCATGGGCGCCGCGGGCATTCGCCACTTGACGCTCTACGTGCCAGTGAAGACGCAGTTTGTCCAAGAGGGCGGACTGCCGCCGCTCTTTGCGTGCTGCGCGCTCGACAACGACAACCTGCGCGTCCAGTGCTCTGGCGTCCTAGCGAACTTGAGCGAGAATGTGCACAACCAGGTCGAGATTGTGCGGCAGCACGGTATGGCGGCGCTCGTGGCGCTCACGCGCGCGAGCTATCACGCCGAGATCGCGCAGAACACGAGCCGCGCGTTCGCAAACGTGTCGTCGAACGCAGAGAACCACATTGGCGTGTTCCACGCATCGGAGCTCCGCGCAGTGTTCACGCTCGGGATGTCGAAAGAGGAGCTCTGCGGTCGCGACGCAGCGATGTGCATTGGCAACTTGGCCGTGACCGCGAAGACGCAGCTCCAGATCTCCGAGTACGGCGGGCTCATTCCGCTCACGCAGCTCCTCCAGAGCGCCTTTGCATCGAACCGGCAGTTTGCTGCGCGTGCGATGTACCGCTTGAGCGCGCACGCTGAGAACCAGCACCGGATCGTCGACGCCGGCGCGCTCGTGCCGCTCGTGAAGCTCCTGAGCGAAGTCACGGACCACGAGACGCAGCGGTGCGCGGCCATGGCGATCTGCAACCTCTCAACGAGCGCAGTGAACGAGCAGAAGATCATGAAAGCCGGCGGCATGAAGCCGCTCATTGTGCTCCTGCGGTCGCCGAGCGTCGAGTGCGCCAAGTACGCGTGCATGGCGCTTTGCAACCTCACAGCGAACCCAGCGAACCAGCTCCACCTCGTCCAAGACGACGGGCTCGATTCTCTCGTCGACCTCGCGGCGTCGCCCGACCCCGAGTGCGCGCGCTACGCGAGCATGACGCTCTCGAATGTCGCCGCGCATCGGCAGAACCGCTTGGTTGTCGTCGAGCGCCACGCCTTACGGCCACTGCGCGCACTGAGCTTTGCGCCGAACCTCGAGTGCCAGCGTAGCGCTGCGCTTGCGATCTACAACGTCTCGTGCGCGCAGCGGAACCAGCTCAAGATCGTTGAAGCTGGCATCGAAGCCGCGCTCATCAAGCTCGCTGGCGCGCACGACGGCGACTGCAAGCTCTACGCGACGATGACGCTGTGTAACCTCGCAGCAAACGTCGAGACGCGTCAAGCCGCAGCGCGCGGCGGCGGCTTGCAAGCGCTCATCCTCGGCTCGAAAGACGTCGACGTGAGCGTGCGGCGGTACGCGTGCATCGCACTGTGCAACCTCGCGTGCGACCCGCTGCTGCAGGTCCAAGTGATCGTCCACGGTGGACTCGTGCCGATCGTCGCGATGACGGAGCGCGATGACGACGTCGAGAGCCAGCGCTTTGGGATCATGGCGCTGTCGAACTTGGCAGTGAACGAAGCGAACCATGGCCACATGATCTCGCGCGGCGTGCTCAAAGTCGCGCTGCGTCTCGGTCAGTCGAGCGACGAGGACATTCGCCAGTACGCTGCGTTTGCGCTTGCAAACTTCTCGGGCAACGCCGAGCACTGCGCTGTCATTGGCGACGAAGGCGGGATCCTCTCGCTCATCACGCTCGCGCACTCGGAGGACGCGAACGCGCACACGCTCGCGATCTCGGCGCTCCGGCGTCTCTGTCAGTTCTCGGCGCAGAACCGCGGGCGGATCGTCCGTGGCGGCGGACTCGTGCCACTCACGATCGCCGGTCACTCGGAGGAGCTCGAGACGCAGCGCGAAGTCGCCGCGACGTTCTGCAACCTCTCGCTCAGCGACGAGTACAAGGTTGAGATCGTGACCCAAGGCGCGATCCGGCCGCTCGTGAAGCTCGCGCAGTCACCAGACCTCGAAGTCGCGCGCCAAGCGTGCGGCGCGCTCGCGAACCTCGCAGAACACATCGACACACACGAGACGTTTGCACAGGAGCGCTGCGGGAGCTTCCTCATCGGCCTTATGAAGCATCAGAGCCTCGAGATCCACCGCGAGGCGTCGCGCACGATGGCGAACTTGCTCTCGAGCTTCAAGCACCACACGGAGATGATCACAGACGGACTCGCAGGGCTCGTGCACCTCGGTCTCTCGCTCGACGTCGAGTGCCAGTATAACGCCGCGCTGGCGTTCCGGAAGCTCGCGCCAAACTTTGCGAGCCACCGCGGCGTGATCTACGAAGGCGGTCTCAAGACGCTCGTGTTCCTCCTCCAAGCCAAGGAGCTCAACACGCGGCGCCAAGCGATCTTGGCGCTCCGAGACATTGCAGCAAACAACGAGCACAAGCGCAAGTACGTCGACGAAGGCGGCTTGCACGCGCTCATTACGTTCCTGCGCGACGCAGACGTGCCGCTCCAAGCGCCTGCAGTCGCAGCGCTGCGCCACCTCTCGTCGTCGACGCACGCCGACATCAAACAACAGATCGTGAGCGACGGCGCGCTGCGGCCGCTCCTGCGCTGCATGAACAACAACAACGCGCGGAACATCGACTTGCAGTGCCAGTGCGCCGGCATGCTCGCAAACTTGTCCGAACACCTCGCAAACCAGACAAAGATCGTGGACGAAGGCTTGACGGCTGCGCTTGTGGCGCTCGCACTGAGCGTCGACAGCGCCGAGATCCATCAAGACGTGAGTCGCGCACTCGCGAACTTGTGCTCGAACGAAGAGAACCACATCGCAGTGTACAAGCAAGGCGGGCTCAAGTGCCTCGTGCACTTGACGAACGCTCGCGACGACGTGACGCAGCGGTACGCGGCGATGGGACTGCGGTTCCTGTCGGCGAACCCGCAGGTCCGCGTGTTCATTGTCCAAGAAGGGCTCTTGGCGCCGTTCATCAAGCTCGCGCAGAGTCCGATCCTCGACTACCAGCGCACGGCAGCGTCCGCGTTCTCGAGCTTTTCACTGAATGAAGAGAATAAGCTGAAGCTCGTGCGCGACGGCGGCCTCGCGCAGATCCTCGCGTGCTGCCGTTACGATGACTTGGAAGTGAAGCGCGACTGCGTCTTTGCGCTCGCGAACCTCACCGACTCGCTCGAGTTCCAGCTCGACGTTGTGCGCGAAGGCGGGATCGGTGTCATGGTTGAGATCGGCGGCCACGACGACGCGCGCGTGCAGCGCGACTGTGCGCGCGTGTTTGCGTCGCTCGCGATCACGGACGCGATCAAGCCGATGCTGCTGCAGCAGCATGCTCTCAAGACGCTCTTTCGCCTCACGCGGTCGCTCGACAGTGCGACGCAGCGGTTCGCGACGCTCGCGATCTGCAACCTCGCGGCCGGTGACGACAAGGCGTTCATTGTCGAGCAAGGCGCGGTGCGGCCGCTGACGCACTTGATTCGGTTCCCAGACGCAGAGATCCAGCGCTACGCTGCACTTGCGCTCGCTGGGCTCGCACTTGGCGGCCACGGCTCAAACAAGCTCCGGATGGTCGAAGAAGGCGCAGTGCATCCGCTCGTGGACTTGCTCCGATACCCGAGCGCTGACGTGCAGCTCTGCGGCGTCTTGGCGCTCAATGCGCTCGTGCTCGGGAAGCTGAGTGTGACAAAGGTCGCGATGATGCAAGAGGGCGGGCTGCTGCCGCTGCTCGCGCTCTTGAGCTCGCAGGACCTCGAGTGCGTCCGGTGTGCGCTCTACTGCATCGGGTCGCTCGCAGAGAGCAAGGACGTGCTCTTGAAGCTCGTCGAGCTCGGTGCGCTGCCGCAAGTGGTCGAGCAGTCGCACCGGAGCGACAGCGAGATCAAGCGCAACTGCGGCTACGTCTTTGATCTGCTTGTGGAGCAACAGACCGACTACCACGACGACTTTGTGCGCGAAGGCGGCATGGACGCGACGATCGCGCTCGCGTGCGTCGAAGACATGGAGTGCCAAGAGTACGCGACGTTTGCGCTCGCGCACCTTGCGTCGAACCGCGAGTACCAAGTGCCACTTGTGGAGCACGGCGCGCTTCGACCACTCATCGCCATGATGTCGGTGCACGCTGAGCCGCGGCACTACGCTGGTCTTGCGCTCCTGAAGCTCGCCGACAACTACGAGAACCACTTGCGCATTGCAGAAGAAGGCGGGATCCAGGCGCTCTTGCGCATCGCGCGTGCACGGTCGACAGACGAAGAGCTGCAGTACAAAGCGTCGCTGAGTCTCGGGCAACTCGCGAGCAACGCGACCAAGTCGCTGCCGAACCACGGCAAAGTCGTCGGGCCAGCGAGCGAGGCGATCGGAGCCGGTGTGACGAAGATGGCGCAGATCACAGAGAGCATCGCGGCGCGACGCGCGAAGGAGAAGACGACGCAGTACCTCGACGACAAGATCGCGCGCGAGAAGAACAAGTGATTGTGTGTCGTGTGGTTGATCCTTGCTCATTGAGCGAGTTGCGAGCAAACAAGCCAGCAAACAAAGTTGTTGTCTTGCATGTGTCCAATCGTCGTTCAGGCAAACTGCTGTTGCTTGTTGAGCAACGTGAGCGCCATGACCAACACGACCGCAGTGCTTGACGAAGCCGCTGTTACTCTTTTGATCAACGCAAAGACTCGTTTGCATGTGCATCTACAAGCACATGCAACGCCTAAACGAGCGCTCATTCTATGCGTCACAAACACGCAAGACTGGTGATTGACGGAACATCCTTGGTAGTGACGTAGGTGTCACAGAGACCACCAACTTCCTCCGCCACGTCTCGTCAACTTCATGCTTCGTTCTCCGTCAGCTATTCTTTCGTGTCGGGCAAGACTGGCGCCAAGGATCACGACTGCTTTGAGCGAATGAGCGAGCACAGACGGACACAAAACCGCTGCGGCACTTCGCAGTCTACCGCCTCGAAGTGCGCTGCATTCGAACGTCCTCAGTCGCGCACTAGCCTGCTACAGCTCCAGCACGCCAGACACCACGAATACGATGCCACCGCACATCAATGGACCCTGGCGACTCGTTGCGCTCGCGTGGTTGCGGCTCGTCGCAATCTGGGAGCGCGTGCAAGTCGAGCTCCATGGGAAGTACTCGCTCCAGCGCCTCCAAGACGTGAGCGAGCACATCCGCTCGTCGGGTCTATGGGAAAACGCAGCGCTCATGATCTTGACACCTGTGCCATGTCTGCTCTTTGTCGCACTGCTCGACTGCGTCGAGCTCGAGGGACCGACCGTGGGCTTTGACGTGAGCTACCGCTACTGGGGACGTCTCCTCATTGTCGTCGCCGTGTTTGCGTTCACCGAGTTCGTGCAGCTCCACATCACAGCGCCGATCCTGCAGCTCAACGCGCGCAAAGTCGTGATCATCGTCGCGTGCAGCTCGTCGTTCACGCTCGCAATGACGTACGCGCTCGTGCGTCTCATCGGGTACCCAGTGCCATTCCTCCACTCGATCGTCGCGCCGGCGTGGTTCATGGGCAACCAGCTCGGCTTTTCGTACTCGTGTGGCCACGTCTTGAAGCGCAGTGCGCAAGCGCGCAAGGACGTGAACGGCTTCATCCTCGTGATCGTGCTCAAGGTCGTGCTCACGAACGTGTACCCGATGTACGCGTACATCTTCAACAAGCTCGACTCGGTCGAGCAGACGCTCTTCGTGCTCTTGCTCCCGTGCATCAAGATCGCTGCGAAGAACTGGATCCACTACGTCTTGACCGACATGTTCGACATGAAGCCCGAGATGATCGTGTTCAACGTCGAGATTTTCAACGCGCTCTACGTCTCGCTCTGCCGCCAGAGCTCGACGTCGATCGTGACGACGATTGCGCTCCTGGCGATCGACCTCGTGCAAGCCGTGCAGTCGGTCCGCGACCTGCTTGTGCCCGTGCGCGAGCTCGAAGGGCTGCTTGCTAAGATGCCGCGCGCGCCAAGCTCGAATCGCCCGCTCAACATCATCGAAGCCGCGCTCAATGTCATCGAACTCGACCGGACTGTCTCGAGCCACGCGAGCGTCCAGGCACTCTGTCGTCAGACCGAGTACAAGATGCAGTGCCAAGCGGCGTCAACACACGGGCGCGAGAGCTCCTCGCAGTCGCGCTTCGGATCAAAGGTCACGGTCGCGATGGTCAAGCTGCCGCCGAAAGTGATGAGTGCGTCGACACAGCGAGCAGCTCCAGCAACTCCGGCTAAGAGCTTGCCGCACAAGCGGTCGTTCGCATCTGCAAAAGTGCTGGTCGATGCACTTGCGCCGCCTGGAGCGAGCGGCAACGAGGCAAAGCCAAGCAGCAAGACAACAACGTTGCCGGACGCGATCGACGACGTCGCAGACTTGTATCCGTCCAGCGGACAAAAGACGAAGTTGGCACCGCCCCAGCTCCAAACAACGGCAACAGGGCTCGGACTGAGCAGTGACGAGCGCCTGCTGCTCGTGCAGCGAGTCACGCAGGTGCTCTACATGGTCGAGTTCATCATCCTCGTCGAGTACGCGGAAGTCGTGACGCCAGTGATCCTGTGTGAGTCTTACCCAGCACTTGTCTTGTGATGCTGACTCGCTCATCGCACAGCTCTGTGAATGCTCGACTGCCTTTACTCACGGCTCTGTCCTTGCTTGTCCATGCGCTGCAGGCGTGTACACGACGACGATGTACTTCCTCCCGAACCGCGAGTACTACGCGCAACTCGCGACTCTCTCGCAGTCCAAGCTCCGTGCCAACATCGAGAACGTGCTGCTGTACGCCGGACTCGAGCTCCTGTCGTTCCTCGTGATCGCATTCGTGATCTACCGCCGACTCGGGATCTCACCGGCGTATCAGCTCACGTTCGTGCTCAAGAAGCAATGGTTCATGGTCCAGGCAAAGTTCGTCATGTGGGTGCTCTTTGTCGTCCAGACGTATCTCTACCACTCGGGTGCGTCCATCGGCGTTGCGTGGATGCGCTTGCTGTTAGTGGTGTCCTTGCTTGCTCACTTGCTCGAGACTGACGGACTGCTCTGGCTGTCGTCGCGGACTCGTTGCCACCGCCGTGGTCCTGATCCACAGGCGCAGACTTCAGCTTCCAGTTCAAGTGGCTGACGCACGACAAGAGCTCGTAGTAGCAAGTGGCTCAGGAGCCAAGGCGCAGCGTCGCTCGGATGCAGGCGATCCAGTGAACCAAGTCGATCGAGTCTCTTCACCGAAAGGCTTCGTCTTCAGAGCTCTCACTTGCGTTGTTGGCTCGTGCCAGAGCCATTGTCACTCGACATGGTGAACGACCGCCCTCGAGCAATCTCGCCGCAGTCTCTACTGCTGTCGCTCTCTGCCAGCTCTTGCCATGCGATCGCTTGGGCGTCGGCGTGCAACACATCGCGGAAGCACTGACAGCAGAACGCAAACGACTGCTGCTCGAGCGCGTTCGTCGTCGTATTCACTTCACTCAGCGACTTTGTGATCCGACACGACGCGCAGATGGGCTTGGCGCAGAGTGCGCATGTGTGGCACGACGACTGCTGACGCGAACGCTGTCGCGCGATGCGCCATCGCCACGGCGTCGTGCATGGCTTGGCGCAGACTGTGCACGCTGGAGGCACGCTGTCAGTCCGAGCCAGTTCGGTCTCACGCTGCGTGTCGGTCTTGGTCACCGCTACCTCTTTGCGCCGCTTGTGCAAGTGCCACACGAGCTTCTTCCGGAGCGCGCACTCGGTGATCTGCCACGCAGAGATGAACATCGCTGCTGCAGCGCGGACAACTAGCGGCCGCGGCGCAGCGCCACGGGCGTCAAAGACACTGCGGACATGGAGGTGCACTTGGTGCTTGGTCGGATCGGCGCGATAGATGACGCAGAGCGAGACGTTCGCGCGTACGCACGTCGCGAGCTCGTGCGTTTGCGGAAAATGAACCGAGTGGATGAGTCGAAAGCCCACGCGCTCGTGCGTCGACGTGTGCGCCATGCCAATGCGCTCGAGGTAGACAAAGTCGCGGTCGTGAATGAACTGCCGCAGCACGCGGCTCTTCTCGTTGCGCGTCCACTTGAGCACGAGGCTGTGATACGGATCGTCCGGCGTTGCACCGAGGAGCGTCGCAAGCACAGCGGCGTCGCCGATGTGGTCCTTCACGTACGACGTCTTCACGCGCATGCTCTCGACAGTCGGATTCACCGCGCCGTACATGACGTCGTCGAGCGTGCCTTGCACTGCACCAACGATGAGCATGACTGGCAAGTCCGATGGCGCGACAACACCCGAGTGTCCGTGCGTCGCGACCGTGCGCTGGAGCTCCTCGGCGTCTCGGTCGTGGTGGTGCCTGCGCCGCACGAAGACGCGGACGTTCTCGCGCTGCTTGACTGGCTGCCACACGTGCGCGTCGATGCCGTCGCGTGTGCGTGCGTGCTCAAACGCCTCGTACTGCGCGACGAAGCTACAGAGCAAGTCGCGCGTGAAGAGCTCGATGTTGTCTGCGTCGCGTGGCGAGAGCTCGAGCGGCGCGAACGGACTCACAAACGTCGGTCGCGGTCGCCGCATGCCTCTGCCGGCGCGTCTGCGTCTGCCTGTGTGTATGTGTGCGTGTGTGTGTATGCACGCGCTTGTGGATGTGCAGGTGCTTGAGCGGGAGCGGTCGACGACCGAGCGAGCACGAGTGATCGAGTGCCTGGTGTCGTCTGGCAAGCGCGAGGGTCCTTTTGCTCGTCGCGGATGACCAAATGGCGCTCGTGATGTCCAGAGCCGAGGCAAGCGCGAGCTGTGCGCGTGTGATTTAGCGAAAGAGCCTGGGCGCTTGCAAACACACTCACCTGGTGTCGCTGTCTGTCGTCGTGTGGTCGCCATGGTGAAGCCACAAGCGACTGTCGCAACCGCGAGTTGCGAGCTGTTGTTGCTGTTGTTGTGCGTTGTCCAGCCATGTGGAGTGAGTGTCGCTGCGTTCCTACGAGCGCGAGCGTCTGCGTTTCAGTGCGTGGACGGCCTTATCATGGCGAGAAGCAACTGGGTCTTGTCTTCAACTCTCAAGCAAGTCCTATCCTGCTGCTACTACGTACTCACTCGTACTAGCGCACACGAGTATTTCCTACCGATCGATCGATCTCCTGCGATCGACGCACGCGAGCGAACCAAGGAAGAAGGCGTCTCGAGTCGCACTTAGTTCGTATCAACGCGTGTACGTGTGTGTGTGTGCGTGCGTGCGTGCGTGAGTGGTTGCAATCGCACCAGCGAAAAGGAAGAGGATCATCCGACTGAACGTCGGCAGTGACTCAAGCAAGGCCTTGGTCGCTCATTCGTTGCTAGTCTTGATCCATCGCTCGTGTGGTGCTAGGAACATGACAAGACCTCAGGGATTGACGTTGCGGAGCTCAGTTAGATAGCTCCGTGACGATACAGACATCCAAGCACTCGTAGCACCAGAGTGCTGCAGATGTGCCTTGACTTGGACCGACAGGACGCTCTCGCACGCTTGCGTCTTGTGTCTCGCGTCTCAAGTCGCGCTCCGTCTTCTTCCGTTCTCTGAGCAAGGACCGACTACCACATCTGTGAGCCTCGAGACGACGACGACGATGACCTGCTCTCTTGTCTTGCGAGCAGACTCGTCCACAGCCCACAGTAGAGTCTCGATCTGACTGCAGCCTGCTGTTGTACTCGAAGATCTCGAGGCTCTGCAGCTCAGCTAAGCGCACGCTTCCTCGATCGACGCCATTGACAACCTTCTCGACGTGAGTGTCTTGCTCTTCCAGATCCAGTTGAACCACAATTTGTGATAGTGATAAAACTCAATATGAAGGATGATGGGTTGTACTCATAACCCATCATCCCTCATACTCGGGTCATTTAACCCAACCCTTTTACCGCATGTTGGATTCTCCAACATAGCATGTGCGTTACATTAGAAGTTTGTATGTGGCGGAATCCCAATACTGAGTATCATATGCGGATTTGAAAAGCGACGACTCATGATCCTCAAGGACTCGTCTGTGCACATGCGTGTGCACAGGGCTAGGGTCAAAAAGAAGACAGGCGAGACTTATCCGGACAAGCTCGAAGTACACAGGCAACGTCGATATCTCTTCGATGGACTCTCCAACCGAGTCATTGGACAACAAGAAGAGAGCCAAACAAGCGAAGACAACATGAGCGACAACCAGCGGATGACGCGTTCCGCGAAGGCTAAGCAGCGCGCGAGTCATGCACCTGGCGCTGCAGCAGGCGCTCGTTGATGCGCAGGCACTGCAGCAGACGCCGCAGCAGGCACTCGTGGTGGCGCAGGCACTGGCGCAGAACCTGATGGCGCCGAGGCGGTAGCCGCTGTCGTTGTACTTCTCGTTGTTGCTGCGGCGGACGCTGCATTGGACGGTGAAGCTGCTTGCGCCGCTGAAGCGCGCGATGTCGCTGTGGTCTGTACGTTCTTGGGCGGCGGTGAGGCTGGTGCATGACTCGCGCGCTGCTTAGCCTTCGCGGAACGCGTCATTCGCTGGTTGTCGCTCATGTTGTCTTCGCTTGTTTGGCTCTCTTCTTGTTGTCCAATGACTCGGTTGGAGAGTCCATCGAAGAGATATCGACGTTGCCTGTGTACTTCGAGCTTGTCCGGATAAGTCTCGCCTGTCTTCTTTTTGACCCTAGCCCTGTGCACACGCATGTGCACAGACGAGTCCTTGAGGATCATGAGTCGTCGCTTTTCAAATCCGCATATGATACTCAGTATTGGGATTCCGCCACATACAAACTTCTAATGTAACGCACATGCTATGTTGGAGAATCCAACATGCGGTAAAAGGGTTGGGTTAAATGACCCGAGTATGAGGGATGATGGGTTATGAGTACAACCCATCATCCTTCATATTGAGTTTTATCACTATCACAAATTGTGGTTCAACTGGATCTGGAAGAGCAAGACACTCACGTCGAGAAGGTTGTCAATGGCGTCGATCGAGGAAGCGTGCGCTTAGCTGAGCTGCAGAGCCTCGAGATCTTCGAGTACAACAGCAGGCTGCAGTCAGATCGAGACTCTACTGTGGGCTGTGGACGAGTCTGCTCGCAAGACAAGAGAGCAGGTCATCGTCGTCGTCGTCTCGAGGCTCACAGATGTGGTAGTCGGTCCTTGCTCAGAGAACGGAAGAAGACGGAGCGCGACTTGAGACGCGAGACACAAGACGCAAGCGTGCGAGAGCGTCCTGTCGGTCCAAGTCAAGGCACATCTGCAGCACTCTGGTGCTACGAGTGCTTGGATGTCTGTATCGTCACGGAGCTATCTAACTGAGCTCCGCAACGTCAATCCCTGAGGTCTTGTCATGTTCCTAGCACCACACGAGCGATGGATCAAGACTAGCAACGAATGAGCGACCAAGGCCTTGCTTGAGTCACTGCCGACGTTCAGTCGGATGATCCTCTTCCTTTTCGCTGGTGCGATTGCAACCACTCACGCACGCACGCACGCACACACACACACGTACACGCGTTGATACGAACTAAGTGCGACTCGAGACGCCTTCTTCCTTGGTTCGCTCGCGTGCGTCGATCGCAGGAGATCGATCGATCGGTAGGAAATACTCGTGTGCGCTAGTACGAGTGAGTACGTAGTAGCAGCAGGATAGGACTTGCTTGAGAGTTGAAGACAAGACCCAGTTGCTTCTCGCCATGATAAGGCCGTCCATTCACTGAAACGCAGACGCTCACGCTCGTAGGAACGCAGCGACACTCACTCCACATGGCTGGACAACAAACAACAAGCACAACAAACAACAAACAACTCGCCGTTGCGACAGTCGCGTGCGGCTTCACAATGATAATGGCGACCACACGACGACCGCGATGTCAGGTGGTGTGTTCGCAAGAGGCCGGGCTCTTTCGCTAAATCACACACGCACAGCCCGCGCTCGCCTCGGCTCTGGACATGGCCCTGGACACCGTGAGCGCCATGTGGTCAAGCCAACCGCGACGAGCCAACCGCGACGAGCAAAAGCAAAAGGCAAAAGGACCCTCGCGCTTGCCAGACGACATCAGGCACTCGTGTGGTGGAACGACCACAGCAAATTCTTGTCCTCAGTGTCAGATCCTTGCCGCTCCGTCGTATACCGGATCCCAGGGTGCGATCCGTTTTACCGGCGTTTAGTGTCGACCGTTGGTGGTGGGGAAGGCGGTCCTCAGAGGGAGAGAGGGACTTGGGGTCGTGCGATCTCGCTGTTCCGGCGAGATGCACTGCGCGATCGTCGAGGGTCTTCAACGATCGCGGGTCGTGATTGTAGTTATGAGGCACGATCACGGACGCACGGCGCGATCAAATGAGCCGTGCGCGGCGCAGAGCGTCTGTAATGGACGGGTTGTGAGGCCTCCTTGATGCTCAGCTGGGGGGATCGCCGGTGCGTGCGGATGATCGTCGCACGAAGCCGGCGGTGTCTGAAGATCGCGGTCGCGATCCCAAACGGCGCACAAAGGTCTGCGAGCGTATACGCTGCAGACGGTAGCAGGGGACGATCTGGCCAAAGCTTCCTGGCTCGTCGCGTGCTCTTGATCGTCGGTGATCGCCAAGATTACCAGATGATCGCAAATGCCAATGACGATCCGATGACCCCACATCGGTCGATCAGAGCGGTTCTTCGGAGCTTTCAATTCCGGACCTGCGCGTCGCAGGTACTGGGCGCGAGGGTGAGAACGGGCCCTGCGAGGCTGGTCGCTCGCGATCCCCTATCGACTGGATCGGACGTGTGCTGGACAAGGAGAATTCCGGACTGAATTACTTTGCTTAACTATCTACCGCTTTGACTTGATCTCACTATGTTTGACTAGCTTGCACTATCATGGACCTCTTCTCACCTTTGCGTTTCACCGGATCGTCGGGAGATGGGTCGATCCCCTGTCGCACCGCGATCTTTCAATCGTGCTGATTTCCAATCGTGCTGATAGGACGAGCACACTCGCTGCGAGTCGATCGCGCTTGTCGAGTCACTTGACACAGTCGACGTCGACGATGGTGTCTGCATACACCTTCACGTTCGTCACCATCCTTGGCTCTGGATCGCACTGGATCGTCAATGCAACCGCACAGGATCGCCGATGACAACCGTGGCGGATCGCCGATGGCCGTCGCGCGCGATCGTCGACGGTGATCGTGATCGCACGACGATCATGGAGACTTCGTGGCTCGTGCACGACGACGTCGATGGCACACAACTCGAACTGCATCACGCTGAGTCGTTGTGATCGCTGCTGGCGCGCTCGATCGTCGAACCGCTTCTGCACCTCCACGGTCCGTGCTGACTTGGACAATCACACGTTGCTGCTGACTGCCGATCGCTACTATCGCGTCGCTCTTTCAACATGCGGCGCGCGCGGTGTCGTCACGCGCTAGGTCGGGCTGGCAGGATCGCTTGGTCACCTCACTCGATCGCCGACCGTCCATCTCGCTTCGCGATCCGCATTGCGTTGGGCGATCTCGCGCTGTTGCCGATCGTCGGTCGCCTCCTTCACGTCGCCTGTTGCTCTGGTGGAGCGCTTCGTGCCGTTGCACATGGATACATGCCAGCAGAATCGATGGTCTCGTTCTGGATCGCTGGTGTACCGCCGCGATCGATGGTCCATCGTGTCGTAAACGATCGTGGGGCCGAGCTGGATTTTTCTGACCGCGTCCTATCACAGGTGCTCGAGCGGGAGCGGTCGATGACCGAGCGAGCGCAAGCACTGCTGGTGGATCTGCGACTCCGTGTGAGACGCCGTGCGAGACTCTGTGCGCTGCACGCTGGTACTTCACGCTGTGTGCGCTGTTGGAACGGCTTGAGCAGCTTGTGCTTGAGCAGCTCGAACGGCTCTCTTGCTCGCACCAGGCGCGAGCGCTCCGGAGATCCAGTCCATCTCGACGTTGAGAGCTGGTGGGTTGTCAGCGAAGGCGTATGGTTCGATCTCTGTCGATATCCTTATTAGACGTGTCATCTGCATCTTCACAGCACTGCGCGATCGGACAGGCACTAGATCGGAGAGCAGCGTCCATTGCTGTCCATGCTCCGCGAAAGCGTCGCAGAGCACGCTGAGCTCTTGTCCCGACCAATGTGCGAGGAGATCGTGCTCACAGTCTACCTCGGGCTGCGGCTTATTGTTCGCGTCCATGACGACGCGTACGACGTCACAAACCTCCCATAGGGCGAAGAACCGCCCCAGTTTGCAAGCGAGCGAATTGCCAGCCCGTTCGACCGTCACGGTCTCGTGGTTCGTCGTGCTCTTCTCGCTACAGTTCTAAGAGCCATGGAGCACGACGAGCTCATCGACAATGACAATCTTCTCATGTAGGCATGCATGCGGTGCAGGTACTTGTACTGACGCCGGACAACACTGTACGACATGTAGATATCCGTGCTGTCCGTTATGATCCCGATGTCGATGCTCGGATCCTTTGCGAGCTTCCTTACGACCGCCAGTAGCTAGACATGAGCATGAACAAGAGTATTGCAGGTCAGTACGTGTGTGGATCAGTGTGTGTTGTGCAAACCTAGCACCAGTGACGAGATACCATACCTCTTTCATACTGAAGATGTACATCGAGATGTACAGAGATTTGCGAGTGCTCTTGACGTGTTTGATAAGGCGCCGCATCGACTCGTCAGACCGGGAGACAAGGTCTTCTATGTGTTGATCGCCATCATTGTCACCAGGCGGCACCGGCATTGCCGTCGCGGATACTGTCGATGCTGTCGATGCTGTCGATGCTGTCGACGCTGTTGCTGTTGCTGTTGCTGTTGCTGTTGCTGTTGCTGTTGCTGTTGCTGTTGCTGTTGCTGTTGCTGTTGCTGTTGCTGTTGCTGTTGCTGTTGCTGTTGCTGTTGCTGTTGCTGTTGCTGTTGCTGTTGCTGTTGCTGTTGCTGTTGCTGTTGCTGTTGCTGTTGCTGTTGCTGTTGCTGTTGCTGTTGCTGTTGCTGTTGCTGTTGCTGTTGCTGTTGCTGTTGCTGTTGCTGTTGCTGTTGCTGTTGCTGTTGCTGTTGCTGTTGCTGTTGCTGTTGCTGTTGCTGTTGCTGTTGCTGTTGCTGTTGCTGTTGCTGTTGCTGTTGCTGTTGCTGTTGCTGTTGCTGTTGCTGTTGCTGTTGCTGTTGCTGTTGCTGTTGCTGTTGCTGTTGCTGTTGCTGTTGCTGTTGCTGTTGCTGTTGCTGTTGCTGTTGCTGTTGCTGTTGCTGTTGCTGTTGCTGTTGCTGCGTGTGCGACGACGAAAGTGGCGACGGCGAAAGTGGCGACGGCGAAAATGGTGGGAAGGATGATGTCGGTGTTGTTGGCGTGGGTGCTGGTTGTGGTGCTTGTGGTGCTGGTGCTGGTGGTACCTGCCGCTGCGCGCTCAACCGTCGGCGCTTTCGGAGACGGTGCCGAAGCGTTTCCACCGCGACATCGAAGAGCGTCGCCACCTCGTTCGAGCTAAAGCCAATCGGCGCGAGAACGAGTGCTGCATCCACTACACGATCCTTGATGAACGTCCGCTTGCGAGACGTTCCTCCCACAATCTCTCGCATCGCGGCAACGGCACTGAGGTCGTCCGACATGTTGTTGCGCGTTTCTGCTGTGCTGTGCGTGTGGTTGTGTGTGTGGTGTGTGTGCGGTTGTGTGCGTGCTGTGTGCGCTTGTGGTTGCCTGTATCTATGTTGTCACGGGAGTGTGTTCCGTGACGTAGCTCGCACGAGGTCTTACGAGGAAGCGATGGGTGAAGCGCAGGGGAACTGCGCTGAACTCGGTATTTTCAACTCTGAGGTTTTTGTATTGAGATCATGCATAGTGATGAAAGTGAGGGAGCTAACCTAATTAGTGAGCCCTCTGATGGGACGACCATGGTCGTCAGAAATCAGGTTAGGCCACTAAATGGGAGTCTGCTGTGCTCCTTCGTACTTAGCACAGCAGCCCCGTTACACCATCCCCCACACAAGCTTGCTGACACGCAAGCGAAAGAAGGCAAATGCACACAAAACCAAAGCACACGACGCGCACACGAAGCGCGACGCAGCGAGCGAGAAGAGCGACGAACACGAAGACCATGCAGCGCGGCACTGGAAACCGCGCTATCTGCAAGACCTGCGACCAGCCGATGCCGAGCGCGAGCGTGATCGCAGCGACGGCGACGTACGCCGACGCGCTTCGCCGACTGTCGCTGTACGACTGCAGCGGCGTGCGGGACTCGCCAGGCGACGAGGCACTCGCCGACATGTGGCGTCGATGGCGCCAGTCGCGCGGCAAGCCGATCACGACGACCGGCAACGTGACGAAGGAGGCGCTTGACGAGTCGTGGACGCGCTTCGTTGCACGCTGGAACCTGGAGCCAAACATGGCGCTCGAGCTCGAGCGCCGCGAGGGACAGCACGAGCGCTACCATCTGGGCGACCTCGCCGAGCGCGTGTGCTCGGCGTCGTGGGACGCAGACCGGCCGTGTTGCTTCGTTCACGTCGTGGCGTACTGTCGCATCTGCAACAACCGCGAGAAGCCGACGCTCGAGCAGTGGGAGGCGATGCTCGCGGAGTATCCGCTTGACGAAGACGAGAAGGCTCTCCTCGCCCAGTATCGACGCGCGCTTGCGGCGAACCGCGCTGCGCGCGGTGACCGCCGCGGCGTCTCGCCACCACGTCGCTCTCGCTCTCGTTCGCGCGGCCGCTCTCGCTCATCGTCTCCGTCTCGTCGCGCGACAAGCGCGCGTTCTTTGTCTCGAGGGCGCAGCCCGCGCGCTTCGCGCGCTCGCAGGAGAGGCATGTGGCGTGGCAAGAGCCGAGACGATCGCGTTCACGCTCTCGGTCGCGTGGTCGCGCGCGCGCGCCGTCGCCTTGGCGCGAGCAGCAGCAGCAGCAGCAGTGGCGGCCTCGTACGCCATCACCAAGTCGGGAACGTCTTCGAGGAGAGTGGCGCGAGGCTCCCACGAGTCGCTGGCCGAGTCAAAGCCAAGCCAGCGGACACGATACTCGCGGTGACTGGCACCGCGACCAGGGTCGCGGTGATCAAGCAGGCGATCGACGATCCAGCGCGGATGACCCGCGCTGTCAACAAGCGGCGGCGGACCATCGCGGCGGAACGTGGCGCGACGAGACGACAGTCGCGCCTGTGCCTGATCGGCTGGAGATGGTGTCGCACGACGCCGACGTTGCTCTGAGCCGAGCGGACGACGCGATCGCAGAGACGGACCGGCTCGACTCCGAGGTTGCTGCGCTGAAGGCGCAGCTGGCGAAGGTCGTTCAAGCGAACGAGGCTCTTCGCGCGGACAATCGGGCGTTCCGCGCGGGTCAGACGCCGCCAAGCGCTTTGACGAAGCCGCGTCCTCGCCACGTCGGATCGCGCTTCGAGCCTGGCGAGGCAGCTCGTCCGTCGGAACCGTAGCAGCAACATAGCGCTTTAAGCGCCCGACATAAAAAGTCGGGTGCACTTTCAATGCACTTGGCATGTCAAGTGTGTACGCCTCGCCCTTGCGTCGTGTGATCGTGAACGGGCCGATAAAGCGTGGTGCGAGCTTGGTCGCACCAAGGTTCGTGACAGAACCGGGTGCAATGCCGGACGCCGATAACAAAACACGGTCACCGACAGCGAATTCCTCGGAATTCTTGCGCCCGCGCTGATCGGCTGCTGTTTTCTGCCGATCGACTGCTGCAGCGATTGCATCGCGCACAAAGCGCGCGATTGACTCGCGCTTTTGGACGAACTCGAGCACACGGTCGTCGCCGATTGAAGACACAGGCGCGGATGGCTTGCCCGCGCCGGCGCGAGTGGTGATGGCGATCGCGCGTCGTGATGGCGCGATAAGCGCCGCGTTGGCCCAACTTGTCGCCTCTGTTGGAGTCATCACGACTGCGCAGTGCGACGACCTGTTGGAGCGCGAGCTCGCCTCCGAAGATGCTGGAAGAGCGACGCATGACACCGACGCGCTCGGTGTCCCTCCCCCTTCAAGAGAGCCGCCGTCGTCAAAGCCAAGGACCGCGGGAACGCGCGGATGACGCGCGTTGTTGATGAAGAACGGCGTGTGGCCCGTGGACTCGTGCACCGCGTTGTTGATCGCGAACTCGACCATCGGCAATAGCGCGCTCCACGACGTGTGCGACGACGCGTAACTGCGCAGCACGTCCTCGACGACACGATTGACACGCTCGGTCTGCCCGTCGGTCTCTGGGTGCGACGCGGTCGACATGAGCAGCCGCGTCCCGAGGAGCTGGAAGAGGCGGTCCCAGAACGCTGCCGTGAAGCGCGGGTCGCGGTCAGAGATGATCGACGTCGGCATGCCATGGTGCCGATACACCATGGCGAGGAAGAGCTCAGCTGTCTCCTGCGCGGTGATGCCGACCGCGACTGGCGCAAGGTGTGTCATCTTGCTGAAGCGATCGACAACCACAAAAATGCCCGAGCGACCAGCTTGATCACGAGGCAGCCCGAAGATGAAGTCCATGCTCACGGATCGCCAGGCGTCCGCGGCGATTGGGAGCGGCTGAAGCGGGGCCTGCGACGACTGCGAAGGCTTGACCCTTTGGCACGTCTCGCACGACCGGACCCACTTGCGCACCCACTTGTACATGTGGGGCCAGTAGAAGTCGCGCGCAAGAGCGAGATACGTCTTCTCGCGGCCAAGATGGCCGCCAGACGCAGCGTCGTGGTACTCGTGCAAGATGCGAGCGCGCAAGTCGTCGTTGAGAGGCACGACGACTCGAGGGCTGTCGAAGCGGTCGATCTGGTACTTGAGCAAGTCACCGGAAACCGAGAAGCGCGGCGCCTGGCTCCGCGCTGAAGGAGCGAGAAGCTGCAGCGTCGATTTGGACGGTTCTCGGCAGTACCTGAGCATGGCGGCGCACGACGGGTCGCGGGAGTACGCCGCAACGATCTCGTCTCGCAGCGGGCTCACAGCAGTTGACGCCGTCGCACTTATGCCGAGCGCGACACACGCATTGCACTCGTCGTCATCGTCATCGTCGGCGGCGTGGCGCGGCGAGTTGGGTCGCGGGTCGTAGTCCGGACGCCGCGACAACGCGTCAGCGATGATGTTCGTCGAACCGGGCTTGTAGAAGACGACGAAGTTGTACTCGGCGAAGAACGACAGCCAGCGCGCCATGCGCTGGCTCAAATGCGGCGACTTTGTCGCGGTTCGGAGAGACGCGTGGTCGGTGTAGATCGCGAAAGTCTGCTCACCCAGCAGATACACGCGGAACTTCACCAACGCGTAGCGCATCGCGAGCAGCTCCTTGTCGTGCACAGGGTAGTTGCGCTCAGCGGGCTTCAGCTGTCGCGACTGGAAGCTGATGACGCGCTCCCGTCCCTCAGCGTCATGCTGCATGAGCGCGCAGCCGATCGCGAAGTCGCTCGCGTCGCAAACGACGTGGAACTCCTTCGTGTGATCCGCCAGTGCAAGTACCGGCGCGGAGGAGAGCCGCGTCTTGATGTCATCAAACGCTGTCTGGTGCTCGCGACGCCACACCCACGTGGCGTCTTTCTTCAACAACTGCGAGAGCGGGAAGATCGCGGACGCGAAGTCTTTCGCGTAGTGGTGAAGGTAGTTCGCAAGCCCAAGCCACTGCCGGAGCTCCTTTTGGTCGCGAGGGTACCGGCCACGCGACGATCGACGCAACTTTCTCAGGATCAGCGCGGACACCTTCCGCGCTCACATAGCTGCCGAGCACTGGAATCTCGGGAGCGCAGAAGATGCACTTCTTCAAGTTCGCGTACAGCTTGTTCTCGCGCATGGCTTCGAACACCTTGCGCAAGTGCCCGAGGTGGACATCCAGATCTGTCGCGCCCTCGGTGGCGCGACTGTGCACGAAGATGTCGTCAAAGTAGCTCGGGGCAAAGTCGCGCAGCGGGCGAAGCACGTGCGACACCATGCGGTTGAACGTGGCAGGGGCGTTCTTCAGCCCTTGCGGCATCACCAGCCACTCCCAGAGCATGCCGCTGGGAGTACTGACTGCCGTCAGCGGAACATCGGACTCGCGCATGAGAATCTGATAGAAGCCGTCGGTGAGATCGATGGTACTGAAGATCGTGCTGCCAGACATGGTGTCGAGGACCATGTCCTTGCGCGGGATCGGCGTCTGTGCTGGGATCGTCGCGTCGTTGAGCTTGTTGAACGCGTGGACGATGCGCCAGCCTCCAGTCGCCTTCTTTACGCAGAACGTTGGACTCGAGTGCGGCGACGTCGATTCGCGTACATGCCCGGCGGCTCGCCGGCCTTCGAAGAACGCGTCGATCGCTTCGACTTGGTCGCGCGGCAGCGGCCACTGCCGCGTCACGCAGTACTTTGTTCCAGGCACGAGGTCGATCTCGTGGCGTACGCCCCTGTCCGCCGGGAGCACCGGCGGGATCTTGTCGGGGAAAACGTCGGAGAACTCGCGGGCGAGGTCCAAGACTGGGTTCCCAGATGCTTCGAGCTCGTCCCACGACTGCGCAGCGTAGCGTTCTTCGCGATCGGACTTCGGCTCTGCTCCAGCAGGGCGCTCGCTGCCAACGAGCGCCGGATCCTCTGGGTCGACCACGACGGCGCAAAGCTGTTCGACGCGACCGAGTTTGATCTCGCTGAGCATGTTCTTCCAAGACATCACAGGCAGCCGAGTGAGCTCGGTTGCTTCGCGAGGCGGACTCGTGATCTTCATGTCGTGGCGCGGCGGGCCGTGACCAGTCATGTTGATGACGTGGATCGTGTCGTACGTCGGCGCCGGCGCAGAGGGCCAAGCCGGTGCGCGTGGGTGACTCTCTTGGCGCTGGGGAATTGGAGCGCGAGCCACTGCTCGCGCTTTTCCGACTTCTGCACGATTGGGCGCCGTTCTGCTTCTCGCCGCAGATGCCGCTGCCTTCCTGCGGCTCACAGTGACCCACTCGCCATCGGCGTTCGCTTGTCGCGTCGGCGTGGCGCACGGTGCTTTGCAACAAACCGAGCATGAAGGGCCATCGCTCTCTTCATGCGGGTTGGGCGTCGTGGAGTCGGGGTCCACGACTGTGACGTGCGGCCAGGCGCTTGCGCTGTCGCTCAGGTGGGCGAGAACACCGCCGATGTCGATGTCGCGCGGCTTTACTGTGCGACTCAGCCAGTCGATGTCAGGCCTGTGGCGCGCAAGCCACGGCATTCCAAAGATGCAGTCAAACAAGCCGCCAAGATCGACAACGAGGAACGCGTCGCTGCTCTTGAATCCGTCGAACTCGTACTCGAACTCGACCGATCGCCGCGGTAGTGACCGCGGTTCGCCGTCTGCAAACTTGACTACCATCGCGCCTGGTTGCTCGCGGGCACGCAGCCGCGAGGGCAGGAGTTGCAGCGCCTCGGCTCGTACAAAGTTGTTCGTCGCGCCTGAATCGACAAGGGCGCGATGGGATCGCTCCGCGCCACCGATGTGCAAGCTGAGTACGATCAGTCGCTTGTCGCTACTTGAGGTGGTGGCAAAGAGCTGCGCATGAAGCGCAGCAGTGGTGGGGCTAGCAGAAGGTGACGCCGCCGGAGGCACGTTCCGCTGGATGAGCCCAGTAGGTCGCCCTGCACTTACTGGGAGCCCGCGTTTTTTGCATGCGCGGGCTGCTCGGTCTCGTCTTCAACCTCAACAGTAGCAAGTACCGGAGCTGGCGCGCGGCATACTGCCGCGCGGTGACCGACCTTGCGGCAGCGGAAGCAGATGAGCTGCTTGTTGCTTGTTCCGCCGCGGCGACTGCCGTTGCTGTTACCAGAGCCTGTACGTGGCGGAGTCGCTTCGTGCTCGATTGCGTCAATCTCCATCGGTTCGGCGCTGTTGTCAGCTCGCGGGGCGACGGCGTGATGGCCCCGCGAGGCGGATACGCTGAAGTCTTCGCGGATCGCGATCGCAAAAGCCTCTTCGAGCGACGCCGGAGGCTTCCGGGTCAAGTAGAGGCGCTGGTGACCAGCGTTCAAGCCGGAAATGAAGACATGGACTTGGGTCGCCATGTCGATCGGAGACGAAGTGACGCATGAGACGAGGTGACGAGCACGTTGCACGTAGTCGCGCATGGACGCACGACCTTGCTTGAGTGCGAGGAACGCAGCGCGATGATGCATCTCGTCTTGAGGCGGCTCGAACGCGAGTCGCAGATCGCTCTTCAGCGCGTCGAGCGTCGGGAAGCAGTTCGGGTCGGCGACAAGCCGGCCCAAAGCCCACTCCTTCGCGCGGCCACCGAGCTTGGACAGGAGGAAGTGGGTGCGTGACAGCTCGGAGGTGAGCTGTCGCGCGTGGATGGCGATATCGATCTCACAAAGCCAGCGGTTCAAAGCGAGCCGGTTTGGGCCTTCGCCGTTGTAGCTTGTGACGTCGAGCTTGACGACGTCGCCCCTTGTTGATGCCGCGGGAGTTGAGCCTCGCCGACGCGCGTCGGCGAGTTCGCGGACCATGAACTCTTGTGCAGCGGCACGTTGGTGCTCCTGCGACATCGCGGACAGCATCGCTGCGACGGCCGTCAGGCCGGACACGTCAGCGAGGCGGCGTAGCGCGTCCCACTCGTACGGAGTCAGGTGCGCGAAGTCGCTGTAGTTGAGCGACGTTCCGTTGTCGCCTTCGATCGGGAGCGTGCTCATCTTGGTCGTTAGACGGACTACGAAGTGCTACCAGGTGTCACGGGAGTGTGTTCCGTGACGTAGCTCGCACGAGGTCTTACGAGGAAGCGATGGGTGAAGCGCAGGGGAACTGCGCTGAACTCGGTATTTTCAACTCTGAGGTTTTTGTATTGAGATCATGCATAGTGATGAAAGTGAGGGAGCTAACCTAATTAGTGAGCCCTCTGATGGGACGACCATGGTCGTCAGAAATCAGGTTAGGCCACTAAATGGGAGTCTGCTGTGCTCCTTCGTACTTAGCACAGCAGCCCCGTTACATATGTGCTGTTGAGTTGTTGTTGCGTTGTTGGTGGGTGTTGGGTGCTGCCTCTTGAACTGATTTAGACGTGGTGAATATGACAAAAATAGACAAAAATTGCATTTACGAGACGTGACGATTCCATACGAAGTCTAATACACACGCGTGACAGTAGCTACGCTTCGTAATTGTATACACGACGCTTTACTACAAAAACTTAGAGAATGATGTCACTGTCTCGTCTGCGCGCATTTGAGATTCTCGTCAAAAATATAATGCCAAATAGAATGCCAAAATAGAGAAATTTGCGCTCAGTATCAATCCCTATTTTGTTCAGATGACATATTAGATAATTTTCATAACATGGATAATCACATTGTGGATGAACTAATGAAATTTGTAATCTACGGATATCACCCAAAATTGTTGATTTGGGTCGAGTAGCGTGATACTGATTCTTCACTATTTACGTTTGTTTTCTTAAGTATTTAGCCCAATCGTTTTGTAAGTATTCTATAGCGAGTTGCTAAAGGCTGCTGTGCTGATACTATAATACTGATAAAACCGAAGAACGACATCGCCACTTAAAACTCAAATCTCAAAACGCATTTGAGCGCTCGACACGCCACTATAGTGACAAAACCAAAGAGTAGCAGTTGTCTGACACGAATTTGATCAGACGATGAGTGGTCCACACGTCTTCTGTACGGTACTACACAGAAGACATATATACCACATACATTGTCTATATTTGAAATATTGAAATGAATTGGAGTTATTACAGGGATTTACACGCTCAAACAGTTCAAACATTCGCATTTGCGCTCGACACTTGCTGCTTGCCGCTTGCTTGGTCTTGCTTGGTCTTGCTTGGTCTTGCACCTGCTGCGTTCGTGCTCGCTGCTCAAGCTGCTTGGTCGAGCTCGGTGTCGACGACATGGCGTCGCGAGGCGGCGGGATGTCCACGCCAACAGCGTCAGGCAAGAGCAAGCGCCGCCGCGACTCGTCTCCTGGCGGCAGCGCGAGCGACAATGACAGCGACAGCGACAACAACGACAGCAGCGGCTCGGCAACGCCGTCCCCGCCCACAACAGTCAAGAAGCCGCGCTTCAAAGTCAAGCGCAAGGCAGCGACGCCGCAGCGGAACCCTCCTGCAGCACGGCGACCGCAAACACCGCCTGTTGGTCGGAGCGCGGTCGTGGCAGCAGCAGCAAGACCAGCAGCAAAGCCTCGCTACCGCGGTCCACAGGGACACCGAGCGTTGCGAGAGATCCGCCACTTCCAGCGCACGACCGACTTGCTGCTCCGCAAGCTGCCGTTCGCGCGCCTTGTACGAGAGCTGCAAGAACCGTTCTCACGGCAGCCGCTGCGGTGGCAAGCAGAGGCGCTCCTGGCGCTCCAAGAGGCGGCAGAAGCCCACCTCGTGCGCGTATTCGAAGACGCGTACGTACTCATGCGTGTGTGCATCTTGGTGGCTGGACATACGAGAGTGTACTGTGTGATTTACATCGCGTCGCTTGCTTGTCTGTCGTGACGCTGGTGCCGTAGCAACATGTGTGCGATCCACGCCAAGCGCGTGACGATCATGGTCAAGGACATCCACCTCGCACGTCGCATCCGAGGCCGGAATCTCGGCGAATAGAGTCCAGGCGCCAGTGGGCGACGTGCAATGTGTACATACAAGGGAGCGAGCAGTCGACAGTCGTCAAGACAGCAGCAACATCAGCAGCAGTGGACCGTCACATATGCAGATCAAGGCAGCGCGTCCGCCCTTCGCCAGCGGACTCGACGACCTACTACGACAATGGCGACGACGAAGGCCACTAGCGGCGCCACTGCGACCATGTTGCTAATATTATTTGCCACGCTCACGACAGAGACGTCCGTGCGCCTGCGCTCCTGCCGCCTGTGCGTACGACACTGTGTTGAGGCTGCGGGTGCTGTCGTCACACATCGTTGTTGCCGAGTGCGACAGCGTCACACGTGTTGCTGGTATGTAGACTCGACGCAGCAGCGGTCGTCGTCGAGGGCGAGCCTGGCCATGCGTCCGTGCCTCGGAAGCGGCTTTGGTACCGCTGCAGCGCAGCGCGGGGCTTGAGTGCGCGCGAGAACTTCTCACGCCCAAAGCGCGACTTTGCGAGCTCTCGACCGAGCGCCATCATCGTCTCGCAGCACTGCCGCACGCACCACAGAGAGAGAAAAAAAGTGTGAGAGCGTCAGTAGGTGTCGAGGCGACTGGTGCTTTGGAGCTCGGTCAGTGTCCTCGACATCACACGAGGCAGCGAGCGACGTACGAGAGATTGGCCGCTGCGCTGTGGACACGAGTGCTCGCAGGCTTTGAGCCCCGAGACGCAGCTGGAGTCACCAGACACGAGCCACGCGTGAGAAAGACGTTCGATGCAGCACCTGCAGAGAGCGACAGCAGACACACGTTCGGGCTTCAAAGTGCGCGCGGCACTGCTGCTTCCACTCGTCTGCGAGCGCTCGCGCGTCTTTTGCACTCGGGACAGGACCAAACTTGACTGCGACCTCGTAGTCGCTCTCTGGGTTCAGGAACTGATAGTCCTGGAAGAGCTCCTGCCAACACACGCACACACACACCCATGCGATTCGCAACGATGTGAGAAGACTGCAGGTTACTCGCTCGTGAACGCTGAGTGACGAACCTGCTCGTCGCTGTTCTGGTCCTCGTACTTGTTCCCAGGCGCGCGCTCGAGGATCTGCTTCGCTTTGATGAACGGTGGACGTAGCGTCGAGCACGAGCGAGAGAGGAACGCCTGCACGCCCACTGCGTCGCGTCCTTCGAACGGCCGATCTGCACGGCATCATACACCACGAGCCTGTTGTCAGCCAACTAGTCGATACGCTAGCGCACAAGATAGACAACAAGGCAAAGGACGAACCGAGTTCGAGCTCTCGAGTCTGCGCGTTGTACGCGACGACGACGTACTCGTCCTTGCCAATCACGAGACGGTCGTCCAGCGGGAAGTACGCCGACACGTTCTCAGACGCAATGGCCACCGCGGTGCCTTTCTTGAGCGTCAGTGTGCCCGGTAGCGGATGCGTCGAGGCACGGTAGAGTACTGCGTAGTGCCACCTCTGTCTCTCGTCGCTACTCGTTGCGTGGCTCAATGCATTGCGTGGTGTTGACTGTGACAATGGCAGTGGCGCTGGCTCCGGCTCGAAGCACTCGCGCTCGCTCACCATCTCCACATCCGCCTCGTTTCGCGGACGCAATGGCTCGGACGCACATGCTGCTGCCACCATTGGCGCATGGAGCTTGACGTGCTGAATGAGCTTGAGCAACACGCCAATCCACGTGGCGCCAGCGATCGCACTCGTCGCGAGCGGCTGCAACACGAGCGACAAGCCAAAGCCGTCGATCTCGATGCGAAGAGCGTCGAGGAACGAGTCGTCCGAGACGATCGAGCGCGTCACGAGAGTGTCGAGGCGCGTGACTTGCAGCGTGTTGTGCTGGTTCGTAAAGAGCATTGGGACGTGTGTGCGCACGAACTCGTCGAATGCAACGCGCGTGTCTGGCGGGACTGAACGGAGTGCAGCAGCACACACGCGAGCGTCCATCGACAAGCAGAGACGTGAGGACTCTTTAGCGTCTCGATCGCATTCGCCAGTACAAGAGCACTAATGTGCGAACAAGCAACGAAGCAAACGCACCGAGCAGCAGCGCGTTGACCAAGTTCGCCGTTTGCGCTGTGAACGACTCGAGGTGCTCGGGTACGACCCATGGACACAGTCCCTGGAGGAACAGCGCTGACGTAAGCGCTTGCTGAAAGAATACGAGGCACGAGCGACACATGCGAGACTGAGTGCGTCGATGTGCCTGCAGTAGGAAACACACGACGGAGGTGGCCACATACACTTCGAGGAACGCTTGTGGATGCAGTGTGGAGCGCTAGCGACACCACACAAGACACACACAAGCGAGTGACTCGTTAGCTTCACCGACGCCATCTTATCTTTTGACTCGCACAAGTGCCGAGCGGACGTACTCTGGTCGCGCGCCTTCTCTGCCGCGGTGAGCGTCTTGACAATGTCTTCGTACGGCTGCGAGAGCGTCCGGACGGACGACAGCGCCGTGAGACCAGCGCGGTCCCGGATCGTCGGGTCGCATCCGTGCGCCAACAGACTCTTTACGACCTACAAACGCACAGCACACTTAGTTCACCCGTTGTACAGGTGAGCGTCGCCTGCGTCCAATGACAGACGCACCTCGTGGTAGTTGCTCATGGCCGCAATGTGCAGCGCTGTTCGTCCAAACTATACACGTGTGTGAAGCACCCGTGAGCTTGAGCACACAAGTCAACGAGACACCAAACACAAGTGATAGACAAAAGACGCACCAGGTCGCGGACGTTGGCGTCAAAGCCGACCGTGTCTAGCAAGAACGCGACGAGCTTGACTTTCAAGTCTTCGCGCGCCATCGTGCGACCGACAGCCGCGTGCAGCAGCGTCGAGCCGTCTTCGTTGCGAATGTCGCGCACGTCGACGCGCCAGTGCTCGAGCCCGTTGCGCGTGATGATCACGCCGGTCTCGAACCAGTCGGCCAAGACGCTGTGCTTGCCTGCTTTCGCTTGGTCAAAGAGCGTGTGCAGTACTGCATTTGCAGTGCTCTTTGCGCTCGCGTAGACCATCGCTTGCTGGAACATGCGGTCGTCTTGCTCGCGACGACGCACAGCATCGAGCAGTTGTGCCTTGAGCGCGTCGACTTGGAGTTGCAGGATCTCGATCTGACTGCAACCTGCTGTTGTAGTTGACGACGACAGCGCCATGTCGATGCCACTTACTGCCGTAGTTGCTGTGATAGTGTGCTGCTGCAGCACCACGCCACTGCTACTAGTTGCTCCATCGCTCGAGATCTCGAGGCTCTGCAGCCGAGCGCACGCTTCCTTGATCGACGCCATTGACAGACAACCTTCTCGACTTGCTCTTCCAGATCCAGTTGAACCACAATTTGTGATAGTGATAAAACTCGAGATGTGGGATGATGAGAATCAGCAGCTGGGATAAAACACAACACACAAAGATAAACCCATCGGGAGAAATGAAGTTGTGGCTGTTTATTTTCAGTGTTTAAATATCGAGGCGGAGGTCCCTTGTTTTTGTCCCTACCTTGTGTCTGTATGATAACAATATCGAATCGCATTCACTTCGTCTCACTATGCTCGCCTGTCCCATGATAAATATGCGCCAGGTCATGATTCTGTTAATTCCCCAGTTCGCATACATTCCCAAGCATTACGTGAGAATGTGCGCAGTAGTGGCTGCCGCGGTAACTTGGCGAGCCGTCTTTGAAGGCATTTCCACATCGTCCACTTCATCGCTGCAGAGGTTGATACTCGACACTCGACGCTCGACGCACGCTCGACGTCTCTCTCTCTCGATCGGTCGATCTCGGTCGATCTCGGTCGACTCGGCTCTGTGCACGCGCTCGCTTCTTTGGTACGCAACGCTAGCGGCACACGCGACGCTCGCAACGTGAGCAACAGACAACATGGGGCGACGAAAGCCACAGCGAGGAGGAACAGCAGCAGGCGGAGGTGGCAGCAACAACAGCAGCACGCCGCTGTCGCCGCCGGCTCCGACCAACACAGCGACGCCAGAAACGGCAACGACAGAGACGACAACGACGCCGGCAGCACATGCGATCGCCGCGAGCTGCACCGCGTGCGGCTGTTCGTGTCGCGCGTCGACTGCGGCCCCTGCGCTGCTCGCCCCTGACGCCGTGCTCTCGGTGCTGCAGATGGCGAATGCGCCGGTCGTCGGCGTGTCGGCGCAGGGCCACGTGACGCTCTGGAACAAGCGCCTCACGAGCATCACAGGGTTCGCAGCAGACGACGTGCTCGGGCGGCCGCTGCAGGACTTCATCGCCGGCGCCGCGCGGCGCGAAGAGATCGCAGCCGTGCTCACGCGTGCCCTCGCTGGTGACACGCAGTGCCAAGAAGAGACTGTGCACCTCTCGCTGCGCACGACTGGCGGCGCGAAAGCGCGCATCCTCACGAGCCTCACGCCGCTGCTCGACGCCGACGGCTGCTGCGTCGGGCTCTACGGCATCGGCCAGGACGTGACAGAGCTCGCGATCCAAGAGAAGCAGTACGCCGCTGTGATCATGCAAGCGAACGCGCCGATCATTGAGCTCGACAAGGACGCGCACATCACGGTCTGGAACGCCAAGACAGCATCCATGACGGGCTTCCCAAGCGAAGACATGATTGGCGAGCCGCTGCTGCCGCTCGTCGACGCCAAGTTCCGCGACGTCGTGGCGAGTAACATTGAGCAAACGCTGCGCATGGGCATCGCTGGCGCCGACTTTGAGCTGCCGCTGATCACGTCGACGGGTGCGCGGCTCGAGATTGCGTCGTGCTTGACGCCGCGCTTTGACGCCGCTGGCGCTGTCGTCGGTGTCGTCGCGATCGGACAAGACGTGACGGAGCGGAACGCGAAGAAGATGGAGTACCGCAAGTTCATTGACTCGGCGAACGCGCCGATCTTTGGCATTGACACGGAGGGTCGCGTCGTGATCTTCAACACGAAAGCGGCGCAGACGAGCGAGTTCACGCCTGAGGAAGTCATGGGGAAGGACCTCGTCGAGACGCTCATCTCGGAGGAGTACCGTCCAGCAGTCGCTGCGGTGTTCCAGCGGGCGTGCTTGGGCATTGAGACCGCGAACTTTGAGTTCCCGCTCATCACGAAGAGCGGTCGCAAGGTCGAGATCCTCTTGAACGCGACGCCGCGGTACGACCACACAGGGCAGCTCGCTGGTGTCATTGGCATTGGCCAGGACATCACGGACCGCATCATCCAAGAGCAAGAGTATAGTCGTCTCATTGACACGGCGAACGCGCCGATCTTTGGCGTGAACCGCGACTTCGAAGTGATCATCTGGAACAAGAAGGCCGCCACGAGCACGCAGTACACGAATGAAGACACGATGGGGCAAGGACTGCTCAAGTTCATCTCGGTCGAGTACCGCAAAGCAGTCGGCGATGTGCTTGCGAAAGCGCTCGACGGCGTCGAGACGGCAAACTTTGAGTTCCCACTCATCACGAAGTCTGGCCGTCGCCTCGACATTCTGCTGAACGCAACGCCAAAGTACGACCACTTTGGCAACGTCTGCGGCGTCGTTGGCATCGGTCAGGACATCACGGACCGCCGCGCACAGGAGCAAGAGTACACCCGACTGATCGACACAGCGAACGCGCCGATCTTCGGTGTCGACAAGGACTGCCGCGTGAACATCTGGAACCGCAAAGCGGCGCAGATCACGGAGTACTCGGTCTTCAATGTGCTCGGCGCGAACTTGGTCGAGAACTTCATCCCAGACGAGTACCAAGAAGAGGTCGGCGCCGTGCTCTCGAAAGCGCTCGAAGGCATTGAGACCGCGAACTTTGAGTTCCCGCTGATCACGAAGAGCGGTCGCCGCGTCGAGATCCTGCTCAACGCCACGCCGCGGTACGACGAAAAAGGCGCGATCATCGGTGTTGTCGGCATCGGCCAAGACATCACTGTGCGCATTGCGCAAGAGCAGGAGTACAGCCGCTTGATCGACACAGCGAACGCGCCGATCTTTGGCGTCGACATGCAAGGATGTGTGAACATCTGGAACAAGAAGGCCGCCGAGATCACGCAGTACTCGACGGAAGAGGTGATCGGCCAAGACCTCGTGAACAGGTTCGTGTCAGAAGAGACGCGCGAGGACGTTGGGCTGGCGCTACGGAAGGCGCTCGCCGGCGCACCGACATCCAACTTTGACTTCCCGCTCATCACCAAGACAGGACGGCGCGTCGAGATCTTGCTCAATGCCACGCCACGGTACAACGAGCTTGGCAACATCGTCGGCGTCGTGGGCATCGGGCAGGACATCACCGAGCGCATCGCACAAGAGCAAGAGTACACGCGGCTGATCGACACGGCGAACGCGCCGATCTTTGGCGTGGACGTGAACGGGTGTGTGAACATCTGGAACAAGAAGGCCGCCGAGATCACGCAGTACACGCCGTCTGACGTCATGGGCGAGAACTTGGTCGAGAAGTTCATCACCGAGGACTATCGCGAAGCCGTCGGTCTGGTGCTGTCGAAGGCGCTGGACGGCACGGAGACGGCGAACTTTGAGTTCCCGCTGATCACGAAGGCGGGTCGGCGCGTGGAGATCTTGCTGAACGCGACGTCGCGGTTCAACGAGCACGGCGAAGTGATGGGCATGGTCGGCATTGGCCAGGACATCACGGACCGTATCGCGCAAGAGCAAGAGTACACGCGCTTGATTGACACGGCGAACGCGCCGATCTTTGGCGTCGACTCGAACGGCTGCGTCAACATCTGGAACAAGAAAGCGGCGGAGATCACGCAGTACACGCCGTCGGACGTCATGGGCGAGAACTTGGTCGAGAAGTTCATCACGAAAGACTACAAGGAGGCGGTGCGGTTCGTGCTGTCGAAGGCGCTCGAAGGGATGGAGACGGCCAACTTCGAGTTCCCGCTGATCACAAAAGCCGGTCGCCGCGTCGAGATCCTGCTCAACGCCACGTCTCGCTACAACGAACACGGTGAAGTGATGGGCATGGTCGGCATTGGCCAGGACATCACGGACCGTATCGCGCAAGAGCAAGAGTACACGCGCTTGATTGACAAGGCGAACGCGCCGATCTTCGGCGTGGACGTGAACGGCGAAGTGAACATCTGGAACCGCAAAGCGGCGATCATCACACAGTACGAGACTGAAGAGGTGATCGGCGAGAACTTGGTCAACAAGTTTATCTCTGAGGACTACCGTGAGGCCGTGGCGACCGTGTTCGACAAGGCACTCGAGGGCGACGAGACGGCAAACTTTGAGGTGCCACTCATCACGAAGACCGGCCGGAAGGTGAACATCTTGCTGAACGCCACGGCGCGCTTTGACCAGCACGGCGACATCGTCGGCGTCGTGGGCATCGGGCAGGACATCACCGAGCGCATCGCACAAGAGCAAGAGTACACGCGGCTGATCGACACGGCGAACGCGCCGATCTTTGGCGTGGACGTGAACGGCGAAGTGAACATCTGGAACCGCAAAGCGGCGATCATCACACAGTACGAGACTGAAGAGGTGATCGGCGAGAACTTGGTCAACAAGTTTATCTCTGAGGACTACCGTGAGGCCGTGGCGACCGTGTTCGACAAGGCACTCGAGGGCGACGAGACGGCAAACTTTGAGGTGCCACTCATCACGAAGACCGGCCGGAAGGTGAACATCTTGCTGAACGCCACGGCGCGCTTTGACCAGCACGGCGACATCGTCGGCGTCGTGGGCATCGGGCAGGACATCACCGAGCGCATCGCACAAGAGCAAGAGTACACGCGGCTGATCGACACGGCGAACGCGCCGATCTTTGGCGTGGACGTGAACGGGTGTGTGAACATCTGGAACAAGAAGGCCGCCGAGATCACGCAGTACACGCCGTCTGACGTCATGGGCGAGAACTTGGTCGAGAAGTTCATCACCGAGGACTATCGCGAAGCCGTCGGTCTGGTGCTGTCGAAGGCGCTGGACGGCACGGAGACGGCGAACTTTGAGTTCCCGCTGATCACGAAGGCGGGTCGGCGCGTGGAGATCTTGCTGAACGCGACGTCGCGGTTCAACGAGCACGGCGAAGTGATGGGCATGGTCGGCATTGGCCAGGACATCACGGACCGTATCGCGCAAGAGCAAGAGTACACGCGCTTGATTGACACGGCGAACGCGCCGATCTTTGGCGTCGACTCGAACGGCTGCGTCAACATCTGGAACAAGAAAGCGGCGGAGATCACGCAGTACACGCCGTCGGACGTCATGGGCGAGAACTTGGTCGAGAAGTTCATCACGAAAGACTACAAGGAGGCGGTGCGGTTCGTGCTGTCGAAGGCGCTCGAAGGGATGGAGACGGCCAACTTCGAGTTCCCGCTGATCACAAAAGCCGGTCGCCGCGTCGAGATCCTGCTCAACGCCACGTCTCGCTACAACGAACACGGTGAAGTGATGGGCATGGTCGGCATTGGCCAGGACATCACGGACCGTATCGCGCAAGAGCAAGAGTACACGCGCTTGATTGACAAGGCGAACGCGCCGATCTTCGGCGTGGACGTGAACGGCGAAGTGAACATCTGGAACCGCAAAGCGGCGATCATCACACAGTACGAGACTGAAGAGGTGATCGGCGAGAACTTGGTCAACAAGTTTATCTCTGAGGACTACCGTGAGGCCGTGGCGACCGTGTTCGACAAGGCACTCGAGGGCGACGAGACGGCAAACTTTGAGGTGCCACTCATCACGAAGACCGGCCGGAAGGTGAACATCTTGCTGAACGCCACGGCGCGCTTTGACCAGCACGGCGACATCGTCGGCGTCGTGGGCATCGGGCAGGACATCACCGAGCGCATCGCACAAGAGCAAGAGTACACGCGGCTGATCGACACGGCGAACGCGCCGATCTTTGGCGTGGACGTGAACGGGTGTGTGAACATCTGGAACAAGAAGGCCGCCGAGATCACGCAGTACACGCCGTCTGACGTCATGGGCGAGAACTTGGTCGAGAAGTTCATCACCGAGGACTATCGCGAAGCCGTCGGTCTGGTGCTGTCGAAGGCGCTGGACGGCACGGAGACGGCGAACTTTGAGTTCCCGCTGATCACGAAGGCGGGTCGGCGCGTGGAGATCTTGCTGAACGCGACGTCGCGGTTCAACGAGCACGGCGAAGTGATGGGCATGGTCGGCATTGGCCAGGACATCACGGACCGTATCGCGCAAGAGCAAGAGTACACGCGCTTGATTGACACGGCGAACGCGCCGATCTTTGGCGTCGACTCGAACGGCTGCGTCAACATCTGGAACAAGAAAGCGGCGGAGATCACGCAGTACACGCCGTCGGACGTCATGGGCGAGAACTTGGTCGAGAAGTTCATCACGAAAGACTACAAGGAGGCGGTGCGGTTCGTGCTGTCGAAGGCGCTCGAAGGGATGGAGACGGCCAACTTCGAGTTCCCGCTGATCACAAAAGCCGGTCGCCGCGTCGAGATCCTGCTCAACGCCACGTCTCGCTACAACGAACACGGTGAAGTGATGGGCATGGTCGGCATTGGCCAGGACATCACGGACCGTATCGCGCAAGAGCAAGAGTACACGCGCTTGATTGACAAGGCGAACGCGCCGATCTTCGGCGTGGACGTGAACGGCGAAGTGAACATCTGGAACCGCAAAGCGGCGATCATCACACAGTACGAGACTGAAGAGGTGATCGGCGAGAACTTGGTCAACAAGTTTATCTCTGAGGACTACCGTGAGGCCGTGGCGACCGTGTTCGACAAGGCACTCGAGGGCGACGAGACGGCAAACTTTGAGGTGCCACTCATCACGAAGACCGGCCGGAAGGTGAACATCTTGCTGAACGCCACGGCGCGCTTTGACCAGCACGGCGACATCGTCGGCGTCGTGGGCATCGGGCAGGACATCACCGAGCGCATCGCACAAGAGCAAGAGTACACGCGGCTGATCGACACGGCGAACGCGCCGATCTTTGGCGTGGACGTGAACGGGTGTGTGAACATCTGGAACAAGAAGGCCGCCGAGATCACGCAGTACACGCCGTCTGACGTCATGGGCGAGAACTTGGTCGAGAAGTTCATCACCGAGGACTATCGCGAAGCCGTCGGTCTGGTGCTGTCGAAGGCGCTGGACGGCACGGAGACGGCGAACTTTGAGTTCCCGCTGATCACGAAGGCGGGTCGGCGCGTGGAGATCTTGCTGAACGCGACGTCGCGGTTCAACGAGCACGGCGAAGTGATGGGCATGGTCGGCATTGGCCAGGACATCACGGACCGTATCGCGCAAGAGCAAGAGTACACGCGCTTGATTGACACGGCGAACGCGCCGATCTTTGGCGTCGACTCGAACGGCTGCGTCAACATCTGGAACCGCAAAGCCGCCGACATTACGCAGTACACGAACGCAGATGTGCTCGGTGAAGACTTGGTCGAGAAGTTCATCTCGGAGGAGTACCGTGCTCCTGTGCGCAGTGTGCTGGAGAAGGCGTTTGAAGGCGTCGAGACGGCAAACTTCGAGTTCCCTCTGATCACGAAGAGCGGCCGCCGCGTCGAGATCCTGCTCAACGCGACGCCCAAATTTGACCAGCAAGGCAAGATCGTCGGCGTCGTCGGCATTGGCCAGGACATCACAGACCGTATCGCACAAGAGCAGGAGTACAGCCGCTTGATCGACACGGCCAATGCGCCAATCTTCGGTGTCGATGCGAACATGTGCGTGAACATCTGGAACAAGAAGGCGGCGCAGATCACGAGCTACTCGATCAGCGAAGTGATGGGCGAGAACCTCGTCGAGACGTTCATTTCGCCCGAGTACCGTCCGATAGTCGCCGAAGTGCTCTCGAAGGCGCTCCAGGGCATCCAGACGGCGAACTTTGAGTTCCCACTCATCACGCGACCCGGCACGCGTATCGAGATCCTGCTCAACGCCACGCCGCGCAACGACTCGAACGGCAACATTGTCGGCGTCGTGGGCATCGGGCAGGACATCACGGACCGCATTGCGCAGGAGCAGGAGTACTTTCGGCTGATCGACACGGCGAACGCGCCGATCTTTGGCGTCGACACGAACGGCTGCATCAACGAGTGGAACCAGAAGATTGTCGAGATCACGGGGTACAAGCGCGACGACGTGCTCGGGCTGTCGCTCGTGAAGGCGTTCATCATTCCAGAGAGCCGGCAGCAAGTGCGGCAGCAACTCAACCAGGCGCTCATTGGCATTGACGTCGGCGAGATGGAGCTGCCGATGCTCACGAAGCGCGGGACGTTCTTGCTCTTGCTCGTAAACGCGTCGAGCAAGAAAGACATGCACGGCAACATCCGCGGCGTCATCGGCGTCGGTCAGGACTACACGGCGCGAAAGCACATGGAGCAAGCAAAGGTGAACTTCCTCGCGTCATTCAGCCACGAGCTGCGCACGCCGCTGAACGGCGTCCTTGGAATGCTCGAGCTGCTGAAAGAGCAGAAGCTCGACTCGCAGCCGGAGCGGTACGTTCACATGGCGTACGTCTCGGGCTCGCTCTTGCTCAACTTGATCAACGACATCCTCGACCTGTCGAAGATCGAGGCCGGACACCTCGAGATCTCTGCTGCGCCGTTCCAGATGCACGAGCTCCTCGACTACTCGATCGAGATCTTCAAGTTCAAAGCGCGCGAGCGCGGCCTGAAGCTCGAGATTAAGTGCGACGAGCAAGTGCCGAAGGTCGCGATCGGTGACGTCGTGCGCTTGCGGCAAGTGCTGCTCAACTTGCTCTCGAACGCGATCAAGTTCACCAACACGGGCGGCATCACGGTCACGTGCAGCGTCGTGCATGCGCCGGATCTGCCCAAGACGTTCAAGCGCCTGCTGTTCCAAGTGATCGACACGGGCATTGGCATGGACGCGGAAGAGAAGTCGCGGCTGTTCTCGCTCTTTACGAAGCTCGAGCGCACGCGACAGAACAACCCGACAGGCTCGGGTCTCGGCCTTGCGATCTGCAAGCAGCTCGCAGAGCTCATGGACGGCTCGATCGACGTCGACAGCGAGCTCGGTGTCGGCAGCAACTTCTTCTTCACGGTCGTCGTTCGGCTCTTGGACGAAGACAGCAACCCGCAGAGTCTGCTGTATGCCTCGGACGACTACCTCGTCGACGGCGGCGCCGCCATGCTCGGTGTCGACGGCAATGGCGCGAACGTTGCGTCGACCGAGAGCGTTGGGAGCACGACGATGAACGGTCCTGGCGCGCTGCCGCCGCCGCTTGTGATCCCAAAGCAAGCGCGAATCCTCGTCGTCGAAGACAACGACTTCAACTGGGAGGTCGTGAAGAGCTTCCTGCAAGAGGACGACCACTTGCTCCAGTGGGAAGTGAACGGCCACGAAGCCGTGAACGCGTACATTGACCACCACTTGGACTTTGACCTCGTCTTCATGGACTGCGAGATGCCAGTCATGGACGGCTACACGGCGACGGCGATGATCCGGCAGTATGAGGCCGAGAACCAGCTCCCTCGCATCCCGATCTTGGGCTTGACCGCGTTTGCCATGAGCGGCGACCGGCAGAAGTGCCTCGAAGCCGGCATGGACGAGTTCATGGTCAAGCCGATCTCGAAAGCGAGTCTGCTGCAAGCGATCCGGCAGTGGCTCCGGGTCCGGTACTTGCGCCAGAAGAGCGCCATGGAGTCGACGCCGTCTGGGTCGCGCGAGCACACGCCGCGGTCTGGTACGCCCACTGGCGCTGCCGCCGGCGTGCTCAACCGAACTGCGCTGGTCCCGAACGCCGCGCCGCCGTCGAACCCGCTCGTTGCGCCGACGCCGCGGAACTCGTTTGACAGCGCTGTGAACGACGACTTGGAGCCCGCGCCGTCGCGCCTCGCACCGGCGTCGCGCCACATGCAGCAACTCGATCTCGCGCGCGCGATCTCGAATCTGGAGCTCGACGACCCGATGGCAATTGGTCGACAAGGCGGCCGCGCGTTCCGCACTGCGCCGCCGAGCACGTCGATCTTCAGCTTGGGCTCTGGCTCGCTCTTTGGCACGAGCAGTCGGTCAGCGAGCAGCGGTCTCCTGAACTTCCAGCGCGACGCCGGCGGCTCGATCGTCGACATCCCGGATTGGAAGCAGCTCTCGAAGACATCCACGACGCTGCCGTACAAGAAAGAGCCGCTGTTTCCAAACGCGTCGCTCGGCGACACGGTGCAGCACCGCGCGTCGTTCCCGAAGAACCCGACGCTGTGGAGCCACCCGCCGTTCAAGATGGATCCGCAGCTGAGTCCGCTCTCGCTCGCAACGAGCCAAGTCGCGTCGTCGGCTGACGGCACGTTTGAGAAAGAAGATACGTCGGAGATCGACATTGCCGGGCTGCTCAAGCCGCCGGCGCCGCCGAGCACGAACGCCGCTCCAGCGCCGACATTCCCGCCAGGTCTGCGCCGGACGCAGACAGAAGGCGACGTCACGTCATCGTCGATGATCGACCCGCTCGCGATCTCGATCCCAGAAGGCGACCCCGTGAACTACTCGCTCGGCGTCGAGCAGTGCGGCGGCCGCGAAGAGCTGTTCCTGTCGCTGCTCGAGAAGTTTGCGCTCGGGTGCGATGACGCCATGACGCGCATGCAGACTGCGTACGATGAGAACGACATTGTGCTCACGCGGCGCGAGGCGCACTCGATGAAAGGGTCGTCGGCGTACGCGGCGGCGCTGCGCGTGTCGAAAGCGGCGTACCGCGTGCAGGCGGCGTGCGACCGGCTGCTCGTGAGCCAAGGCGGCGTGAACGCGTTCAGTCCGGACGCGCCGATCCTCGATCCGCGAGCAAAGGAACTCGTGGACGAGTCGATTGCGCTGCTGCGCAAGGAGCACAAGCTCCTTGCGGGCTACTTGCGCCGGAACTTCGTCTTCCGCGGCGCGCAGCCGCCTGGGAGCACGTCGCGCCAGAACAGCGGCGTCGGTGGCGATCGCCAAGAGCGTGGCGGTGCTGCGCCGTGTGCGATCATGTAAGAGAAGGATCATGTGAGTGAGAGAGCTGAGAGAAGGATGAGAAAGAGCTGAGAGTAGCTCGTTGCATGTTGTGCATGTGTAGGAATGAACGAGAGAGTATGTGTACGCTAGCTACAGTAGCTTGGGCAATGGTGATACCGACAATGGTCGTCTGTTGCAAACCATGTTGCAAGACTGTACGATGTGCTTGAGTACGATGTGCTTGAGTGTGTGAACGAGTACTGACTGAGTGCGATGATCTCGAGTGAGTGAGCGTGGTATGCTGCGAGTACACTCTGAAAGGCAACGAGTGTGAAGTTTCGATGCGACTCGAGCGTGTCATCGCACGCGTTTAGCAACCAGATCACCATCGAGTGTTCTTGGAGACGCTGGTTGGTTCGCGACTCGAGTACTCTAGCGACCATAGTCTTGGAGCACTCGAGCTTGTCAAGTGCGATTGACCGAGCATGAGAGCGATCCAAGTTGGCGCTCGCTCGTGTCCTGAGGAGCAACAGCGACTAGCTCTCCGACTTGCGACTTGCGACTCAAAGAGGCAAGTCCTTTGCTATGGCGTGAACTGACTCGCGCACCTCAATTCAAAAAATAGCCCCAATACAAACGACAAGTCTCTTTTGCGCACACTTGAACGTCGTATTCAGCTGGAATTTTTTACCCACAGCAGCCAAAAGACCAGAACTGCTGCTGCGGTCCAGACCGAGAACACACACACACACACCGACACACTCTCGACGACGAGCGCTCGTGAGCCGATCGCTGCTGCTGATTGACCGCTGCCTGTGCTCGTACACTCACTCACACGTACGCACGCATTACTACAACGACTGCGCACCCTCGCTCTCTACGGTCGCCGTCTCTCAGCTGTCGCGGCGTCCGAAGCAACACACACATCACATCACAACGCGCGTACATTGAGGCAGAGACAGCGATGCCTGCGACTGCTGTCCCAGTGACGACGACGATGCCGCCACCGCAGCAGCAGAGCGACCAGCTCGCGCTCGAAGACGTCGTGCGCGACGCGCACATGCAGTCGATCTTCCTCCAGTACCTCTCGTCGCACGACAAGAAAGGCTTTGCGCGCTTGCTCTTCCTGTACGTCCGTCAGATGGACACACACATTGCGCTCTTCTGCTGCTTGTGTGTCTCGCTTCATGCGCACAACCACGTCTAACTGCGCTTGCCTACGTCTCTCTCACTCTTGATCAAACTCTGCAGTGTGAGCGTCGACGAGTTCAAGAAGCTCCTTGGCGCGAACGACAGCGACCGCGCGCTCCGGCGCTCGTCGCACAACAACAGCAGCAGCCGCGAACCGACCGAGTTCACCGCGAGCAGCTACGACAACGACGATGACGACGACGACGACGCGAGTGCGCAGCGCCGGCGCAACTACCGGCAGATCTACGCGAGCAAGATCATCACCAAGTTCATGAGCAAGGACTCGTTCCTGGACATTGCGAGCGAGAACCTCAAGATCCTCAACAAGTCGGTCTGGAGCTTTGGGAGCTTCCTCCGACATGATCTCACCATGTGCGCCGGCCTGTCGTCGAAAGTCGACCTCTTCCTCGACGCCGAGATCGCTGTGAAGAAAGCGCTCCAGCCGAGCTTTGAGCGCTTTGCGCGCACGAAAGAGTGCGCCGAGCTCGTGCGCAGCGCGCGCCTGACGTTTGCGCTCGTCAGTGACGACGCCAGCGCGTCAGAAGCAGACGCAGCAGCGCCAGACACCGCAGCAGCAGACGATGACAATGCGACGGAGCTCGCAGCGTCCGGTCCGCCGTCCGTGTCCAAGGCGTCGTCGTACTTGACGATTGAGCGCGTGCTCGGGAACCGCCGGCTCTGCAGCGTCTTCTGGGTCTTCCTCTTCAAAGAGCGCACGCACGAGCAGCTGAGCCTCTGGATGGACCTGCGCGACCACTTGCTCCCGCTCCTGCATGCGTTCCTCGCGGCTGCGGCCGCAGATGACGACGTCGACGACACTGGAGCTACCGAAGACGACCCGCAGCAGCACGCAGGCGAGCTCATTGAGCAGATCCTGATTGTCGGCGGCCGCATCTCGGCCAAGTACTTGGCTGTGAACGCAAGCACGTGCGTGACGTTTGTCGGCGAGACCGAGCGCGAGCTCCTGGCCGACTACGAGCGCCGCGTCGCGAGCTGCATGGACGCTGGGACGTTCTCGCTCGCAGACGCCGAAGTGATGCTCCACACGGTCGAGCGCATCGCGTCTGTGATCGAGGACAACTTGAAAGTGAACCACTTTGTGCGGTTCATGGGGAGCGAGTCGTTCAAGTCGCTCGTGTCGTGCTACCAGAGCCGCTTACTGAGTCCGTCCGGGTCGCTCCTTCGATCGGACGGCGCCGAGTCGCCGGAAGACGCGACTGCGATCGACAGCACGAGCAGCTCGTCCGACTCGAGCATGACGACGCTCCAGGAGCTCTTCCACTGCATGAACGTGCCGTCGCACCAGCCGCAGCGGCTCCGGAGCAAGTCGTTCACGCTCCGGGACTTGCTCCAGAGCCAGATCCGCGGCGAGTCGCCGAGCAAGTCGCTCGTGAGCTCAGTCATTAGCTTTCGCCTCGACGTCAGCGACAAGGCGAACCCGCACATTGAGAAGAACGTGCTCCATACGCTCGCGACGCACGACGTCGACATGCAGCACCACCACGCGATCCCAGACCACGTCGAAGCGTTCTTTTGCCCCGCTGGCGCTGAAGTCATTCGCGCAACGACGTGCCCAGCGCCAAAGCTCTTCCACATGACGATCGGGAACTCGGAGAAGGCTTTCTACGGCGCGTGCTTGACGCGGTACGTCGCGCAGTCGGACGACTCGCAGCTCGGACCGCTCGAGCTCGTGCTCCGTGAGACCGACGGCTTGGAGGTGTACGTCCCCGTTGGACTGTGCCTAATTAGTCGGTACCCGATCCTCGACACGCTCAAGCAGCGCCTGAACGACTTGCACGTCACGATGCGCTCGGACGCGTCGTACTTTCGCGACCCAGCGTGGGTCCCAACGCCCGCCGAGATGGCCGAGCTCTTGGCGCCGTTCGACTTCACGACTGTCGCCTCGAGCAGCGCGAATGCGGTCGCGACGCTCCCGAGCCTCACGACGTACGTCGACTTTTCGATGGAGGAGCTCTTCAACTGCCTCTCGGTCGAGAACGTCGTGGCGCTCGTGACGTGCATGCTCCTGGAGCGCCAAGTCGTGCTCGTGAGCTCGCGGTACTCGGTGCTCACGTGCGTGGGCGAGACGCTCAAGAGCTTGATCGCGCCGCTCGTGTGGAGCCACGTCTTTGCGCCGATCTTGCCCAAGAGCATGCTCGAGTGCCTCCAGTGCCCGACGCCGTACCTCTTTGGCGTCCACGCGAGCTACCGGAGCGAGCTCTTTGAGATGCTCGGACGCGAAGGGAGCTGCGAGAGCATCGTGATGGTCGACCTGGACGCCAACACGTTCAGTACGCGCGTCGCGCCGCAGATCCCAGAGGCGCTGCGCCTGCCGCTCGTTGCGAGTCTTGAGCAGCTCCTCAAGCCGCGCGTGTACTTTAGCGACTTTGTGCCAATGTGCAGCCCCGTGTCGCCGCAGTCGCGTCGGTTCCCCGAGCGGCGCGTGCGCCAGTGCTTCCAGCACACGATCGCGCAGATCCTCGATCGCCTCGAGGACTATCGCTTCGTGCTCTCGGACGACTTTGACTACGTCGTCGTGTTTGATCGCGTGGCGTTTCTGCGGCTCTTACCTGCGAGTGAGCAGGCGTTCTACCGCGCGTTCCTCGAGACGCAGGTCTTCTCGCACGAGATCGCGTCTGTCGCATGAGCAAACGAGAGTGCGAGCGTCTTGTTGGTAGTACGTAGGTAGGAGGTAGGAAGTAGCAAGCGTGCGAGTGGCACGAGCGTGGCGACTATGCGCACGAGACGATGGAGCGATACTGATATTTAAAGAGAACGTGTGCGCAATGGCTCCATGGCGATGTCGTCTGCATGCCGAGCGGCGGATGCCTCGAGAAGCAGGAGACGACTGTCGAGGACGTGTGTGCGCCAGTCGTTTGAGCGACGGCGCGTCACATGGGGATCCGAATCGTGTACCCATTTCCAAATGGGTACAGATGGCATCAGAGCGCGTCCTTTCTTAGAAAGGGATCGCGTTGTGTCTCCGCCGAGCCCTTGCTCGCATTGCTTCTCCGTCTCGATCTCTCGCGCCACAGCACGTGCACGCTCGTTGTGCACAAGCAGCAGCAGCGACGTCTATCTGCGCACCGTCGCAATGGCATCGATCGCAGCACCGAGACGTCCGCTCGACGACAGCAGCAGCCACGACAACGACATGGACGATACGCAATGTCCGCGCATCACGCACCTGTCGTTCGCGACCGACCTGCTCTTTGACATGGAGAGCGTGCGCACGCATTGCAGCCACGGACTCACAGCGCAGCACCAGCTCGTGACGATGCTCAAGAGCCGCGTGGCGCTCGAGAAGCAGTACGCGAGCGAGCTCGCGCGCATGGCACAGCAGACGCAGTTTGACGAGCTCGAGCGCGGCACTGCGCGCGAGGCGCTCGGTCGTCTCAAGGCGCAGTACCTCAACACGAGCGTGCAACACAGGACACTGGCGCAGAACCTCGAAGAGGACGTGCTCAAGCCCATCGAGGCGGCGTATGTACACAACACGCAGAAAGCGCAGCACCTCATCAAGCTCGTGCACAGTCTCAAGAAGCAAGCCAAGGTGCGCGGGTGTGTGCGTGTGTGTGGGCTTGAGTCTATAGCATGACGCTCACACTTGTACATGGATCTGAATGCTCGTGTGTGTGGATGGTAGGCACACGCTGATGCGTACAGCAAAGACTTTGCGACGTTCGAGAAGCAGTTCCGCGAAGCCGCGACTGCGTTTGGCGCTGCAATGGACGCAGGCTTCTCGAGCACTGTGATCGAGCAGCAGTACCACCGCCAGCTCATGCAAGTGCAGACCGAGGAAGATCCGCAGTGGCGTGACGAGCAGTTCGCAGTCGTCGATGGACGCACAAAGCAGCGAGCGAGCTCCGCGGCGCTCCAGTCGTCGTTCAACAACAACAGCCAGAAGCTCGTGAACTGGCTGCTCGCGTCCGACCAACATCGCAAAGACAACCTGTGCTCGGCTGCTGCCGCTGCGATCGAGGTGCGATGTTGGCTCCCTAGCTTCATACGCACAGAGTGGAGACGTGTTCTTACCCTTGTACCTTGTTGTGCCAATGGTCTCGTGTGCCGACGACAGATGGCGGAGCTGTCGCGCCGAAAGTGCCAGCGATCGTGGCAAGCCGTCGAGCAGAGTCGCATAAACATGTACCGCACGCTGCAGTCGGTCATGACCGACTACCAGGTACGAGCACCATGCGCTTGCCCGATGAGATCGTACGAGTATACAGCTCACATGAGGATCGCTTTTTCGTGCGACAGCACATCGCTGAGCTTCGCATCGCAACCATCGCGACGAACCTCCGCAAGCACGTCGTGTTTGAGTCGTCTGCGCTCGCGAACGAGCAGGTGAGCGCTTGTTCGAGCGTCAGTGCCGTGTAGTACTTGCACTGTTGCAACAGTCTCACGCTGACGAGTTGGGATGAACGAATGACCGCAGTACGACTGGCAGATGATCGCAGGCAAGATCGAGAGCGTGGATGCAGAGAGCGACATTCGCGACTTCATCCTCGCGCATCGTCTCCACGACTTGCCGAGCATGACCGTGAGCGACCTCATCAACAACCCGCTCGCTGTGTCGATCGCGCTGTCACCGACAGCTAAGATCTTGCGTCCGCTGAAGCGCGTGCCGGTCGAGATTGGTGACGTGGCAGTGCGGAAGCTCCCGATCGACCGTGATGGGAACCAGACGTCGCTCGACGAGATCCTCGTCACTCGTGCGCAAGCTCCAGCCATCAGTGCAGTCGAGCAAGCGTCTTCTTCTGCTGCTTCAGCGAGCACCGAGTCGCCACGATTCGATCAGTTGCGCATCGACTGCAGCGCGATGCCACACAAGCGCGCCGCTGCAGGATCTGAGGTCGCTGGCGACGCAAGTGCACTTCGTCTCACACTTGCTCAGGACGTCGCACTTGTGATCGCGCGAGCGAATGAGCTCCGAACAGCGCTGTCCAAGCCGCTGCAAGTGCACCATATTGCGACCAAGAGCATGGCGCAAGTGAACCACATCCACTCGGAGCCGGAGAACGACGGACCGGAACCAACTGCGAGCAGCAACGACAGCGCCAAGTGCTCGCAGTCGCGCGAACCGGCACTCATCCAGAGCAATGACACGGCGGACGATGACGCTGCAAAGTGTATGCATCAAGAGCTCCCGCACGCACCTCGAGCGACAGATGCAGTGCTCAGTGACCCTGCTCTGTAAGTCGAGCGAGCGCGCACTGGACGTTTTAGGTCGTCCAACTCTCGTGCGTCTTCAGTCGATAGAGACACACGAGGCAGCCACGAATGCATGAGACCGCGACACGAACTAGCGTCTTGGCTGATGAACAGCGCTTGTAGTGTCCGTCGAGCGTCGCATGCGTGTCAACGTAAAGATACTTTCGCCATGCGACGTGTGAGCTCCAAAAGTAGCGCCGCAGTATTCTGAGTCGCTCATCGAGTCTCGAGTCTGCGTGCGCATGGACTCGCCAGTCCTCTGCACAGCTCGCTCACAACAAACGTGCGTCTGGACTCGCCCACCACCTCATCCGCAAGCATGGAGGACTACATGCGCGGCATCCTGTGCGGCTACTTGAGCGTCCAGCTTGGCGTCAAAGACGACGCGAAGAAGCGACGGATGTTCCTCGTGCTCTCAGACTCGCGCCTCGACTACTACGACGTCGACCCGCGTCCAGCGTTTGAGCAGGACATCGCAGACGCCTACATCTTCACGCCGGCGACGCGCGTGCACTACTACGTCGAGATCAATCCGAAAGCGCCGGTACACTCGCTCTGCCTCACAGCCGACAAGATGACGCACGTGTTCACGGCCGAGACGGACCAAGAGGCGCAGATCTGGTACAAGCACTTGCACGAGCGCCTCGAAGCGCTGGCGTCCATGGTCACAGGCTCGCTCATGCTCCGGAAAGAGATCTCAGTGCACCAGCAGTTCAAGCGCATGCTGCTCAAGACCAAGTACAAGTGGAAGCGCCGTTACATTGAGCTCGGGCGCTCGTCGCTCCGGTTCTGCAAAGACTCGGAGAAGACGACGCGCATGATGAAGCAGTTCATGCTCACAGCGCAGAGCTCCGTGAACGAAGAGAGCGTCGAGTTCCACAAACAACACCGGGTCTTGGCGTCGTACGCGACTGCGATCGAGCCTGACGCCAAGATGCTCAGTCGCTTCAAGAGAGAGATGCGCGATCAGCACTACGCCAGCGCCACGTCCAACAACAACAGTCGTCCAGCGTACACTGCTACGACGCACAAGACGCGCAATGGCGTGACCGCAGCGTTTCCGTTCGTTGTGACGACCGGACAAGCACACTTGTACCTCGCTGCACCGAGCGAGAGCGCGCGCGCAGACTGGATCGTGGCGATCCGCATGCGCATCATCTCACTCAAGTATCGCCACAACGGCGGCGCGAGTAGCAAGCTCGGCAACGCAAGCGCGGGCGTCCAGCTCCAAGCCTTCATGGACGTGCAGCTCAAGCCCGGAGGCGACTGGAAGCAGCACTTTGTCGAGCTCGACAACAACATCTTACGCGTGAAAGGGAGTGAGCGCAAGGTCGGCGCCAAGTTCGAGTCGCCGCTCGTACCGACGTGCCACGCAGCGCCGTCGCTGCTCAAAGCGAATGCGTTCGTAGTGCGGAACCTCGGCAAAGAGGTCGCGCTCGCGCCGAGCTCGATGCGCGAAGCCGAGCGCTGGATGACGACGCTCCTTGGCGCTGGCACGGCCACGAGCGTCGCCAAGTACCAAAAGGTCTTTGAAGACGACGTCCGCGCGCTGCTCGAGCACAGCGTCGTGTACTCGCTCGTCGTGCCGGCTGGCGAGTCAGCTGGGCTCGTCGTTGAGCGCTACAAGAAGCGCATTGTCGTGCTCAGTCATGAGCCTCCGGTGCTCCAAGACGGCGCTCGCACAGCGTCCGGCGGTGCGCTGAGCATCCGAGGCGGCAATGCGAAGAGCTCGCGTAGCTGGTTCTCGCGCTCAGCGTCTAGTGCCCATACGCAGCGACGATCGGCCATTCCTCCTGGCAGCGCACTCGTGGCGATCTCACAGTTCGACATGGCGCACGAGTCGTTCGAGACGATCTGGCACCACGTGCGGCACAAGAAGGGGTACCAGCACCCCATGACCCTGACGTTCCGCGTCCCAGCAATGAAGCAAGGCGTTGCAGGCGTGCGTCTCCGCCCGCGCGATCCATGGACGCTCTGTCGCTGTGTCCTCAAAGGCGGGAAGCTCTTGCTCACGTCGCTCGCGACGCCTGGCGCAGACACTGATCCAGCAAGCGCTGGTCAGACATCGTCGCATCGGATCATGGCCGACTTGCCACTGCGCCACTGCCGCGTCGAGCTCGCGAGCGAGCCTGGGTGTGTGAATGGGATCAGAGTCACGCTCAGTGGCTCGAGCGCCAGTGCGCTCGCGACAACTGTGCTCATGAACGTCGCAGCCGATGCTGACGCGTTCCTCTGGTTCGCACTGCTCCACCTCGAAGCTGCGATCGCGCAGGACGACTTTCGGTACCCACTCTCGGTCGCCTCGCTCGTCCACAGCAAGTCCAAGAAGCGGTCGCAGGACGTCCACGAGGACCAGCGCCGGTGCTTTCGCGCGTGCTCGGTCGTTGGCGTACGCATCGATGACATCGAGCGCCTGGCGCTTGAGACCGATCCGCTCACGAGTCTCCGGTCGCACAACGACGAGGACCGCGACCGATTCACGTCAGAAGACGGAGCGATAAGCGCCGAGGCGGCCTACACGACCGTCATCGGACACGCCGGTACGAGCGAGCGAGAACTGTCGGAGGCCGAGAGTACGGCGTTCTTCCAGCACTTGGACGCCATCGGGTGCGGGAAGGTCCCGCCCGCGACGCTCGTGCGCGCGATCGACGAGCTCACGCGGCACATCCCAGAGCCAGCGACGCTGTCGTCTGGTCCAGACGATGGATCTGTCAGCCTCCAGGCGACCAAGTTGAGTACGAGTCGACGCCACAGTGGCACTAGCGGCGTCCTTGAAGCGTTCTATCGCGCGCTGGACGACCGCATGCAGACGAGTGCGATCGCACTCACCGAGTTCCTTGCGCTCATGCGCCACGTGCGCGACGCGCGCGTCGTCGACGTCGTCCAGAAAGTCGCGCGCCACGACATCCAGTGCCTCTAAGCAACACACTCTCACAGGCGCCTGCACACTACGGCGTTGCTGTTCAAGCCATTAGAGAAGCTGCTTTGTTAGCCAAGCAGTGTCTGTTGCTAGTACTGCGCGAGTGTCGATGCGATGAACGCGCTCATGTCCTTGAGGTTGTCGAACCAGTCGCTCCAGGCGTCCAAGTCGACAGACAAGTCGGGCTCCTGTCCACTCAAACGCAGCCATAGACAAGCAGACGCTGAGCTTTGCACGTAGAGCGACTACGGACGTACATCACGCACATCACACGCACCTCGAGCACATACACGACTGTCGCGCTCTCGTCTTCTTCGTCCGTCTTGCCATCGCCACGCGTCGTCTCCTCGACTTCGGCAAACCCGAGCGCCTGGAGACACTCGTAGCCGCCGCGGAACTGCCCCAAGTCGGCCACAAAGTGCGCATTGCGCTTTGGGATGCGCCGGATCGCAGCGTTCTCTGGCGCGGCGCAGATCGCTGATGCGATCGCGTGGAGCTTGGTCAGCGCCTGCTTCAGAGCAGTAGCAGAGCCCGTGCTCTCATGCAGCAGAGCGATCGCGCGCTCGAGCCCGACGCGACCGACTGGGAATGCCGCTGCGGCTTGTGCGCGCCGCTCCGCTGCTTCTTGCGCGCGTCGCGCCTCCTCTTGCTGCGCACGCGCGCGCTCGTCGCGCTTCTGCTGCGCAAGTCGAGCGAGCGTTGCGATGCGCTCCTGTTCGCGCGCGTGCTCAAGCGCTCGCTGCGCTTGCGCTTCGGCTTCAATACGCACGCGTTCGGCTTCGATCGCTCGCAAACGCGCAGCTTCTGCCTCTTGCAAGCGCAAACGCTCTTGCTCTTCGCGTTGGTGATGCTCAAGCGCTTCTTGACGCCGTGTGGCAGCGTGCTGCTCGACCTGCGCGACGAGCTCAGACGTCTCGTCGACTGCGGCTTTCACGCTATCGTAGCGCTGCAGCAGCTCCTGCACGCGCGCGAGCATCTTTGGGCCAAAGCGCGGCTCGCGCGTGATAGGGTCAACCATCGCACAGCGCGCGCGGAACTTGTCGAGCAGCACATCAGTTGCGCCAGTCACTGCTTCCTGTCGATCATTGATCATCAACGACGACGCGATTGTGAGACTACAGTGCGAGAGATGACGCGAGTTCTCATATTATACGCACCTGTACCGCTCGCAGCGCTGCCTCGACGTCTTCGTGCGCCCAGCGCAGCGGCGTCTGCAGCAGCGCGAGGTGCGCTTCGAGCGCCTCGACAGCGGCTGTTGCTTCTCGGAACTCGCTCATGTCTAGGTCGCTTTCAATACAAACGCGCTGTCAAAAATGACTCGGAGCGTTTCGATCGCCATTGGAGGTCTCGACCTCGAGCAGCTCACCCGCATCAGCGCACTAGACTCGCCTGAGCACGACGCACGCACGCGAGCGAGAGCATGTCAAAGCGCCGCGGGAGCTCATCGGACGTCGCCGGGCAGCGGCAGCTCGGTGCGTCCAGCAACAGCAGCAACACCAACAATCAGCAGAGCCCGGAGCTGACAGCAGCGCCACCACCGAGCGTGCGCCGGATCAAGATCATCTCGATGGGCGACTCGGGCGTGGGCAAGAGCTGCGTGATCAAGCGATTCTGCGAAGAGAAGTTCGTGAGCAAGTACATCTCGACGATCGGGATCGACTACGGCGTCAAGCCGGTCGTGGTCCACGGCGAAGACGTGCGCGTGAACTTCTGGGACCTCTCCGGCCTGCCCGAGTTCCTCGAAGTGCGCAACGAGTTCTACAAAGACACTCAAGGCGCGCTCCTCGTCTTTGACGTCTCGTCGCGCAAGAGCTTCGAGGCGCTCGAGAGCTGGCTCCGCGAAGCCGCCAAGTTTGGCGCAGGCAAGTTCCCGTGCGTGCTCTGCGGCAACAAAGTCGACCGCGCGCGCGTGGTCTCAGAGGACGACGCGCGCGCATACGCTCGATCCAAGGGCTTTGAGTACTTTGAGACGTCGGCGTGCACGGGTGTGAACATCAGCGACGCGCTCCACTCGCTCTTTCAGCTCGTGGTCGCGCAGATGGCAAAGTAGCGACCGCAGATACACTCATGAGCACGCGCTGTGGTGATAGGAGAGTAGTCGATTGGAGACGCAGATGAACAGATCTAGCTCTCAGTACAAGTAGATGCTGTAGGCGGTTGCGACGCAGAACAAGCTGTCCTGTGTGTGCATCAGCCGTGACAAAGAGAGGTAGAACTGGTCAGTGAGAGCTACGACAAAGGCACCACACAAGAGCGTGGCGTACGTTGGAGAACGTCTCGGACGCGTAGCAGTCGGTCTCGGCGTCCCAGAAGCAGCGGCAGCCCATTCTACAGCGATCGACAGCAAGTGAGACGCTTGAGTGTTGACATTGAGCTCATTGAGAGCTCTGTCGGTCGCACCTCACGCCTTCGCCGCGCTGCTCGCCGATCACGACCTGCACGACGTACTTGCACCGCGCGTAATTGCACTCTGTCGCATCGCCAGCATTGCTCGTATGTTAGCCGCTACAGACATTCAGTGACGCACATCCAGCGTCAGGACGAACCTTTGAGGCGAGCTTTGACAACGTCTGCGATCTCCTTTGTGAGCGCAGATGCGCGGTCGGACTGGTAGGTCGCTTTCTCGAGCTTCTCTTGCAGCACTTCGCTCAGCAGTTGCTTCATCTTGGTCGTCGTCGGTCTGGCGGCACACGTTGCAATGCTCTGTAAGAAGAGATCAGAGCTGACAAACCTGTCTCTATGGCGCACGACGTACTTGCTCTTGGGGTTGAGACGCAGCGACGCCGCGCTCTCGGGCTTGACCGCAGGCGCAGGCATCGTCACCCACTTCTCGTCTTGAGTCTCGAGTCTTGAGGCGTCGGGCAATGGATCGATGGATCGTGAAGAGGTGCGAGCGTCGTCACTTGCAGTTTGTATGGCACACGCGACCGGACTTGCTCGAGCCATTTTCTGTTTGTGTGGAGGACGACAATCACTGCAACGGCTTGTCGTCGCTTCACCGAGAGGCGGCGCACTGAGCATTGCGCATCGAGCAGACGTGGACGCATCGGGCTCTCGACGTGCACGTCACTAGCAACAACAACAACAACGACGACGACGACCATGACGAGCGAGTACGTGCACGACGAAGCAACCAGCGGTCCCATCTGCAGTAGCACACGTGTGCTGCCGCCGCAACAGCAGCAAGCGTGCGGTCGCCGGATGATCCCGGCGCGCGACGTCTTAGCCGCGGCTGCGATGCGCAGCATCAAGAACGAGAGCGGACGGCCCGAGTTCACGATCAAAGAGATCGCGACGCGGTTCCTGCACTGCGAGCCCGACGCACTGCGCAAGCGCTTGACGAACCTCGACAAGAGCATGCGCAATAGCAACAGCATGAACCATGGGATGTTCGCGCTCTCGCTCCCAGCGCCGCCGAGCGCGACGAAGCGACGCAGCCGAGCGCAGTCAGCAGCAACAGCGTCTGCTAGCGCATGCACCGCCGCTGCAGTCGCTGCCATGGCCGCTGGGTTCACTGTCGTCACGCTCCCAGACGCTGCAGCAGCGATGGACACGACTGGCGCGATGCTCATGACCGAAGACATCAAAGAGGACTTGGCGAGTCCAATGAACTGACACCCGAGGGCTATAGACGCTGTGCCTTTGTATCTATCGATCGCTCTTCTTGTCGCTCTCTATGCCTCTCGCTCTGTCTACGCCACTGGCGCTAGAAGTCGGTCACGTCCTGGATCCGCCGATCCGCAAAGAACGGCGAGCGCTTGACTGTCTTCTGCTTCGCCACGGGCGCCTGGAGGAACGACGTGATCGACTGCGTCCCAGCCGGTGCGTTCGCTTTGTCGAGCTCTTTATCGTGTGGCCACTCGACCTTCACGGCTTTGGTCAGGAACGGCTCGACAGTGCCCCAGCTGAAGCGCACGATGTTGGGAAACGCAAAGAGCGGCTCCACGTGGTCACTCAGCCACGCCTTCGTCCTACAAGCACGCGCACATGTGTCAGTGCATGAGCATACAGCCGATAGCACTGACAATAGGTTGCGCGACGTACTTGGGATCACTCGGGTACCCTGAGCCAAAGTCCTTGGAGAGCGCCAGCGCCGGCGCTTCCCACTCCCAGTCCGAGATGATGCGGTCGCGCGTGACTTTGGCAGCGATACTCGCAGCACTCACGACCTATCGATCGCATACAGACAGTCGGTTGTGAATAGACAAGGCCGCTCGATGAGCATGCGAGCGGCTGGACGCACTTTGAAGAGACTGTCGGCCTTCTTCTCGACGCGAAACGTGATCGCGCCGTGGAACTGCTTCGTGAGGAACGTCTGGTACCACGTCGGGTCCCCGACCGTGTCGACGTACACGTGCGTGACGTTCACGCCTTTGGCTTGCGTCTCGCGGATCATCTGGATCGCAGCGTCGCGCGACATCTCGTTCAAGTTGCTTGTCAAGCGCTGCATCTTGTCCGAGATCTCCTGTGCCGAGATCATGCGCACGATCCAGCTGTGCAAGCGTCACACACGCAGACACGCACTCAGCGACGGCGTCTGTAGCAGCAATGCACACTCAAACACGCACGTACCCGAGCTGGTCGTTCGCTTTCATCTTTTCAAAGAGCTGCTCGCGGCTCTCGGCCGAGAGCGCTTTCGAGTCGTCGAACCCGAGCGCGCTCATCTCGTCGTTCTGCGCCACGGGCCAGAACGCCGCGCCATAGACCATCGGTCCCATGACAGGTCCGCGCCCGGCTTCGTCAATGCCAAGCATCACAGGCACGCCATCGCGGCAGTTTGCCGGGATGTCGCTCGCAAGCAGCACCGTGCGCTGGAGGTTCGCGCTCGTCGTCGACTCGGTCATGGCTGCTTGTGCTTGGTGTTGCGGTGTTTTCAAGCTGAAAGCGGGATGTTTATACGTTCGCTGTATATGTTATACGTTCATTGTATATGTTAGCACATCAGATCTGGACGTGCAGTGATCAAGCACACGATGAGCATGGCGGACGACGACGACGTATCGCTGTGTCTGCTCTGCGACGCACGACTGCCGCGCGACGTGACCGAGCGATGCCTCACAGACTGCGCGCACGAGTTCTGCCTCGCGTGCATCTGCCGCGAGCTCGCGGAGCGCAAGAACCGCTGTCCTGCGTGCCACGCTCAGATCAAGAAGCTCCACCAGCTCACACACACCAGCGACGATGCTAGTGAGCGCAGCAACGCAGCGCCAGCGCCTGCGAGCATCAAGTTTTGCAACGCGACGTACGTGCTCAACGTCTCGATCTGGTCCGTCGACGACCCTGCGCGCGTGCTCGCGTCGCTCTTCCACTTGTACGTACTACTGCGCTTGCTGCTCTGATGCCATGAGGTGTGTTGCTCGTCATGTCCACGAGCTGACGCCATGATGCGCGCGGCTGTAGGGAGCATGCGCGTCTGATCCACCAGGGCAAGCTACTCAAGAAAGGTGACGTGTGGCCAGGCACAGTCGTGCAGCTCTTTGGAACGCGCAAGAGCGCGTCAGGACGAGGCGCATCGGGTGCGCTCACTAGCGCTGGACGCGCGTACTCGAGCGCAGTCGACACTGCGTGGCTCCAGCGCGCGAGAGAGATCGTCTGCTGCCCGTGCAGCGTCCTCGTCGACTTTGTGCGCTCGCTCTTCACGAACGACGGAGCTGTAGCGCAGCGCGAGTACCGACGCGTTGCGACGTCCGAGACCGCGTCCCACGCCACGAGCGCTGCGTCGTTCAGCGAGCCAGGTCGCGTAGCGCGTCCCCCAGACTTGAGTGGCGCGTACTAGGCGCCTCTGTATGTCAAGTAGTTCAGTCACTCACGCACTCGTTCGGTCCATTCACTTGCATCTCCAGCGTGCGTCTCCTGTCCATCGCTCACCCACACGTTCTCTCTTCTCTCTCTCACTCTCTCTCTCGCTCGTGCACTTGCTTGCGCTACATGCGATCGTACCCGACAGCGCCGAGACGCAGTGCGACCAGGAGCTTCTCCTTGAGCACAGCAGCCGACGGGTAGTCGGGAAGGATCAAGCGCCGGTCACTACACACACAGACACATTGGATCTGTCAGGCGTCACAGTCGTCAGAGCAGACAACCAAGTGAAGACCTAGAGCGTACCACGTGTTGGCCATCGGGCAGTGCGAGCTCTTCATGCGCGCGTCGACCTCAATGTACCAGATCGCCGCGTCCTGGAGCCACACAACGCAAGCCATAAGACATTGTCGTCAGTGCCACAGCAGCCATCACTCAACGCTCTCGCCATACTTTCACACAACACGCAGGACGCACCGAGCTCATCGCACGTGGCGTCGACGCAAAGCCAAAGAGCGGCGGCTGCGGCGAGCCGGACCAGAACGTCAAGAGCTGCTCGCGCGCGGCTTGGTCAAACGTCTCGACGACGTCCCAGAACATCTTGACAGCGCTGTGCTCGAGCGACGCGCCTGGCAAGTACAGCACGCTCTGCTTCAGGACGCGCAGGTCAATCGTGCGCTCGCCGCGCGCAATGCGCTGGAGCTCGTCTGCGCGAAAGAGGCGCAAGTCGGCGCTCGCAATGGTCTCGAGCAGTCCGTCGCGCAGCTTGTGGTACAGCGCAAGGTCGTGGCCAAAGAAGTGCTGCTTCGCGCGGAGCTCGACGTACTCGAGCTTGTTGGCGTTCGTCACGGCGACTGGCGCGTGGCGACCGGGCTTGAGCGGCATCTCCATCGTCGTCGTTGATTGCGTTGCAGTCGCATCGTCGTCGTCGACAATGGCGACGTCAGTCGTGTACTCAAAGTGCATCTCGAGCGGCGAGGCGTCAAAGTCGTGGGCCAGGACGAACGCCAAGCTGCGCTCAAACACGGCGTTTGCGCCGCAGTACTCGTGCCACGCGACGTGGTCGTGCAGGAGGAACTTCCAGAGCGCGAGCGGGAACGACACGCGCAGCGGCTGGTGGTTCCGAATCGCTAAGCCGAGCAGCCGACCGACGCATTGGTAGAGCCTCTTACGCGCATCGAGCGCCTGTGGATCGGTCACGAGGTCCTCAGGTCGCAAGCTCAACGCGTCGCTGAGTTGCTTTGCGTCCAAGACACTGCGCTTCACTTGGAGCGGACGTGGTGGGATGCGCACGTCGTCGCTCGCAGCGCGGTCAATGTACTCAAAGAGCGGGAAGAACTGCGCGAGGTGGTCACTGCTGCTTGGAGCACTCGCGTCGGTGCGAGTGCGCGACAATGACGACGTCTCGGCGCGCGCCGAGTGGAGCCACGACGCGCCGATCTCGGCGACGTGCGGCGCGACAGAGTCGCTCACAGCCGCGACACGCTGCATTGTGAAGCTCGGACTGAAGAAGCACTGCTGCACGATCTGGAAGAACTCGCGCGTGACGCCGACGCCGACGCCAGGCTCGTTGATGAGCGTGATGCTGAGCTCGCCGCGCAAGTTGCGCGTGCTCGTGCTCAGCACTTGCTGCAAGATAAAGTCGACGTGGTTCGACGCCGACGCGCGGTTGATCGAGACTGAGATCGAGCCGTGCTGCTCCTCTGCGAGCACGCCGAGATAGTCAACTTTGTGCTCGAGTCGCACGATGTCTGGCAGCGGCGCGACGGCGTACAGGTCGACACCAACGATCTTTGGGTCCGAGCGAATGAGGATGTCGAGCTTATCGGCAAGCGGCGCGACGCGGCCGACAAACGTCTGCGGCAGCGACAGCGCGCGTCCGAGCGTCTGGAGCAAGTACACTCGGCTCGCAATGTCGCGGTCCGTGCGCTTCTTCTTCGCTTCCGCGCGAACAAACTGCTTCAGAGTCTGATGGAAACAAAGACAGAGAGAGAGAGAGAGTGAGAGAGAGAGTGTGTTGAGTCTGTGCGAGTAGCAACAGGCACAACGTACGCGGTGGAGCTTGGCGACAGTCGCAGCTTCGTCTGCGCGGAGACTCGCCTCGACTTGTGCAAAGACTTGCACGACGTGGAGCACAAGCGAGAAGCGCTGCGGCGACGAGACCGAGTCGTCAATGCCGCGCATGCCGGCTTCGAGGAGCGGCCAGAGCTGCTTGATCCGCGCGGTTGCGCGCTCAAACGCGGCAGTGGCGGACAGCGGCGCTGGCGTCTCGGCTGCTGCTGCGGTGTCGTCCACGATCTGGTGCGCAAATGGCGCAAAGAACTGGAAGAAGAGCTCCGTGAGCGCGAGCAAGAGGTGGAACTCGATCTCTTCGTCGTAGCAGTCGCCTTCCTCTGCGGCCGTGCGATCAAAGATACCAAAGAGGATCTTCACGCCTGCACAGCAGCCAGCGAGGGGCAGCGTCAGTTGCGATACAGAGCATCGAGTGAGTGCGTCTCGAAGCAGTGGCAAAGTACCTGAGTGGTAGAGCCGCTCGGCAATGCGGTCGTACAAGCTCAAGGCGCTCAAGAGGGTCTGGTTCGGACTCGAGTCTCGACCAGGCGGCGCGTTCCCAGTGTAGAGGCCTTCCACGTGCAGGAGCACTATCGCCATGGTCTGCACGCGGCGCGAGAGACTGCGGCTCCCAAACATGTCGTCGAGAAGGAGCTTGAACGCAGCAGGCGAGAGCGTTGCAGTCTTTGCTTCTTCGTCTTCTTTCGTAGCGCTTGCGTCCGTAGTCGTCGGTTTGCCAGTGAGCGTTTGCTGCCACACGACCGCAGACTCTTTCGTGCGCTTGGGCGACGCAGCGTGCATCGCCATGATCGTGTACACGAGGCCCTCGATCACAAACACGGTCGACTCGCCTTGTTCGCGAGCAAACTGCTCACAAGAGTCACACAAGAGCCGTCTGTCAGTGGCTTCTATCGACACTCGCGACGGCTGACTTGTTGGCGCAAGTACCCTCGTTCGCCAAGTGCACAAAGCCAACGTGCGTGAGCACCAAGCACCGCATGGGGAACGCCACGGGCGTGTCGCCTTTGCGCGAGAACATGCACGCAAAGCCTACACCAGGAGCACATAGCGTGAACATAGCTGTCGTGACGGATCATCCATCAATGAGGCTATTGGTAAGTCGCATGGGAACGTACCGAGCGTCTTCGCCAGCTCGAGGTACGTGTGCACGACCTCAGTCGACTCAACCACCTGGTCGACCTTCTTCGCCACGAGACGGGTCTGGGCGTCTGGTACCACGAACAGCAGTAGCCGTAGTGGCAGTCTGTGAGGCGTTTGCTATCGTTTTGAGCAGCAGCAGCAGCGTCTCGACTATCAGAGTCTGTACCTGCTGTACTCGCTGGCTCGTTCGCACCAGCGCTTCGCTCACCAGGCTTGAGCTGCTTTCCACTGCCTCTGCTCGCCTTCTGCTGCTTCTTGCTCGACTGGAACGGCGTCCCTTGCGCCAGGCTGCGGCGCTCGAACGCATTCAGCTCGACTACGCCGAGCGGCGTTTGACCGAGGCGGTTCGCTGCGTTCACGTCTGCGCCGGCAGCGCGGAGCACTGCGAGTGCGCGCCAGTTCGCAGCTCCTGCAGCTACGTGCACGAGGCGATTGCCTTGCTCCATTTCGAGCGCGAGCACATCCGCGAGCGTGTTGGTCGCTTGCGCATGCGCCAGGAGCTTCTCGAGCAACGCCACCGCGGCCGTCGCTTGGGACTCGCTGTAGCCGTTCGCGACGCTCATGAGCACACACAGCGCAACGGCGTTCACGCGTCCAGTCACGAGCACGCGCGACGGCGACTCTGCATCTGCGTGCAAAAGTAGATCCACGAGCGCAGTGTCGAGTGTCAAGCACGCAGCCGCGAGCGGCGTGAGTCCATGGCGATTCGCGCGCTTGTTCGTTGCTGCGACCTTCAGACTCGCGCGCTGGTCCTGCAGCAGTGTCGCGACCATGGTGTGGCGCGCGTAGCGGCACGCTTCAACGAGTGCAGCGTCGCCATCAGGCGTGAACTGCTTACTCACGTCCAAGTCGGCGTGCGTCGCGAGCACCATGCGGAAAGCAGCGGGGTCGTCCGAGCGGATCGCGTGCACGAGCGACTCGATCGGCGAGAGCTGTCGCGGCGGGGGCGGCACTGAGGCGGCTGCCGCATTCGTGCCGTTCGCACTGCTCTTTGTGCTCGCTTTCGAGACGCGAGAGCGCGGTGCTTTGCCATTCGCTTGCGAGGTCGTGGTCATCGTCGTCGCCATGCCAGTTGGCGTTGAAGTTGCGCTGTCGACAGCAGCAGCTCCAGTTCCTGCTGTAGCTGCAGGACGACGGCGATTACCATTGCCTCGCGCTTGTCGCCCACCACGACGGGTACTCGTCGTCGATCCGTCTCGCGCACGGGGACTCGCGCTGCCAGCAGCGGCATCGGCCATCTTGCCGTCTTCTTCGTGTCTTCGGTATGATCTTCCAAGTCACTTGAGATTTGTATGCTATTTATTATGACATACAAAACGCAAGTATATGTCGAGTTCCTGGTGTTATACAAGTAGTTGTTAGAGCAATTTGAATTATTGAATTGTATTTGCGCAATGAAAGTGAAATACAACATCAGAACACGCAGTCTTCCGTTGAACGCTCGCTACGATGCTGCTTGCACTACCAAGAGACCCTACCTTCGCAAAACTCAAGCTCGCTGAGACTGAAGCCCAAAACGTCGCGCTTCACGAGGGGTACGCCACATCGCATCTCCGATCGAAAAAAACAAGAACAGAGTGCGCAAGTTTAATATTGATGAGTAGTTCAACAACATCAACCACGTTAGCACTCATTTGTCCTTGAGAGTGCCCGTTCGATTATTTTTAGGCTACAGATACTTGTAGTTTACACCTACAGGCTCTCTATAAAATACCTGTATATGTATATTTAAGTTCCTCGCCATACCACGCAACACCTTGCTACAAGTACTAAAAGTGCCGCCCACGAACCACTAGCACCGCCGACAATCCTGCTGACAATGGTCGAGACTCGAGTGCAACCAGCAGCGAGGCGATCACACGAGCAAAAGCTCGACGTCGTGACTCCGACGTGCGAGCATCCGCGCGACGCCGACGAAGAGATGGCGATTATTGCCAGCAACGACGCAGGCGCCAGAGAAGCCCGAGCTAGCAAGAACGCCGCCGCTAGCGAAGCCCGAGCCACCAATGATGACGCCGCCATCGCCACTACCCCCCCCCAGAAGGTCCCACGCCAGGGCTGCCAATGCCGCCAGAGTTGGATGAATTACTAGGCGATGTGGCATTCACGTGTATGAATTCCTCTTCGCGCCCCGTGTGCTTGTAATAAGGACGCGCTTGAGAGTGTTCAATTTCACCGGAAACTTCAAATTATAGGGCTGGAACGAGTATAAACATGTCACGAGTTTATGTTTCCGCTTTTTTGGTTTTCGAACCAACGTTGGACCCACAAATGACGGCCATTCGCAGAGGTTGCTCGCTGATGGATTTCCAGCAAGCCAAATCGAACAAAACTAGGTGCTCAGGATCCTTTCAGGTGTGCCTATTCGTAGGATAGAATGGATGCCATGATAGAGACGATTGTTGAAAATCTTGGTTTCGCATTGTATCGATGATAGAAAATTTTTTGTTGATTGATGCAGCGTATAGATGCACTCCTTTTTTCTTAGGTAGGTGGTCAACATTACTGCCCTTTCACCCCACCTTGGCTGCTTGTCTGTGGCAGTTGTTCCTCGCCTTCGCAAGCGCAGTATACACAAGCAAAATCAACAAAATTATGCGTGCAGCAGGGAGCGGGTACAAGGCATGCGGTCTCCTTCTGCCATTAAAGCTGGCAAAGTGGAGATGAGCAAAGCAGATAGCCTCGTTACATAAGTACGCAAACAGTAATTGTGACGAGCCAACCGTCACAAGTGTCCGTCACCTTGCGTACACTGTGAGGAAGCGAAGCTTGGGGCAAATTGGACTCTGAATTGAAAACTGCCTCATGCAGCGCTCGCTGAGAGCCAGAAGGAGTCGGTGCTGCGGCACCGACTCACTGAGCAATCAGGAGCTGACACGCAGGCGCCGGCCTTCGGCTGGCGCGTACCGACGCGAGACCTCACTGAGGTACCTAAGTACCCTAAAGTAACTACATAATGTAACAGGGGATTGCCCCGTTACAGTAATGCGAGCATCCTCGCGCTTCTTTCCTCCACATCTTTGCCGGCGTGGGACTCGAACGACCATCGTTGACTTGCCATGCGCTCTCGGTCGTGAGCACTCTTTGCTTCGCGACGCTCTATAGCATGAGCGACCTCATCAGCCACAGCCAAGCGCCGAGTTGAGCCGTCCCAAACGGCGTCAGTAGTTTAATGGTTTTAAGGTTGTAGATGCCGTCGTGTTTAGAGGGAATATCGTTTGGCTTCAGCATCAACTTCGAAATGTCACGAGCGAGCCGGTTTGCTGATGACAACTTGCAATCAGCGAGGAAGCAGTGCTGACACAAAACCGCACCATAATGAGCACTCTTTTTGATACTATAACCCATCCATTCACAATAAGGCTAGAAGAGCGACCCTACAGCAGCCTCAAAGGCGCGAATCACTGGATCTTACCTCTGTGAACACCATTTACTATATTCAAGTTTGAAAACAATATTGTGAAACTCTGCGTGGATTAAACTATTGGTTGTTCGGAAAATTCCGACGCCTAAAAATCGATAGTGATAGAACTGGAAATGACTTGCAAGATTTGGATTATTATCTGTGCGCGCGTGATTGGCTGAAATGGCAAAGTTACAGTTTCAAAATGGTTACAAACACATGACGTGCGCAGAGGGACATGTTGCAAAGTGCTTGGCTCGGAAATGCAAAATATTTATCGCAAAACGGCGACATTTGGGGACATGTTGCAAAGTTATTGGCTCAAAACGCTATTTGAAGCATTCGTAACATGTCCCTCACCTAAACCTAGCCATGGCATGGCTAGATAACGAATATTTAGCTCCTAAAGCGATAGTGATAAACCAAGTTTTGTTATCCACACGTCATAATTCGCTCATAATTTGCTCATATAATAATCTAGCCATAACAGATTTTGGTATTTTCATATATAGACAAGTCTTCCGAATACTTTCCGTGACTGTGAGAATTTTACATACCTTGCTACATCACACAGTTGCGCAACAACGACGCTTCAAGTGCTCACTTGGAGCACTTGAAGTGCACTTGGAGAGCTCGGAGAGCACTCCGAGCTAGAGCACTCGTTCAGGTCAACAAGCATGCAGAGAGGCAGCAGTGCTGGCAGTGGTGGTGCAGCTGGAGCACCATTGCTCTCACCAGCGAGCGCAGGTGTGCCGCCGCGGCAGCTCGACCCGATTGTACAGCGACGACTGAGTGTGACATCGTCTGCATCGCATGAGGCTACATCACCTGCGTTCGTCGATCTGCACACTGCAAACAACGATCCGCTACACACTGCAAACCATGCAAAGCACCAGCAGCAGAGCGTACACAGTCATCCGTCGTGGGCTGCTACGCACGAGCAGCGAGCGCTCACACTGTCGCGATTCCCAGCGTCGACGAAGCACTCGAATGCGCACAAGTACAGCGTCTCGTCGACTGCAAACAGACGCACGAGCACGAGCTCAGTGCACAACGCGACGGGCCATAGACTCTCGAAGAGCGCGATTCGCGTCAAAGACCAGCACCGCAAGAGCCACACCAGCGGACATGGCGACCGCGATCGCGACGACAATGGTCGCAGCGACAACAGCAGCGGCGACGAGACCACCGGCGACGCGTATACGGTCGCAATGATCCACAAGCTCGACGCCACGCGCGCACAGAAGCTGTTCCACGACAACATGGGCGCGGACACGTACGTCGACGATGACAAGCTCTACCGCGGCACGGTCGATCGGCGCGGGATCACTCCAGCCGTGACGTTCACGACTTGCGAGACGCCGCCGAGTCAAGCAAAGAACCCTATCGTTGCGTGCAGCCACGCTGCGTCCTGTGGCTTTTGCAGCTCGACCAACTTGGTCTGGACACTCCGGTGCGCGTTCTGCGGCAGCGCGCGCATGAGCGACGTCCCGCGCCTCAAGTACCTCATTGACATGGTCCTGAGCGTCGAGCCGTACATCAAGCCCGAGAAGGTAGGTCTAGCGCTTGTGATGTCGCTCTATGAGCGAGTCTGTCCGTCACAGCAACTTCAGTGTTGTGAGCTGATCGCCTGTGTCTCTGGATGCGGGCTCTCTGCTGCTGCTGCTCGTCGCGACCGACAGCTCGCCAAGAAGATCTTGGACTACGCCAAGTTCGATCGCATCGCGATCAAAGTCGAGGAGAAGTTCAAACAGGCGAGCCTCGTGCGCGCCAAGACTGCGATCGTCATGATGAGTCGCACGGTCAGCGCACTGCGGACGCAGATGCTCCGCATGATCTTCGTCGCGTGGAAAGGGCACAACGCCATCGCAGCGCAGCACGAAGCGATCATGCACCGCTTGATCATGATCAAAGACATTCAGCTCCGGAGCAACCGGAAGGAGCTCGCGTTCGCGATGTGGAAAGGCCACGTGAACCGCATCGTCGAAGAGCGCGCGCAGCGCTTTGCGATCGCAGCGCGACGGTGAGCTGTGTGTTGTCTTGCGACGCTCAGAGGTCATTTGCTAAGTGTCATTGGTAGACTGACGACGTATGGTGCGCTAGGAATGAGCTCACGAAAGTGCGGCGGCTCTGGAGCGAGTGGCAGCGCTTCTTGCGCATGCGCGCGAAAGAGAAGATGGAGCAGATGAAGCAGCACTACGAGGCCGAGCTGTGTGTCCTGGATGATCGAGTCACTACTGCTGCTCCTTTGTGTCGATGACTTGATGACTGAGAGAGAGCAACTGGTGGGGGCGGTGTTGTGTGCTTCGTGTACAGGAGCGAGACGCCGAATGAAGCGCTGCGAGTACGGCTTTGTCTCTCTCATTGTCTCTATCCTCTCTACTATACACACACTCACACCTTCGCTCTCTCTTGTCCGCCCACTGCAGGAGATCGAGCGCCTGAAAGAGACGATCGTCGAGTCGCGCAAGCTCGTGTTCGCAGCGACCAACACGATCCTCGAGATCCTCCACCTCTCGCTCCGGAAAGCCGATCACGACGTGCTGAGTACGTCCTTTGATGCCTTGGTCTTACGTGCTCACACGCCTTCACTCACGCACTCACACAACTGCGCGTTTGCTCACGACCACCAGAGACGCTCCAGCTGACGCAGATGTACCCGAACACGGTCGGCCAGTTCTTTGACGCCGTGCACGGGCAAGAGATCCTCGAAGGACTGAGCAGCGGGCACATTGCGTCGTCCTCGGACGAGTTTGGCATCGACGACACGAAAGACGACGACGCGATGCAAGCGGCGCTTGCAGCGAGCCACGCGCGCATCGAGCGCATGCATCCGTCCGAGAGCTTGATCCAGTGGCTCAACTTCCAGCGCAAGCGCACGATCGAGATGGGGAACATCGTCATCGCAGCCCCGCCTGCTACAAGTGCGACGACAGCCGAGAAGCTGTCAGCGCCACAGCAACAATCGACACGCGCGACTGCGGCGTCGCTCGCATCGACGCTCATGCCAGCGAGCGTCGCGTTTGCCAACAGCAGCAGCAGTAGCAGCACTACGACTGCCACTGCGAGCGCCAGTAGCGGACGAGAGCGCGCGCCAACGAGTGCGCCGCCTGTCAGCCGCCCTACGAACGCAAAAGCAAAGCCAAAGGACAAGAAGCACGAGTTCAAAGAGATCAAAGGGCTGCAAGACCTCCGCACGACGATCGCCAGCCCGGGCGTGATGCTCAAGCTCCTCTGCCACACGTCGCTCGAAGCGCAGAGCGAGCACCAGCGCCTGCGCGCGTCCGAAGCAACGGCAAACGTCGCGGCAAGCGCAGCAGCCGAGAGCTCGACGACTGCGACGTCGCTCACGCCTGCGGCGCAGATGCAGCTCAAGATCTACTTCAAGATCGTCCATCGGATCCTCAACTTGCCGCCGGATGTGATCAGCCGCGACTCGTTTGCGCTCAACGACTTTGACTCGCTCTATGCCTACGCCGTGTACCTGTACCTGTTCCACCCAAACTACGTCGCCCCGGGCCTCGCGCTCTCGCCGCGCTATCACTTGAGCTACACGTTCTTCCTCCCGCAGTGGGACAAAGTCAAGAAGACGCTCACGGACGACGACTTTGACCCGTTCGCGCAGCAGCAGTACTACATCTTCCTCGCCAAGATCAAGCGCGTGAACCGACAGTTCCTCCGCTTCGGCGACATCTGCACGGGTGTCGCGAAGCTCGCACATGCGCACCAGCAAGTCGCAATGCGCGAGACGTACAACGACTTCACGCGCCGCGTCTTGGGCAAAGACTCGAGCATCTCGGTCGCACTTGAGAAAGAGACGCTCGCGTCCTGGGTCGCGCTCCCATCGGCCAAGCTCCTTGCGCTCTGTGAGAGCGAGCGCGAGCTCAAGGACATTGAGAACGTCTTCAAAGACAACGTCCTGGACCTTGTCAAGATCTTTCGGATCTACGGCAGCGCCGCGGGTGGCAAAGGCATCTTGGAGCAAGAGTTCCTCAAGATCATGACGAAAGCCGGCGTGACCGACAAGAAGAACATCCTGCGCTCGCACTTGCAGCTCATTTACCAGCAGTCGCGCCAGCCGCCGCCTGCGAGCAGCATCGTTGGCGGCGGCGCTGGTGCGAGCGTCAGTACGACACTGCCGTCGACGCCTGGAAGTACCAGTAGCACCAGTGGCAATGCCAGTGCCAGTCGAGACGATAGCACGAGTGCAACGAGTTCGACACTCGCGTCGCCAGCAACCGGCAGCAGTCCAAACGACGGCGACGACGAGTCGGAAGACCGCGGCGCGACGCCCAACGAGTTCTTCGAAGCGCTCACGCGCGTGGCGTACCACAACTACCAGAAGCGCCGCGACACGCTCGGGTACATCGCTGCAGCCATGAGCATGCCGGCTGGGAGCGCCGACGCACTCGGCAGCAGCTCATCCGTCGCGGGGCTCAACCTCCTGTCGTTCGTGACGGAGCTCGTGGTCGAGCGCATCGTGCCGCTCACGAAGAAGTTCCAGGAGCAAGGCCTGACGTTCAAGAAGCAAATGATCCACCCAGACGTCCAGCACGTGTGCAAGGCGCAGGAGAAGAAGCTCAAGCGCATCTTCACGGTCTACTCGCAGAAGAACCGGAACCCGGCGTCGCGCGGCAAGCTCATGGACGTGAGCGACTTTGAAGGCTTGCTCAAGGACCGGCGCCTCGTCGACGCGCTCTTCCCATTCGGCCGCATCAAGCAGCTCGTGGCGTTCGTGCAGCAAGACGGCGACTTGGGCGGCGCGATCAGCGGCTACGACGCCGACAGCGAGTTCGTCTTCTCTGAGTTTGTCGAAGCGCTCGCTGCGATCGCCGTGTACCGCAACGCGAACCCGTACTTGCTGCTCGCGAAGAAGCTCGAGGCGTTCTTTGACGAGAACTTCTAGCTACGACTGCACAGCGTCCTGCGGCGTCGCATGCCCAACTTCGACGATGCGGCAGTCGATCACAGCTTCCGGCTCCATGCGCGCGACGCTCGCGACGACGTACTGCTCGATCTCGCCGCCGTCTTCAAAGCTCCCAGGCCAAAAGTGACTCGACGACCGCGTCGTGTCGATCCAGCCCAAGTGCTTGAGCGTCGACGCTGCGAGGCTCGAGCAAAAGTACTTGCGCTTCGACTTGGTCTCTGCGTCTGAGCGCGTCTCGTCCGTTGCTGGCCCAGCGAGTGGCGTTGCTGCTGTCGTGTCGCTCGCGTGGGGCGACTCGGACGCAGATGAGCTCGTCGTGCTGCTACTGCTCGACGCCAGCGGCTCGAGCGAGACGATCTGCCGCTCCGACTCGCCCTGCGACCGCAAGATCCCGAGGATGCTGTACGGATTCCCCTCGACGCGCTCAACGAAGCGCTTGAGGCGCTCGACGACCGCAGGTGACCGCTCCGCGACGATCCGGCGCACTGCAATGACGTTCGACACTTCGCGCGCGTACGCCATGAGCCGCGCCTTGAGCGAGTACACTTGGATGCCTTCGGACGTCGCCTCCATGATGCGCAAGAGACTGCGCGAGTCGCCCGGCACGACGATCCCGACGTGGTCGTACGTTGCGCCGGTGAACTAGCGACGCAAGCAAGCGAGCAAGAGTGAGAGACAAGAGTGTCTAGTGATCATACGCAGACGCATTGACGCTACGGACCTTGCGCTGGAGCACGCTCGCGCCAAAGCGGCACGAGAAGAGCAGGATGTCGCCGTAGTTGAGGCTCTTGTGGAGCGTCGTGATGTGGAGCACAGTCTTGTGCTCGCGGTTCCCGAGCTCGCGATCTCGAGACGTTGAGACGACGCCAAGGAACGAGAGAAAGAGGACGTCGGCGCCAGCGAGCGGATGGAGCACGAGCTGCTGCACGTACGCTTCGAGCTGCGCGCGGCGCTTGTCGACAAAGCCGTCGCCGTGGTGCGCAAAGACGTGCTTGGGCGGGAGCTTTGGGAGCAGCGCCGGCGCGTACTTGCGCTTGAGGTGGCGCTGGAGCGCGTCAAACTCCTTGTACCGTCGCGCGAGTTGCCACGTGAGGTCATTGAACGACACAGCCAGCTCGTACGCAGTGTACGTCTTCTGCGAGAGGTCGCTCACGCGCGTCTTCGTCGAGCGGATCGTGACTTCGAGCATCGGGTGCGGCATCGTGTTGACAGGTCGGAGCGCAAGCACGAGCGAGCGCTTGGTCGACTCGCTCAGTGCGTGTGCTGCGGTAGCAGCTCGAGGCGAGCAGAGCGCGCGGACGTAGGCGCCGATCGGACACTGCTCGTCTTTGAACCAGAGCTCGCGGTCGTCGTGGCAGAGCAAGAAGAAGTCGGCTTCGCGCCGGAGCAAGTCGCGAAAGAGACCTGGCGACGTCTGAACGAGAGCGAGCGAGTCGTGGGAAGCAGGAGAGAGAGCAGCATGACCGAGTACATGAGCAGTCTGGGGAGTGCGAGTGGAGAGGAAGACGAAGGCAAAGGACAAGGACAAGCGTACGTTGTGGGCCGCGTAGAGCTGGCTCCGGAGCTGCTGGATCGCGTCGAGCTTGACTTGCTTCACGCTCACTTGCTCCTGTGACGTCTCGCTCAGTGGAACTGTGACTTCGACGCTACGGACCAGCAGAGTGACGTCGGCATTGCATGTGAGATGCCTGCGCGAGCGAACGGAGACGCAGATGCGTCGAGAGCGATCGCGCGCACACCTGTCGCCTGTGGTCGAGTCGGTCGCCGTGACGTGGAGGATCGTGAGCGAGATCGCCTTGCTCCGTCCAGACTGCAGGTGCAGGACGACGACACACGGCTTAGCTCCCAGGACCACGCGCACACGCACAGAGAGGCATCGCCAGGCACATGGAGTGATAGAGAGATAGAGACAGGCACACACGCAAGCCATTCGAGCGCCGCAACTCTGTTGACTGCTCGATCTACGAGCCGAGACGCTACGCTATGGAGACGACGTTTACCTTGATCACTGGCGCGTGCTGCCCGCGTTTGCTCAGCGGCTGCGCCGATCGGATGCTCGAGACACCGCGGCTGTTGGCGTCGCCGCCGCGGTTCTCACTCGCGCTGCTGCTGCTATCGTCGTCATCGTCGTCGTCGTCTTCCGATGCGCTGCTGTCGTCCGAGTCGCTCGCAGCAAAGCGGAAGAACGCTGCGTCACCAGACAAGACACACGCACGCGTCAGTCATGACTGTGAGCTCCTGCGGCAGTGCTCGCTGCATACAAACGCACGAAGACACATCCTTACGCACCATCTTGGTCGTTCGTGTGCTCGCTCGTGCTCGCGCTCAAGAGCTTCTTCGCGAGCAGGAGGCACCGGATCCACTCCTCGCGCTCGGGCTCCGTCGCGGCCTCGAACTGGAACGTCTGCGTCGTCGTAGTGACCGTGAAGCCAAAGCCCATGCAAATGAACTCGGACGCGCTCGATCGGCGCGAGCGCCGCGCAGCAGCCGGTGGCGACAGCGTCGCGCTCGGCGAGTCGTCTTCGAGCGTCCACGGCTTGTCCTCTTTGCGCACGTCGACGATGCTCTCGACTGCGAGGAGCTCCATCCACTGCGCTTTCGTCGCGGACGACGAGTTGCGTCGGCGCCGAGGCGTGACGACTGCGCTCGGTGCGTTCGCGTCTGGGTCCATCACGAGCGCGCGGCTAAAGAGTGCGACTTTGATGCAGAGCCAGCCGCCGTACTGCGCCGAGAACTGCCGCAGCGAGCCGTGGTGGAGTGCATTTGCGAGCGCCATAGCACGTCACGTCACGATGTGATGCGATACGTGCGTCGTACGCGCCGTGGTGTGTCGCGCGAGTCGCGAGAGAGAGCGCGCGCGCCGCGACGTCGATGGCCACGAAGCGAAGCGAGAGAGAAGAGTGCCATCTTCGCGGCCAATTGTGTCTTCAGTGTCCTGATTTATACTTGTACTTATTTTTATCACTATAGCTCATTCCTGGTCATGATCTCACAATCATGATCACGGTGGAGGTCTTCTGGGCCTGGGCATGGTCGTCAGGAGACTTGGAAGCGCATGTGCGCGCGTGGATGGCAACAGGAGTGTGATGCATTGATAAATAAGAGTCTATTGAATGAGGTGGCGCGACGTGCGCACTAGAGAGAGAGTGAGAGGCTCCTGCCGCTTGCATCGCTCGCTTGCGTGAAGAGCGCGAGCGGATGTGTCTTGCTGCGAGTGGTTGGCTCGACTGGATCACGCACACAGTTCCAATGCTGTGCGCTCGAGTGATCGCGACGAGCTGCCACGTCCGCTGGCTGAAAAGGAGTGAGTGTCCGAGTCCACTTGCCGCTCACTCGGTGACTGGCACGTCGTGCTTCTTGAGGAACACGAGTGTCCGGCGCGTGCGCGCGTACTTCTTCGAGTGGCGACGGAAGATGCTCTCGCGCTCCTCGACCTCTTCGTTGTCGGTCGACTCGCCGCAGGACGAGCCGTCAAAGTCCGTCTCGTCCGTCGACTCGTCCGCAGTCGCGTACTTGTCGCTCGTCGCAGTCGCTGTCGGTGTCGAGGTCGTCGATGGTGCGTCGCACTCGCACTCGGCGTCTTCTTCGAGGACTGTGAGGAGCGCGCCGCACTGGTTGACCGGCGCGCGGTCGCTCGGCTTCATTGAGCTCGGACGGATCGGCTGGTGGAACATGTAGTCCTTGTGCGCGCTGTCCTGCACGAGGCTGCTGCCGATGAAGCCGCGGAAGATCGAGAGGCCAATGTCGCTGACGTCCTTGCGCTGCAAGTAGCTCTGGCTAATGAGCACGCGGTGGACCGCGACGAGGTACTCGAGGAACGCGTCGCAGCGGTGCTCAATCACTTTGCCGAGCTTCGACCGGAGCTTGTGCTTGCGCGGGAAGTAGAGCTCGCTCACGAGCTCGTCGAGGCGCGGGAACTCGTGCGCAAAGAGCTTGAAGTGGCTCGTGATGAGGTGCTGGAGCGTGAGGAAGTCCGAGTAGCGGCGGTGCACAACCCAGCTCCGGCCGCTGATCGCGTTCTGCACGTGCACGGCAAAGAGCGTGAACTTCTTGCCCGTGACTGCGCGGTGCGCCGTTGCGACCGCGGGCTTGACGCTGTAGATCGCGAGCGACCCGGGCGAGACCATCGACCGCTCGATCGCAGTGCCGCCCATGGGCACTGCGCGACCTTCGCCGCTGCCGTGCGCGCCGCTCTGGCGAATGAGCAGCGCAGTCTGCTGCTGCTGTTGCTGCTGCATCTGGTGCTGAAGCTCGTCTGGGTCGGGCTTTGCGACGATGATCTTGCGTCGCGAGGATCGAGCTGCCGACGTCGCCATGGCTGTGTGTGCGTAGTGATGTTGATGTCTTGTACCTGTGTGCAAATGTGAGCGCAAGTGTTGGCGCTCTCGTGCACTTCTGCTGGTCGGTATGTAGTACGCAGTGGAGCGTGGTGCGAGTGGTGGCAGCGCCTGCGTCCTAGAGGTCTCGTTGCCAACTGGAGCGCGCCATGTGGCCGCGACGGTGTGAGCGAGGGCACGCAGGTGTTCGGTTCATCTGCAAAGCCACGCTGGAGGCCTGGACGAGCCAGGCATTACACACAGCGAGTCGGTTCACACACAAGTGAACACGTGAGACTCGATCATTGTATGCGCTGTTGTACATTCGATAGTGATATAAAAGAGAGGCGTCACGAGCTCTATTGTACCGCGTGTGCTGACTCCTCGCATGGCGAACCTTTCAATGGCGAACCGTTCAGCACCAGACGACGACGATGGCGACCAGCGTTGCCGTCGTGATTCTCTCTCCTTGCACACTTGCTACACGTGTCAAGTCGTGTCGGCTCCCAATGCCGTTTGCCACTTGCTGGGCGACAGGATCCCTCGCTCAATCGTCAATTGTCGCTCCGGCTCGCTCGCTCGAGACTCGCGTCGCCTCTACGCGAGTCCTCTCACCTTCCGATCGATCGATCACGGCACAAGCACCTCGGCGCATTGCGAGCGAGCGATTACGCTGGTGCTCCGATCGCTGAACCAACAGCTCAAGTGCAACCAGAACTACAACAACAACAGCTGGTACACTCATGAAAGGCGCAGGGACGGACCAGAGTCCGAGGACGCGTGAAAGCGCCTTTGATTGTTGTCGGTGCGTGCAAGTGCTGCGCTTCGTTGGCATGACATGATAACATGATAGCACTAATAGTGCTATCATTGCGCTCTGAGATCCACCGTGTGCACAAGGAGCGAGTTCATTGCGACCGTGGCCATGGTCATCATCACGAGCATCGAGCGAGTGGCAGCGACAGCGATCGCGACCGAGTGAGAGCACGTAAAAGCTCGTCACCACATGGGCGTCCATGAGCAGCTAGAACATGAGCAGCTAGAACGACACCTGCAGCCGATCATGTGCGCGAGCAGATCATGTGCTCGCTCCACACATGCTGGTAGGTTTGACTCAGAGTGAACGCGCTGTATGTCGAGGACATGCCTCGAACGCTTGGTGCTGCTCGGACGTGCCTCACTTGCCTTCCCATTCAGAGTGTGAGCTCGCGATCCCCGAGAGGCGTTCTAACGTTGCTGTTGCGTGTGTGCGTGTGTTCCATCGTGTCGATATGAGTACGTACGTTGATCCCAGTCACTTCCAGTCGACTCGCCGCTACATTCTTGTGCGCCTCAACATGGACGTTGCGTTCACGCACTTCCTGGGCAAGAGTGGGTAACGCTGAAGTCGTACCGAGCACGAGCCGGATCCTGTCGTCTTGAACTCCAGCTACTGCTGCAGCTCCTCCAGCTATGCACGTGTGTGTCTAGCAGTGCCTAGTGTGCTCCATGTTGTGTGTGCTTCACCTCCCCATCAAAACACCTGAGGCCTTCAGATCTGCGTTGTGTCCCTGTGTCCCAGGCATTGGTCCCATATCAACAGCAGCCTGCAGCACGAGAGTCTCGCCATTCTCGAGACCTTGCTCAGACCCACGAAGAAGCTGCTTGGACTGCGAGCACTGCCATGACGTCCCAGCGGATGCTCGCGATCAGGACGCTGTATGTGTTTGATAGTAGTGAAGTAATCAAGGTATCAACCCTGATTACTTCACTATTGTGCATTTTGGCGCCAACAATAGCGCGTGCTCAAGCTTGGAGCTCCTACCACGAGCACCTCCGAAGCACTTCGAGGTCGTGCCATTCGTTGCTCGACGACGACGACAGACTGCGTGGGAATGACGCTCGGCGTGAAGGAGAGCGTGAGCGGCAAGCGCTTTGCACTGAACTCGAATGGCGACGAAGTGCGCGTGTGCGGCGGCAAAGGCGCCGTGTACCTGAGCGGGAGCAAGGTCGCGCTGCGCTGCTGCGGCAAGACGTCGATCGTCGTGACGAAGAAGATGAAGCAGAGCGTGTTGCGTCAAGGCGACGTCGCGCTGCTCGAAGCGCGGTGCGTCTGCTACTTGTGTATACTATCCCTATCAGGAGCGCTATTGTCGTTCGATCAACTGGGCATGCAGCACACTCACTCACTCAGTACCGCTTGCTCGCTTGTTCATCGTCCAGTGACATGTTCTACGCGAACGGGACGCTCACCAAGTACAGCGTCATTGACGTCGACGCAGCTGCGACCGCTGCAGGCCAGGGCGTCTCGCTCGCAGACGCGTCGGGGTTCATCAAGCCCAATGCGAGCAGAGCCACTGGACAATCACGACTCGCACCAGCAGCAGCTCCAGTCACATCGGCAACAGCCTCCAATGCTCCCAGCAAAGTCGTGTCGTCGTACTTTCGCAAGCCTGACGCAGTCATGAAGCCGTCGCCAGCACCGAGTGTCAGCTCAGCGAGCCGCTCCGTCGTGAGTCCGCAGGACGTGAGCGACGTCGTCGCGTCTACAACTAGCGACGCTGCTGCAGCGCCAGTCGCACCGGCCGCGAAGAAGCGCGTGGTGTCAGTCATGGTCGACGACGATGTGAGCAGCGATAGCAGCGAAGACGCGATCCTGCGCTCAGGCTCGCGCCACACGAAGAAGAAATCCAAGTTCCGCGCGATCGTCGAGTCGGACGACGACGTGTGCGAGAGCGAGAGCGGCAACGACGACGACAACGCGGGAGGCAACGCCGCGGACGACGCGATTGCGATCGACTCGGACGTTTCGTCGCCGCGCAATGACGACGAGCACAGCAAGGTCGAGCTCAAGCAAGAGCGCAGCGCTGGCGCCGCGTCGTGGATGGCAGCGTACGCCAAAGGCAGCCGTGAGCGCGACCGCAGCGGCTGGCGCAGCGTCTCGAACCTCAAAGACAAGCGCAAGGACACTTCAAAAGGCTCGTCCTCGTCGTCTGCAGTGAAAGCGTGGCGCAAGCGCCCGATCGAGAGCGACGGCGACGAAGAGTCCGAGGACGAGCAGCACTCGCGCACGCACGACGAGGTCGGGCAGCTCCTGCACGAGTGCGCGCAGATCGCGCAGACGCTGCGCGAGACGATCAAGTCGTGGTCGAGCGGCAGTAGCACCACAGCGGCAACGCCAGTCGACGACGACGCCGACGAGCAAGTGTCGATCGCTGCGATCGCGAGCGACAGCGCGTCGGACCGGCGCATCGTGACGCAGGACGACATCCCGCATCTCTGCGAGACGCTCGTGCTCAAGCCGTACCAGGTCGTCGGGATCAACTGGCTCCTGCTCCTGTGCGAGAACGGCGTCTCCGGTGTCTTGGCGGACGAGATGGGTCTCGGCAAGACGGTCCAGACGATCGCGTTCCTCCAGCTCTTGGACCATCTCGCCAAGACGCAGCACGACGTGTCGTCGAGTGCCGCAGGGCCGCACCTCGTCGTCGTGCCCGCGAGCGTCTTGAGCAACTGGAAACGCGAGTTTGCGTGGATCGCACCGACGCTCCGCGTCGTCGTGTACCACGGCGACAAGAACGAGCGGTACGACTTGCACGACGCACTCACGCCCGACGCGTTCGACGTCCTGCTCACGACGTACTCGTACTTTGAGCGCGACTCGTGCCAAGACGAGCGCGCGTTCCTCCGGACGTTCCACTTTGGCTACATGATCCTCGACGAAGGCCACAGCATCAAGAACGCCAAGACGTCGCGCTTCAAGCGCATCTCGCAGATGCGCACGCGCACGCGGCTCGTGCTCAGCGGCACGCCGATCCAGAACAGCTTGAACGAACTGCTCTCGCTCCTGAGCTTCCTCCAGCCGCGCATGTTTGACCACGGCTCGGATGAGCTCCTGACGTTCTTTGACGGCAGCGAGCAGAAGAAGTGCGCCAAGGTCCGCAAGATCCTCGCGCCGTTCATCTTGCGCCGCGAAAAGGCGAACGTCCTCACGCAGCTCGTGCCCAAGACCGTGCACGTCAAGATGCTCGCGCTCTCGGACACGCAGCGCGCCGTCTACGACGGCGTCATCGCCGCTGTGATCGCCCAGAAAGAGCGCGACGCTGCGCGCGCAGCAGACGACCGCGCGCGAGAGAGCGTCGACAAGCGCAAGTTCAGTCGCCAAGTCCAAGCGCTGCTCGGGCTCGACGACGCACGGAGCGCCAAGCCGCAGAAGAAGAAGCCAACTGCGGCGGCAGCAAAAGGCGCGACGCTCGACGTCGTCACGCGCCTGCGCAAAGCTGCGAACCACCCGATGCTCTTGCGGAACCACTACCGCGACGACGCCACCGTGGCGACGCTCAGTCGCTGTCTCCATCGCGCCGAGGCATTTGGGACGCAGTGCACGATCGCAATGGTCCAGAAAGAGCTCGAGACGTACAGCGACTTTGCGCTCCACGACCTCTGCGTCCAGTACAGCGCGAACGACGAGCTCCGGGAGCTCCAGCTCCCGATGACGACGCTCCTCACGTCTGCCAAGTTTGACTACTTGCAGTCGCTCCTCCCGACGCTCCGCGCCGATGGCCACCGCGTCCTCATCTTCTCGCAGTGGACGAAAGTCCTCGACTTGCTCGAAGTGCTCATGAGCCACATGGACTACCGGTACCTCCGTCTCGACGGCTCCACGGACGTCGCAGAGCGCCAGGGTCTGATCGATACGTACAACAACGACACGGAGATCTTTGTCTTCTTGCTCTCGACGCGCGCCGGTGGCCTCGGGATCAACCTCACGGCCGCCGACACGGTCATCCTGCACGACCTCGACTTCAATCCGACGAACGACGAGCAGGCGTGCGACCGGTGCCACCGCATCGGACAGACCAAGCCCGTGACGATCTACAAGCTCATTGCTGAGAACACCGTGGACCACGACATCTACAAGGTCGGCGAGACCAAGACGCAGCTCAACCACGCCGTGCTCGGGAAGCTCAATGCCCACGCCCCCAAGACTGGCGCTGGACGCGGCAGCGCAATTGACAGCTCGACGCTCGAGATGATGCTCGCGTCCGTGATCTCCAACTACCAGAAGTCGGAGACGTAGGACAGCGAAGCCTTCACAGACTCTGACAGGTGACGGACCGAGCGATAGATAGACCGACGCACGTCCTAGGACCGTCGACGCAATAGACAGACCATCCAAACGCAACGACAGCGTCCTATGGCAGCTACAAACCACTTTAGAGCGTCGCGATGGTGTCCTGACGTAGTCTCGATGAAGCACGAGGAGCTGCGCTTGTCCTCGCAAGGTACGACCAGCTTGGTGGCTCTCAATGACAGATCGACACAAGATGGCGAAAGCGCGTGGGTGGCGTCTACTCAACTGGCTTCTCGCTCTCTATCGTCGCGCTTGGCGGCGACAGAACTGGCGGTGGATCTACTTGTGCCTCGAGGATCGCAGACTGCGTCGCCCCTGCTCGTGGTGTGTACTGTCAGAGCAGCAGTCACAAAGAGAGCGAAGGGTTAGTCAACAGCAGATCAAAGCAATGACTCGGTCATGAAGACCACGCAAACGCACGACGCTATTGCTCTCGCGCCGCGCCATCTCCTCTTCGTCTTCTTCGTTGAGCGGCATGATCGACGGCGGCGACTGCTGCAGACCGTCGAGAAGGTCGTCTGTGCTCTCGATGCCAAAGTTGATCTGGGACTCAAAGTCGTCCAAGTCGAGGTCGTCGTCGTCCGACGACGCGTCGGATGGCATGTGGATGCGTCTGCTCAAGCGGTCGGTCGTGCGCTTGATCTGGTTCACCATCGCTGTGATCTCCTTGAGCGCTGTGGGGATGAGGTCGAGCGTGAGCTCTGCCTTGTTGAGCTTCCTCGACACAGCGTCGATCTGCGAGAGGCGGAACTTGCTACTGCTGCTCACCGACGAGTCCTGCTGCTGCAGCATCGGCGGCACGAACGCGCCACTTGCGCCAGGCGCGACTGAAGAGAGCGACGGCGATCCGCTCACAGCCATTGGCGGCAAGTGGATCGCTCCTGCGTAGCTCGCGCCAACGCCACGATTGCTCTGGTGGCTACTCCCCATGCTCGGCACTTGGATGTGGAGGTTGCGCGCGTTCATGGACGTGTCGAGGCTCGATGGCGGCACGAGCGGCGATCGTCGTGCGCGCTCGTCTTCGCTCGTGGCGGACGAGTTGTCGGGCCGGACCTTGCGCGGCGGCGGCCGTCCGTTGTTCATGAACTGTGAGAGGCGCCGACCCGAGCCGCTCACGTTCGCACGCGCGGCGGCGCGGTCTGCAATCTCTTTGAGCTTGTCGCCGAGCTTCTTGGCGCGGTAGATCGTCTTGAGCGAGACTGACATGCGGCGCTGCTTCAGCGACTTCTCGACGACCAAGTTGAGCTGGTTCTGCACCTTCATCTTCTCAACCGGCGACTGGATGTTCATGTTGTCGAGCTGCCGCTTGATGACCGTGCGCTTCATGCGCTCGCCGAACTCGGGGTACTCGGCCACGATCTCGTTGAACGCCGACTTGTTGAGCACGTTGAGGTCGCAGATGCTCACGGCTTTGACCGTGTTCGTGCGCCGGACGTCGATCACGAGCGCCGTCTCGCCAAAGAAGTTGCCGTCGCGCAAGTAGATGCGCTTCTCGGGGTTCCCAGGCTCTGGGATCAGGATCTCCACGAGCCCCTTGCGCACGATGAACATCTCTTTCCCAATGTCGTCGCAGTAGATGATTGTGTCACCTGGGAGGTACACTGCGGTCTCGAGCGCGAGGCAGACCTTCCCGAGGAACCGTTGGTCCGAGCCGGCAAAGAAGGGCACGGTCTTCACGAGGTCTTTGTACAAGTGCAGCGCGATCGTCGTGCGAAGGGTCTTGGAGATCCCCGGCTGGTTGAGCAGCATCATGTCCGAGTACGCGCGTTGCTGGAGCGACATGGCAAGACACAGACACGTGCATGTGTGAGCAGCAAGCGGACGGTCTATGAGCGCAAACCAACGACGTACGTTGATCCAGAGGTAGTCGTAGTTGCGACGGACTCGGTGCTGCGATCCAGAGCAACCAAACGACAGCGTTAGCACGCGGCAACGCTGCTTAGCACGACGACAACACACAGCAGCACATACAGCCGGACGTACCTGTAGCTCTTCTGGGAGCTCGTAGTGCCGCATCTCGGCCGAGATGATGTCCATGCGATTGCGGAACTGCGCGCTCTGCTGGTCCCAGCTCATGAGGAGCGAGAGGATGTTCCCGAACAGGAACGACGAGAAGATCATGCCAAAGAGGAAGACTGCGATGCTGATGATGTACAGTTCGATGCTCGAGCTCTCGCGCGGATTGAGCAAGTGCGAGATCGGCGCGTACGTCGTGCTCTCGGCGATGCCCGTGAACATGAGCACAATGTTGTGGATCGACTGGATGTACATGCGCGGGAGCTACAGATGCATACAGGAAGCAGTGTGTTGGTCAAGCACGAGCACAGCAGTACGAGTCGCACCAGCGGTCAGTGGTAGACCCAAAGACAGTGTCCACGTACCTCTTTGCCTTCACAGACTGGCTCACCATCGTCGTCGTAGCACTCGCTAAAGAGGTTGGCCCAGAGACAGGCAAAGAGGTGGAGCCCCATGACAAGCGAGACGAAGCTCAGGGCGAGGTTGTAGTACTTGGCGTACTCGCGCAAGTACTTGAGCAAGCGCCCGACGCGCAGGAGCTTTGGGAGCTTCTGGAGCTTGACGATCTTGATCGACTTGCGCGCCGAGTTTTGCACAAAGAGTGCGAGTGGGAAGTTCGAGATCAAGTCGACGATGAACCACGTGCGGACGTAGTGGTGCAGAATCGCTCTGTGATCCATCACGACCTCGCCGTTTGCAAAGAAGCCCGTGCGCACAGTCACCGCCATGTCTAGGCGACGTAAGAGAGGGCGTCGTACGATGAAAAGAGAGAGTGTGTGAGGGCTCTTGCAGCATGAGCTAGCGGCTTGTGACTGTGTTGATCGCAGGCGCCACGTACCGACAATGAAGTAGATGTCGATGAATGTGTTGAACGAACTGAGACTGCTCCAGTCGACGTACGCAAAGCCGACCATCATTGGGATCTGCGCAGCAACACAGGCGCATGCGTGTGAGCGTATCGATCCATGCGCGCATGTGTTCTTGCGAGTCTATCGCAGACACGTACCATTATGATCACGTAGAGCACGAGCACGGCCGTGACAATGTCCCACGTGCGCCGCAGCTTTGAGTTCGGGTGGATCATGAAGCGACTCGTGCCGACTTTCGGCGCGTGGTAGATGTCGATGACATTCCGGTCATGTGGATTGTGTGCGCCGATGAGCGTCGCGACTTGCGAGAGCAGCTGCCACGTGCGGTGCGCTCTCGTGCGTCCAGCTGCATCTTGTCCAGGCGGTAGCGGCACGACGGGGTCAAACGCTTCGTGCTTTGGCCGAGCGTGCTCGATTTTGCTGAGACTAGGAGCTGTAGGCAGCAGCCCAGGCAGTCCGCCACTCGACGGCGGTGCACCAGCAACGACATGGGGGAGCGGGTACCCATTCTTGTTATCCGTGTCGATGCCGTGCTGTGCGTAGTACGGCGCCGAGTGCGGCGGTGTCGTCGTCGTTGTGTCTCGCTCTGGATGTACGCGGTTCATCATTGCGCCTTCGCTCGACTTGCTGCCCATCATAGCGACGACGACGACAGCACGGTGTGCTCGCGCAGGTCGTCAATGCGAGCGGATGGAAGCGCGCGCGGTGTCGTCCAGAAGCCGTTCACGCACCGACGTGCATGTCCAAAGGCTCACGGGCACACGCTGGTGATCGATCCGAGAGCGCGTGTGTGACCGATCGCGAGTGTTGCAGCGAGTCGTTTCACAGTGATTGCGAGCAGTCGTTGCGCTATTCTGAGCCCCCTTTGTCCTTCGTGAGAGCTGATGCAGTACGCGTGCTGCTGCTTGCGAGTGACGAGGCAAGGCAAGGCAAGGCAAGGCAAGGCAAGGCAAGGCAAGGCAAGGCAAGGCAAGGCAAGGCAAGGCAAGGCAAGGCAAGGCAAGGCAAGGCAAGGCAAGGCAAGGCAAGGCAAGGCAAGGCAAGGCAAGGCAAGGCAAGGCAAGGCAAGGCAAGGCAAGGCAAGGCAAGGCAAGGCAAGGCAAGGCAAGGCAAGGCAAGGCAAGGCAAGGCAAGGCAAGGCAAGGCAAGGCAAGGCAAGGCAAGGCAAGGCAAGGCAAGCCCTTGCTGCCTGTATGTTCCAACAACAAGCACTTGCGGATGCAACAGCTCCTCGTCCATGCGCTTGATCGATCGGATCGAGGCGATCGAGCGTCAGGACCAACACGATGGCAGGGCGTGTGCGTAAAGGTGCTGATTGAGTGGTCGGACAGCAAGCTCTAGGTCAAGTGGATCGCTCGCGCAGAGACTTGATATCTCGGCGAGAGCAAGTCATGAGGAAGGAGAGAGCGAGAGCAGTATGCGCTCTCTCTCTATCTTGGATCCGTGTGCGACGACCAGCAAAGGTACACACGTTGATGCGATGCCCCGCACATCGATCGATCGATCGATCACGGTGGTCCTGGCACCATCGGCAAACAAGGCGAAACGCAATCTCGATGCGGTCGCACGCGCGCCGCTGACGTCGCGGATCTGACGCAAGCGAGGGAGGGCCGCGCTGGACTTGAGACGCCATGCGTGCGGGCTCGTCACGTGCGTTGATCCCTTGTCCTTGGCTCGAGTCGGACTCGATGCCCGCCGATCGCGAGACGGCTGTCTCGCAGCAGCAGCAGCAAGTCCAGACATCGCACCGCCCGTGCTCCATGCTGCTTGGTCGTCTTCTCCAGCAGCAGATTGATTGTTGTCGGCCTCGGTTACTGCTGCTGTTGATGATGATGTGTGTGGGCGAGCGAGTGCCAACGACCGAGGCAATGACCGAGCGTCCAGAGCGCGAGAGCAGCTCGCTCAGGTTTCAAATGATCGCCTCGGTCCCACGTACACTCCTCTGTCTCTCATTCACTCGGTCGGATTCGGTCGGATTCGCTCTGGGGTGCTAGCGAACACGGGGATCCGGCGACACTTGAGGAGCGCCGCGACACGCATGTAGCAGACTGCTGCTGCTGGACGCAGTGCACATGCGCGCGCTGGTCCTCCGCCGCTGCGACGTTTCGTCAGTGGTCGCATTGCAGGCACAGTCGTGTGCTCACTACATGTCCAGGTTGTTGGTTGAGAAGGCGCAGGAGCCCAGCGGCATTCATTGGATCGACACAAGAGTCTGGTGACTGACTGATCGACAGAGAAGCGCCAGCAGCATGGAATCGACATCGGCGCCAGGTCAGTTGTGTGCACAATGTGTGATTGCGTGTATCGACCACCGCCGCCACGTTGACAGTAGCGAGCGCTCGCGCAGGATGACCGGATGCGCGCACTCATCGCTGCCGCTCGCAAGGTGGCGGGCGTGCTGGTGCTGAGGTCGCGCTTAGCATCTCCTTGCCCGCATAATGGCGAGACTGCCACTGGCGCTCTCGTGACAGATGGAGACAGAGTGAGAGCGAGAGAGCGAGACCGAGCGCCATTGCTGTGATCACCTCGAGAGCAGCACGCAATGCTCAAGCTCCTGATCTATCGAGACTCGCGGAGTGGTGAACTGCTGGATCGACATCGATCTGTTGCTTGATCTACACAAAGGTGGCTTCGCTTTGTCGTCAACACTGTTCGGAGTCGAAAGCGATCGGGACGATCGGGACAACGTGACTCAACACTCGCTTGCATCGATCTTTTAAGTGTGACAGATCACTATGCAAAAAAAGAGCACGGTATACGTATAACTCTAGCACTTTTAGAAACAAATCACAGCACAGCACTTTCGGATACAGTATACACTTTGATTCGTTACAACAACTTGGGTCGTGCAGAAAACAGAAGTTGATAACGCCAGAGGTGTCTCTATGTATAGGTACATAAAGTATATGCTGGATTTATTGTAACTTTAGCGCAACAAATAATGCCGACAATTTTGAGACGATCGGGTGTGCAGCACTCTTCGCATGTGCACAAAAGTCTTCGCATGCGCGTGACAAGTGTGTGTGTGCTTCGCTAGCAACTACATGCGTATGTAGTATCAAGCTCTACGTTGGAATCCCAACGTGCGCCAATTCGAGAGTGTACGTGCGGTGGACTTGAAAACTGTATGGCAGCGTGAAGCGACGTTAAACTCGAAAAGTCCGACAGACGGGCCAGTTGAAGCAATGATACAGAGGGAATCCTTTTATACTAGTGTAAGCTAAGCGTTTCGGGGCTTCGACACTTGCGCAATGTATGCGCACGCGTTTCTATGGACCAGCCAGGTCGCCAGTCGAGCTTCCATTTCTGTGTTGTGTACAAGTGGTGTGTCGCGCTTGTCGAGCCTGACCGGATCCGCGCAAGGGGCACCCTTGATCATCAAGCGCTTGAGCGCTTCGTCAGCGCTTCGCACTGGATCGATCGATCGCTGGATCGATCAATGTGAGCACCATGCGCGCGCACTTGCCAGTCCGCTCTCTCGTGCGTGTTCTTGCTCGTACACTCGCACTCGCACTCGCACTCGCACTCGCACTCGCTCATTCGCCAACTTGCACGCTCCTCGTCAAGCACGCCTTCACCACCAAGCGTTCGACAAGCGAAACGCCCTCGCCCCTGTCTCTCTCTCATTGTTTGGATTCCTTCGACGGAACGCGCCGCTTCGTTTCTTTTGGCTCACGACCGACTCGTCGGGCACACTCTTGCAGCAGCGCCGCCCACTCACTCGACGGTCCTCGCCATTCCAGCTCTTCCCGCCTCCTGCGCACTCGATCCACCGCGACCGCCACGACACACGCTGCTATCGACACTCGGCTCTCGCACACATCGACGCGATGGGCACGTCCGAGAACCGCCGCGAGAACGGTCAGTACCACAGCAACAGCAGCAACAACCAGCAGCTCCATGCAATCGCGCCACCGCACATGTACGCGCTCGACGCGCGCGGACAGGTGTTCCCGAGCGACTGGCATGCGCGCGCGCACCACCAGCAGCAGCACATGACCGACTGCGCACTTGACCTCAACAGCAAGCCAGCAGTAGGCGCAGGCACGCACGACGCGCAGAGCATGGACGTCGACCAGAGCCACTATGACCGACCAGAGGTCAGTAGTGACGACCACAGCGCGCCTGGATCTCCGAGCAGCGCATTGTACGAGCGCAGCAGCTCGTCGGTCAGCAGCAACAACGCAAGCCACACACAGCAGCCGCCGTCGCGGCCGCTCGCTCCGCTGCACAGCCACTTTGCGACGCCAGTCATGCGCTTCAAAGCTGTGCACGGCTACGTGCGCAAGCACGACGAGCTGCCGCAAGTGCCGCTGCCAGCGTCATCGTCCGACTCGACGTGCCAGTCGCCAGTGAGCGCGAGCATTCGCCTGCCAAGCCTCACGTATCCAGGCACGCCGCCGCTCTCGCCGCACCGGTGGCCCGCGTCTGCGACGAACTCGCCGCGCAGCAGCTTTGGTGAGGCGTTCCCGTCGCCCCGTCGCGGCTTCCCACTCACCGCGAGCGAGTCGATGCGCCAAGTCTTTCCGAGCAACAACCGCGCGGGCTTCTCGTCGCCATCGTCGTCGACGACCGGAGCCGCGCAGACGCCGTTCACACTCGCGCCGCTGCGTCGCGGCTGCGACTCGCCAGCGAACGGACCTGCACCAGCAAAGACGTTACCGTCGCTCGCATCGCTTGCGTCGTCGCTGCCAGACAGCAACAGCAGCAGCGGCTCGCGCGCAGCCGCGTCGCCACTGCTCGACCATGTCGGCGGTCCGTTCCAGTACGAGCGCTCGCAGTCGTGTCCGTCGGACGAGTTCCGCGCGTTCCAGTACCACCCGCCCGAGCCAACGGCGGCGCCGCTGTACGTGCTCAAGTCGAGCGTCCCAAAGAACAGCCTCGTGCGGAGCTACTCGGTCGACGGCGAGACGGCCGCAGCACTGCGGCCGCGCAGTCTGCTCGCTCCGCCTCCATCAGGCGGTGCAGACGCGCACGCGTCTTTCGCTCTCACAGCTATGCAGCAGCAGCCACCACGACCTCAGAGCACACAGCAGCAGCATCAACCAGAGCCGGAAGCGATCCAGCGATGGCTCGAGCCTGAGCGCCAGTCGTTCAAACTCAACTCGCTCGCCGAGTCGGCGCATGCGCTGCAGCTGCTCGAGCGGAGTCGGTCGCCGTCGCTCTCGAGCAGTCCGAGCTCGCCGATGAGCGTGCCGCGCAGCGTCAGCGGCGGCATGAGCGAAGAAGACGAGTCGGGCTTCCCAGCCGACAGCAAGCGCGAGAAGAAGCTTTGCTCGTTCCCGCAGTGCACGAGCAACGCCGTGACGCGCGGCAAGTGCATTAGCCACGGCGGCGGGCGGCGGTGTCAGCGCAAGGGCTGCACGCGCGGCGCGCAGAGCAAGGGCCTCTGCGTTGCGCACGGGGGCGGGCGCATCTGCCACGAGCGCGGGTGCTCGAACATCCAGCGCAGCATGGGGCTGTGCATTCGTCACGGCGGCGGCAAGCGCTGCAGCATGCCGGGCTGTCAGAAGGGCGTCGTGCGGCAGGACCTGTGCACGGCGCACGGCGGGAAGCGCAAGTGCCGCATCGACGACTGCACCAAGCACGTGAAGAAGCGCGGGCTCTGTCGCTCGCACGCAAACTCGATGTACGCGCCAAGCAGCTAGGATCATGATGACTATGTATCGAGATGGATGAGCACCTCAAGCCGCAATGTAATGAACTGTACCCTCTTGTTTCCCTTGAACATCATCACAGTCTTGATGATGATCTTGCGCAAGATGTCTTGTCGTCGTAGCAATTGAGCAAATAGTGATAGTGACAAAACACAGGGATCAACAACGATGGTGAAAAAATCGAACAACGCACGACTGTACCCATTGTCCAAGGTCGATTGAAACGTCAGGATCTTGTCTTAGTCGTGTGTACTGCTCATGCCCTCGACATGGCGCTTGTGCATGACGTCGTGGATTTGCGTTGCTTGGCATGGATCCGAGTGTGCACAGCAGTCCTACGTCGAGTTGCAGCAGAGCAAACACGAGTGCTGTAGCAGCGCAGCTCTTATGAATGTCGTCGCAGATGTGCTGTCGCGAATAGGACAGCGATCCTCGAGACGCAAGACAGCCATGACGCGAGGCGCAACGTACAAAGGCGCAACACATGGAGAAGTGTTCAAGCGCACGGCTGCTAAAGGCTACAGGGAAAGAGGAGAAGGAGGACTGAGGCGAGCTCCCAATGGCTCGCGATGCGCGGACGTTGGGCCGCAAGCATCTAGTGCATCTGCTGTGCGTCGATCTGGTGGATCGAGAGGCACTCGCGGAACACGAGGCGCTGGAGCTCCTCTTTCGGCATCTCGACGCCCAAGTCGAGCGACTCGCGCTCAAAGTCAAAGTTGAACGGCTCGGCGCAGATCGGTTCGTCCGCCTAGCGACGACAGACGCGTTACATCGCAGAGCAGCGCACGTTAGTGTCCATGCGACAGATCCCACCACGCTATCACACATGTAGACGACGTACTGGGTTGTGGAGCTGCGCCAAGTACGGATGCCCGAGCGCCTGGACGACCGTAATGCGCTCTTCAGGATTGAACTTGAGCATCTTCGTGAGCAAGTCGATCGCGAGCGGGTTCGCGTCAGGGAAGAACTCGGTCAGTGGACGCTGCCAAGTGCAGATCGTCCAGTGTTAGTGCGTCCTGACGAGTCGATCACGAGGCAGCAAGACAACCGGCAGAGCCACGGACACACCTTGGGGTAGTACCCGTGCTGCAGGATCGCTTTCTTTGCGGCTTCGTGTGGCACGAAGCTCATCTCTTCCTCGGTCGGCGACCCGAGCACGCGGATGATCATGTGGAGCTGGTCCGACGGGTCGCGGCCTGTGAAGAACGGTCGCCGACGCAGCATCTCGGCAAAGATGCAGCCGATCGCCCACATGTCGACTGCGTCGTTGTAGTTCTGGCAGTCGGCCAAGAGCTCTGGTGCGCGATACCAGCGCGTGACGACGTACTCGGTCAGGTCTTCATTGTGCGCCATCTCGACGCCGCGCGCGAGCCCAAAGTCGCAGATCGAGAGGTCACAGTTCGAGTTCACGAGCAAGTTGGACGGCTTGAGGTCGCGATGGAGCACGTTGCCCGAGTGGATGAACTTCATGCCGCGGAGGATCTGGTAGAGAAAATACTGGAAGTGCGCGTCCGAGAGCGGCTGGGACGAGCTAATGATGCGCTCGAGGTCGCTCTCCATGAGGTCCGTCACGATGTAAATGTCCTGGAAGTCCATCACGTTTGGCGGGATCAAGATAACGTCGAGGATCTAGCACGTACAGTCGAGTACGTGAGTATGGATACTGTTCGGATGCATATACAGGTCGAGGAGAGACGTACGTTAATGATGTTCTCGTGCACGCCGAGGTGCCGCAAGAGCTTCATCTCGCGCAAGATGCGCTTGGCGTCCGTGAGGTCGTCAAAGACGTCCGTGATCTTCTTGATCGCGACTTTGCGGCCGCGGAGCTGCAGTAGAAAGCAAGCGTGTGCGTTGAGTGACTGACTGTATCAGGAGCTACTGACTGTCAGGCGCTCGTCCGACGCACGTACTGTGTCCTCTGCAGAGCATACGATGCCGTACGAGCCGCCGCCGACAGGTCGGAGGTTCACGTAGTGCGACCGCACTTCAAAGACGTCGCGCGAGATCGTGACGCAGTGGTAGTCGGGTCCGTACCGCGAGTGCTCGATCGACATGGTTGCTGCTGGAGGTTATGATGTTGTCGTCCTCTGTTTCGCAGCTGCAGTGCGGAGTCACGAGCAAGTCGCGGCTCAATGCGGTGCTGCGTACGCTGTAGTAGTGATGCGCAGTGGTGCTGTTGGTAGACGCACGTACTTTGCTTGTCGTGAGCAACACACAGCCGCGGCGGACGAGCTGCTGCGTGTATCACAGAACGACAGCAACACACAGCGCGATCGATGGGCGTGAGCGCCAGCACACGGCACTGCAACAATAGAGCACACATGCACATGCGCACGCACAAGCAGTAGCACAAACCGTAGCGATGCGAGCGCGTCGAGCGTCGAGGAGCGCGCGAGGAGCAAGCGCGTGCGTGAGTGCAAGCAGTCGTCGCCGAGTGCGACGCTTTGGCATTGGAAGATACCAGCTAGTTTCGATTTTTCAGATTAGTTGGGTGGATATTTCTCAGCATACAAATCGCAAGCTTGTATATATTTTTGGAAACTAATGCGTGATACGATCCACACTTGAACAAAATATGCATCTTAGAAACCACGTTCTTCTCCTATGTCGTCCAAGTCCAAGTCGTCACGTGTCTCGCTTCCTTTGCTCAGGACCTCGCGTCCTTGCGATCGCTGCTCACCACTGCCGCGTGTTTGGGTTCTGCTGCATCGGATTCCGCGGCGGCTGCTGCTGCGGGTTCGTCCCGCCGCCCATGCCGCCCCACTGCAAGCCCTGGAAGCTGTTCTGCTGCTGCTGTTGCTGGTGCGGCATGTTCATGTGCATCTGGCTGATGCCCATGCCGACGCCAGGCCGAGGCGCGCCACTGCCCATCGGGTTGAATGTACCGGGGTTCGCGCCAAAGCCGCCAGTTTGGCTCCCACCGACCGGTGGTCCGCGCGGCGCGTTCATCGGCGCAGACATTGGTCGCATCGGCGACGACGCAGCGCTGCTGCCCATGAACAAGTTGAACGGGTCTTGCTGCGCCACAGGCGCCTTCATATGCGTAGAGAGCAATAGAGAGACAGAGAGAGAGCGCGTCTATCAGTCAGAGCGCATTGCAATGAACGGAGAGAGAGACGAACGGACCTGCGGCGGCGGCGTTGGAGGCGCCGAGACGCTCGGTCCTGGCGTCGCTGGCGATGACACTGGGTCCGAGAGCTGCAGAGGATGGCAGCGAGAGATAGAGCGCACGTGCGTCCAAGCGGTCAGTCGACTGATACAATGAGAGAGAGAGAGATGACGTACGAGTCCGACGAGGTCGTCGTTGAACGCCTTTGCAGCTGGTGCGACGTCTTCGCGCTTTGCTGGCGCAGGCTCTGGCGACGTCTGGATGAGGTCCGGCGCTTTAGCTGGTGGCACTTTTGCATCGACGCGCTCGGGCGGTCGCGTCGAGCTCTCGCGCTGCACGCGCGCGACTTTGCTGATCACGAGGCCGTTGAAGTCTGGCACTGCGTCGGCGTCGTTCACGATGTCGAGCCAGACTGTGTGCAAAGAGACTCGAAGGCGTGAGAACGAGAGCTCGCGTGTGCGCAGTGAAGAGACGAGAGCGCGCACCGTAAGTGCCTTCAAACGCCGTCTTGAAGCGGAAGTGGAACTGCCCTGGGAGTGGGAACGCCTGCAGCACGAGAGTGTGAGGCGCTTGGTAGAGCCATTGACCAAGTGTGCGAGTCGCTGGCTGAGACACACGAACCTTCTTGATGTGCTGGAGCTTGAGCTGCTCGACGCGCGGGAGCGGCACGACGTTCAAGTGGTCCGACGAGTCGCCATCTTCTGGGATGAAGTAGTTGAGCATGCCCTCCATCGTGTCCGATGCGTTCTCTGTGTGTGTGATGCGTGTAGATGTGTGAAGAGAGAGAGAGAGACGAGTGGCGAGCAAGCGATGTACTCGCAGGCGTCGCTTCACACATCGCGCAGCAGTAGCAGGCACAATGGATTGTCAGGTCTTCGCTCTCTAATGCACTTGCTCGCGCGCATTCAAGCACCACACACACAGAAAGCACACATCACATGCACATACGCACGATGCTCCATCAAGAGAGAGACACACAGAGACGCACAGGAGCGCGACGTACGAGTGTAGACAGCGAGCAGAACGACGGCGACGTCAACGAGGGGGCGAGGCGCTTTGGCTCGGAGCTTCACTGTGTGGAGCGTTTTGGGAGATTTCCAGGGTCTCCTTATTTTCTTCACTATCTGAATTTTGCCTTTGATTGACAACACCAAGCAACATGGACGAGGTTGCAAGCACCAAGACTGCGCGTGTCGTGACCGATCGACCGCCGCACGATGCGGACGAGCACGAGAGTGAGACGCGCGAAGAGACGCCTGCAGTCGCCCACAAACTGAGCGAGTGCGTCGAGATCGAGCGCGACGCCGAGGTGCGTGTGGCGTTTGTGCCTCACAACTCGTGCTCTTCCTGCGTATCACTGACGACATGCGAGTCACTCTCGCTGTCGATGTGCGCTGCTCAATGGCGCAAGTGCTCGACAGTAGACACTCACGCTATGCTCATACTAGGAACTGTACTACGTCGGGACGTCGGGCCTGAAAGCGACCGAGATCGATGGCCTCGACGACATGCCCAGCCTCCAAGTACGTCGTCCTCCACTCTTCGTGCGCTCTGCGATCTCATGGAGACACACTGACTCACTCTCTGCGTCCTGTACGCGCCGACAGAGCCTGCACTTGCGCTCGAACCTGCTGACGTCGATGACTGGCATCGCAACGCTCACGCAGCTCACGCACCTCGAGCTGTACGACAACCAGATCGAGCGCATCTCGAGCCTCGACGCGCTCGTGAACCTCCGTGTGCTCGACCTGTCGTTCAACGCGATCCGGTCGCTCCCAGACTTGAGCCGCCTCTCGCACCTCGAAGAGCTCTACGTCGCAAACAACAAGCTCAAGCGCATCGCTGGGCTCGCGAACCTCCGCGCGCTCAAGAAGCTCGACCTCGGCGCGAATCGCTTGCGCGCGATCGCTGGCTTGGGCGGTCTCGTCGCGCTCGAGCAGCTCTGGCTCGGGAAGAACAAGATCGAGCGCATCGAAGGCCTCGGCGCGCTCACAAAGCTCCGGATCATCAGCGTTCAGGTACGACGCAGCGCTCTCTATCACTTGCTCAAGCTTGAGGCTCATGCACTTGCGTGGCTGTTGCCCTGGTAGAGCAATCGCTTGGTCAAGATCGAGGGCTTTGAGGCGAACACGGCGCTCGAGGAGCTCTACCTCAGCCACAACGGCATCGAAGCGCTCGAAGGCGTCGCGCACTTGGTACGTCTTTGGCGAGCGCTTGCTGTCGTAGACTTGAGCCTCACACCAGTGGCTCGCTCTCTCTTCGGTAGACGCACTTGACGACGCTCGACGTTGGCGCGAACCGCATCGCGTCGATCCCGACGGAGCTCCAGGCGCTCACGGCGCTCGAAGACCTCTGGCTCAACGACAACCGCATCGAGCGCTTTGACGACGCAGAGCGCCTGCTGCCACTCCGTGCGAGTCTCCGGACGCTCTACTTGGAGCGCAACCCGCTCGCAAAGGACTTTGAGTACCGCATGAAGCTCGAAGCGCTCTTGCCCGAGCTCGACCAGATCGATGCCGTGCCGACGACGCGCGCGCGACGTGTTCGCTGAGCTGACAGCGTCCTGTCTGTCGCGAGCAGCGCAGTTGACGCGCTGCTGGAGTTGTTCGCTTGAGCGAATCAGCCAGTCAATCGCTTGGACGCTGTGTCTCTTGTCTTGTTCATGTGTCGTCGTCGCTGCGGTCTGTCGCTGTGGTGCCGTCGTGCGGCGCGCCGTTGTCGACGTACACCTTTGCAGGCGGCGGCTGGAGACTGCAGCTGATTGCGATGCACACGACACAGAGCTGCCGGAGCGCGACGAGCCACGAGCCGCAGTGGAGACAGCGCTGGCCGCGCACGCGGCTGTTGTAGATCGGGACGCTCAGCGCCGCTGCGACGCCGACAACTGTGAGGACTGTCGGGACGATCCACGTAGTCGGTCGCGTCTGCGGCGTTGGCACTGACAGCACGCGGATGACTTCGCTGAACGTCGGAGGCGGCCGCACGCTCTCGCTGATCGTCACGGAGCAGTTCACGACGCTGCGCCAGTACGACGCGCCGTAGTTAGCCGTGCGCTCGATGATCACGAGCGTGAGTGCGTAGCCGCTGAGGTACGTCGACTGCGTCCGCGCTGGCATCGGGCACTCGACGACTGCCTCGTCCGCGAGCGTCTCGCGCCGCGCAAAGCGAAAGACGCGGCGGTCCTGGCTCACGCTCAGGCGCTGCAGGTCGTTGAGCGGGCACGAGAGGTTCCACGTCTCGTCCGCGCCGCGCATCGGCACGGGCTTGGTGCAGCACTGGAGACAGAACTGCTGCGTGCGCTTGACTGGGTCGGTGAACTGCGTCGCGAACGCATAGTCCTTGCGCATCGCCGAGCTGTCGCTCGCGTTCAGGTCCTGACAGCCGTTGAGCGCAAAGCCAGCGTAGCACTGGTCGAGGAGCCACGCGATCGACGAGCGCTTGTCGAGTGACTGGATCGCGCCGTAGATGCCGTACGTTTGCTAGTATCGATGACAGCGTGTGTGAGTGCGTGAGAGAGTGACAATGAAACGCCGCCTTGCGTACCTGGTTGTTGGTCGGTGCAGCGTCGAGAGGCAGCGACGCAAGCAGGAAGACGAGCAGCTGAAGCAGCAGACAGAGGCGCCCAAGCGAGTCCATCTCTGCTATCTCGTACGTCGCGAGCGGTCGAGATGAGCTCAACTCGGTCGACGGACCGTTTCAAGATGATGATGAACATTGTTGAGTCGAACGTGTCCTAGTACTAGACAACATGGTGGCTACTGCTGCTGCTTGCGTCTCCTCCTGTCTGACGCATCACGAGTGCGCGGTAGTGGCCGCTCGGGAGCTTCATGAGCGCGTCGTGTGAGCCTTGCTCGACGATCCGCCCGTTGTGCGCCACGGCGATGATGTCGGCGTGCCGGATCGTCGAGAGCCGATGCGCCACGACGACTGTCGTGCGCTTCTTGAGCGCAAGGAGACGGTCGAGCGACGCTTGGACAACGCGCTCGCTCTCGTTGTCGAGCGCACTTGTAGCTTCGTCGAGAAGCAGGACTTCTGGGTCGCGCAAGATCGCGCGGGCGATCGCAATGCGCTGCTTCTGACCGCCCGAGAGCTGCGCGCCGCGGTCGCCCACGGGCGTGTCGTACTGCTGCGGAAACGCCACGATGAAGTCGTGAGCGTTCGCCATCACAGCGGCTTGGACGACGTCGTCGTGCGTTGCAGTCTGCTTGCCGCCGCGGATGTTGTCGGCGATCGTGCCCACGAAGAGCACGGGCTCTTGGGACACGAGCGAGATGTGGTCGCGGAGCCACGGGAGATAGAGGTCGCGCAGGTCGTGGCCATCGAGCAGGACGCAGCCGTCGAGTGGGTCGTAGAAGCGCTCCAAGAGAGCGATTGCCGTGCTCTTGCCGCATCCGCTCGCCCCTACGAGCGCCACGGTCTTGCCGCTTGGGATCCGGAGACTGTAGCCACTGTAGATGAGCGTGTCGCGCCGGTTCGGGTACGCGAACGTGACGTTCCGGAGCTCGAGGTCGCCGCGCACGCTCGCGAGGATCTTCCCAAGCGGCTTTGGCGCGACGGCGACGGCAGCGCTTGTTCGCTCGGTGCGCGACGAGTGCGAGCTTGCACGACCGCCAGTGCCACTGCTGTTGTTGTTGCTTGCGCTGGCGTTGATCAGCGGGACGCGATCGAGCGTCTCAAACACGCGGTGCGCTGCGTCCTGGACGCGCTTGGTGTCTGCGACGCCCTGTGTCGCGACGCCGAGGCTCATGGCGCTGAACATGATGCAGATGATGACTGTGAACATGGCTTCGAACGAGATCGTGGCGCGCGACACGAGCTTGCCGCCGTACCAAAACAAGAGTCCGCATGCGGCAAAGACGACGCCTTGAGCAAACCCAAAGCCCGCGCCGCTCGTGATGCCTGCGCACACAGCGTTCGCCGCTGACGCTGCCAAGAGCTGCTTGTACTTGGCGAGCACACGCTGCTCCATGTGGAACGACGCGATCGTGCGGATGCCGCTGATCGCTTCTGAGAGCAGCGCGCCGGCGCTGGCGTCGCTCGCGCTCTGCTGGAGCTTGCCGCTGCCGCCAGTGATGAGCTGCATCTGGAGCTGCATCGCAAGGCCGATGGCTGGGAAGATCGCTAGGAGCACGAGCGTCATTTGCCAGCTGTGGTAGAACGCAATGCCAAAGCCGATCGAGAGCGTCATGGCGGTCACAAACGTCCGGTTGAGCGCGTCGCTCGTCATGCTCTGGAGCACCGCACAGTCGGTCGCAAGGCGCGTCGTGAGCGCGCCAGACGAGTTCGCGTGGAGGTCGAACCAGCCGACGTCTTGCTTGAGCATGGCGCAGAACACGCGCGAACGCACGCGCGTCGTCAGGCGCTCGGATACAACGGCGAACGCGTACGTCTGGACTATGATCGACGCTGCGTACGCAATGGCAAGAAGGAAGAACGCTAGCGACCAGGTCCGGCCCTTGGCGCGCATGCCGTCGGCGCCGAGCGTCGTGTCGTAGAACAGCACGACGACTTTGGTCATGAGGACACCCCAGATCGGGAACGTCGCGCTGTTCACTGCGCCGCCGAGCACGCCGGCTGCGATGAACTTGGCGTCGGGAGCACTGAGGCGCCAAACGCGCGCGGTCGACACTTTCGTGGTGCTGCGGCGGTCGCTGCTCGCAGATCCAGCCGTTGGTGGAGCTCCGTGGCCACTGCTGTTGTCTTGAACGACGTCCGCGTGGCTCTCCGACTCGGCTGCTGCAGCGACACGGTTCGGCTTGACTCGGAAGTGGCGCTTCGGCGAGAACAGCCGAGGACTGACGGTCGTCGTCACGAGCGTCGTGACAACCGACGTGTTCCGCCCAGCCGTGGCGTAGTGCGACGACGAGACGAAGCTCGTGTGGCTCTCGCGCGGCTCCGGGTACCCTTCGATCTCCGAGACTTCCGACTCTTGCGGCTTTGTGCAATCGAGGTCGTCGAGCATGTCGGTCGCAGCAATCGCGTCTGCGATGGTGCTCCCGCTCACAGAGTTCGCGTGAACCAGCGACTCGCTTGCGATGTGAGACGATGGCGCGCGATGGAGCTCTTGCGCGTGCGCTCCAGCCGTGCTCGAGCCCTTCTCTTGGATCTCAATGAGCGCGCGGTAGTGGCCACCGGCAATCTGCATGAGCGCTTGGTGCGGACCATCTTCGACGATGCGGCCACTGCTGATCACGAGGATCCGATCGACGTCGCGGATCGTCGAGAGCCGATGTGCGACGATGATCGTCGTGCGCTTCCGCGTCGCCAAGAGCGCGTCGAGCGACGCTTGGACAATGCGCTCGCTCTCCGTGTCGAGCGCGCTCGTGGCTTCGTCGAGCAAGAGGATCGCGGGGTTCTTGATGATCGCGCGCGCGATCGCAATGCGCTGCTTCTGACCGCCCGAGAGCTGCAGCCCGCGCTCACCGACCTCAGTCTCGAAGCCGTTCGGGAACGCCGCGATGAACCCGTAAGCGTTCGCTTGCTTGGCTGCTTGGGCGACTTCGTCGTCTGTGGCGCCGGGCTTGCCGTGCGCAATGTTCGCTGCGATTGTGTCGGCAAACAGCGTCGGCTCTTGGCCCACGAGTCCGACTTGGCTCCGGAGCCACTGCACGTTCAGGCTCTTAAGGTCGTGTCCATCGATGAGCACGCGTCCTGCGTCCGGGTCGTAGAAGCGCTCGAGGAGAGCGATGATCGTGCTCTTGCCACTGCCGCTCGGACCGACGAACGCGATCTGCTGCCCAGGTGCAATGTGCAGCGAGTAGCCGTCGCAGACTGCGACTTCCGGCCGCGACGGGTACCGGAACCGCACGTCTTGGAGCTCGATCTCGCCGCGCACATTCGCGAGCTTCGTGGCAGCGTCGACTGTCGCGTTGATCGACGACTGGCGCTCGATGACTTGGAAGACACTGAACGCTGCCGCGCGCGCCGAGAAGACGGCTTGGAGACTCGGTCCCGCTTGACCAAGTCCCATGGCACCCATGATGATGCACGAGAAGACCGTCATGACGCGACCGCCGTCGTAGCAGCCGCGGCCAGTGCACGGCACGTCGCCGAGCTGGTCGGTCGCAACGAGCACCGTGCCGTAGTACATCCCAAACGCGTACGTGCAGAGCATGAAGCCAAACATGATGCCTGTGCCGATGCCCACAGCGAGTCCTTTCTGAACGCCAGCACGCTCTGCGAATGTGAGGCACTGGTCGTACTTGGCGCTCACGTGCTGGATCAAGTTGAACGCGTGCACGGTGCGAATGCTGCTCAGCGCTTCTTCAGCGACGGCACCGGCGCGGCCGTACGCATCGATGCTGCGCTGGATCGCAGTTGTGAGCGACCGTACCATGAAGAAGCCTGCGCCTGCGAGGAACGGCGTGAACGCAATGAGTGCGAGCGCGAGCTTCCAGCCTTTGATGAGACCGATCACGAGGCCGCTCACGGCCATAGCGGCAAAGTTGATGCCCTCGCCGAGTTTGCGGCCCATGCCGTCTTGGATAGTGAGCATGCGGTCAGCGACCTTCGTCGCGAGCGTCATCGGGTCGTTCACGTCGAACCAGCCGATCTCTTGACTCAGGATCGCTTGGACGTACTGCTCGCGCACGCGCTGGGTCTGACGCGCGGCCGTGATGCTCCAGCACGCCACTTGCGCGAGCCCAGTGAAGAAGACTGCGACGCCGAGCCAGACGAACCGAATCGCGACGGCCGTGATGCCAGCGAGCATCGCATCCGGATCCGCAGTAGCGGTACCAGGCGCTGGGGTCTGGTTGAACGAGTTCAAGATGTCACCAAAGATCACGATCTGCAGCGGCTGCGACGTTCCCGTTGCGATCGCAGCGAGCGTCCCGAGCGCCATGAGCAGCTTATCGGTCGCATCTGCGAACTGGAAGAGCTTGGCGATCGGCGTGAGCTGTCCGCGGCTCTGTGCGTTCGTTTCTCCTGATTGCGATGGAGCACTGTTGCTACTGCTCGTGGCGTGCGTCGCAGCGTTCTGCGTCATTGGCGCAAGTAGACTCGCTGCGACGTGATCGGGACGACAACGCAGCCAACTCGACCTGATGTTGATTCGTCGTCGAGCGACTCCCGAAGTCGTTTCAATCGTCCGACAGCACTGAGCAAGTGATGGACGAAGAGCACGACGCTGTGACGATCGAAGACGAAGAAGACGATGAAGACGATGAAGACGATGAAGACGATGAAGAGGACGCAGTCGCAGAGCCGCAGGAGCCAGCACTTGCTCCTGCGAGTCTCAAAGTCGAGCGTCCAGCGCCAGTGACGGTGGATAAGCCGCAGTCTCCAGCCTCTGAGCACCAAGCGCCTGCGCTCAACCAGACCGACAACGTCAAGTGCGAGTCAGTGTCGCCAGCAGTTGAGCAGCCACTGCAGCAGCTCCAAGGCAAACGAGCAGCTACAGCACCACAGGAACCACCAGCTCAAGCCAGTCGTGCAGCTCCGAGTCCATCGCGTGCGCTGACAGTGACGATCCCACCAGTGGACACGTCAGGACTGCCGCCTCGACCTGCGAGTCGCACGTGGGGCGCGTCGTTTGGACTCACACCGACCCCAGATGCGACGACTGCGACGCCGCTGTCGGCTTCGTCGTCTGCTGCGTTGCGGTCGCCAGCGCTCGCGACGTCGCCGCTGAACTCGTGGTTCTTGTCCAAGGGCCACGCAGACTTTGTCCAGCGCGTGACGTTCCCGCCGCGACCGGCAGCAAGTGACCACCACCGCCGACGCCGGTCGCTCTCACCTCGACGACACATTGGATCTACGAGCAGCAGCAGTAACGCGATCGCGTCGCCAACGTCGCAGTCGGTGCGCTCGAACACACTCGCAGTAACAACAGCGACTGACAGTGCCAATGCCAATGACGAGGACGCGGGTAGCAGCACGAATGGCAACGCGTTCCTCGACTCGCTGACGCAGCAGGCGAGCTGGCGCACGTGGTACGGCGCCGTCGACACTGCGGATCTGCTTGACCCGCCACTGGCGCACGTGCCTGCAGGTGTGCGCAGTGCGTTTGCACTGGAGAGTGCGGACGTCGCAGTGACTGACCATGACAATGACGAAGATGACGAAGACAATGGCGACGAAGACAAGGAGACGCAGGCGAGTGTGCTGAGCAGCATCGCGCGCTTGGAAGCGGAGATCAGGTGCGCCATCACTCGATCTGTGTCTATATGCTCTGCTCGTCTGCTACTCTGTGTGTGTTGGACGCTGTGTTGTGATGCGGTGGCTCGTGGACAAGCTCGAGTGGTTGGCCACTGGAGGTCACAGCGCGTCTTCACAGCGAGCGAGCGAGTGGTCTTCTAACAGCGCCTGCGCCTGTGTGTGTCTTCTCTTGTGTATGTCGGATGGCGTGCCTCAGAGCCGAGAAAGCGCGCGGCAAGACGTTCGAGCACGAGCTCCTGGCGATGCTGCGCAGTGCGCACGAGTCGCGTCCAGAAGCCTGAGCGCACGCGCATGTGGGAGGTCTCATCGCTCATGTTCATAGCGTACTTGTTCATAGCGTATGCTCGAGCCAAAGAGATCATACAAGAGATCATGCAAGAGATCATGCAAGAGAGAGAGAGACTCTGACAGAGCGACGGTCTTCTCGCAGTGCGTTTGAGCAAGACAAGTCTGCGTGTGTGTCCATGAGCTGCAGGACGCGAACATGGGAGCGAGGACTCTTGCTCGCCTTGATCTGCTGGAGCGCGCTGCCGAGGGAAGCCGAGCGTCCACTCACTCACGCACACAAGAGATTCGCCCACACGCCGCTCGAAGCACTCGACCTCCTCGTCACAGACGCGGAATCGTCGTCGCGTCGAGATTCCAGCGCTCGTGTGCGTGTTGAAGTGAAAGACCGAATGGCTGTCTCTGGGTCGAGATCACTCGTTGGAGCTGCTGTTGCGAAGCGAACAACGTGCGCTGGACCAACGCGCATGAAGCAAAACGAGTGTCGACACAGCGCGCAATCGACTTGTGTGCGCTCGCGTGTGTCGGCGAGTTGTAGCGGACGCGACTATTAGCAATGTCAAGAGCCCGACCACCAGCACGCGCTTCATCGTACCAAACGCGATGTGTGATGCCATGAGCATGAGCTCGTTTGAGCTGATCTCGCTAGAGCGATAGCTAGAGCAATAGCTAGAGCAAAAGCAAGATGCGCCTCGCGCGACGCGATAGTGGCGTCCTAGTGGCGTCCACACCGAGCATCTTCGCGAACAACGCACGCTGATTGGTCGAGCACATCGCGTCACGGTTTGTGATATTCAGGTTTTGAATGTATTTGTTATTTGTATGCAAATACTGTACCCAAGTGGACATCTGAAATCCTCGTATTTATCACTATAGACAATTTGCCTGGATGGACGAATCCTCACATTTCACACATCGGATCACTGAAATTTCATTCTCAGGATCGACGATCGCGTCGTCGCAGATATGTGACGACTCGAGCGTCAGGCGAATCTCGGACAAGCATGCACGCGATGGCGAGCGCGGCTTCTCAGGCTCGCCGCACTCGACACCTTCGCGACGACGACGACCAGTTTCTGTTTCGCACGCTCCGACGCGACTCACACTCGCTCACTGCTCTCGACAGCTCCAGCGCTCACGCCAGGCACGATCATGGACCTCCGCGCGCTTCTCAACCCAGTGCTCGAGAACGAATGTGCGCCAGTTGCTCCCAGCGCGACGCTCGCAGCAATGAGTCTCATGCTTCTTGGTGTGCGCCAGCAAGACGAGTCCCAGTCAACGCCAGTCGCACTCTGCATTGCTGCTGCGAGCTCGAGCAACGGAGCTCATGCGACTGAAGACGGCTTGAGCACGCCGCTTCCAGCAACCACTGCTGCTGTAGCTCCTGCTGTAACGAGCGCAAGCGCGATGACGACCTCAACTGCCTCAAGCACACGAGTCACTGCGCCACACCTATCGCCAATCGCTGACAAGCAGCAGCACGTCACACCGTGGCGAGTCGCTGCCGCAGACACGGACAAGAACAAGGACAAGCTCAAGCACGAGCGACCGAGCTTGTCGACTCCAGAGCCAGTGAAGCGGCCGCGCCGAGCGTGCACGAGCACCCACGCCCGGAGCAAGATCAACGATCTCTTCTCGGACACGCGCACGGACTCTTCAAAGCCTGCGGTGCCGTCTTCATCAAGCACTGCGTCGAAGAAGAGTGCGCTAACGCCACCCAAGGCGTCCAAGTCCACACGGGACGCAGTGTCGACAACCCGCAAGAACTCACACCAGCACCAGCCAGAGCGTCGAAACCTGCAGCTTCAGCACGACCTCTTGACTCAAGGCGATGCAGATGAAGCTGCCCCAGGGTCGTCGTCGTCACCCGGTCAGTACTGTGCGGTCGCTGGGTGTCTCCGCATCGTGCACGAGCTGTCCAAGTGCGCGTTGCACAAGGGCTTGAAGCTCTGTTCCGCCGGCGGGTGCTTCCGACCCGTGCAATCGCGCGGCTTTTGCAAGTCTCACGGCGGCGGCGCGCGCTGCAAGCACCCTGGGTGCACGAAAGGCGCGATCTCAAAGGGCCGCTGCCGCACGCACGGCGGCGGTACGCGCTGCGCAATCCCGAGCTGCTCGAAGTGGGCTCAGCGCTTTGGCTGCTGCGTGCGGCATTCGAAGGCGTTTGCCGCGGCAGGAGCGGGTCCTGATGCGACGGCAACGAGCTCGAGTCGCGCAGGTGTGTGCGTGTAGCGAGCATGCGTGTTGTTGATGATCCATGTAGTCGAGTGTCTTGTGTGGATTCAGCGAGGCTATTGAATGAATCTGTGAATGTTGAAGTAGGTTTACTGAAATTTGGCTTGAATTGATGATATTTACGATTTGGTTACGAGACTGTGCACTTGTTGTGCGGTAGCACGAGCGCAAAAGTGTGTGGGAGCGCTAGTTCATGCTGTGTTTTAATACACCTTTTTCAGGTGTTTTGAAAAACCTTGAAGAACCGACGAGGTTGTTGGGTAGTGGAATGGTTCATACATTCTCATGACTGTGAATCGAATCGCTGGTTTCGCTGGCAGGTGGGTTTCAATTGTTGGAAACGGGTGCGGAGACCCACACACATGCACGCTCTGCAATACAAACAACAAGTGCAAAGTGACAGCTCGGGCCGCCGTTTGCAATTCGCCTCAAAACCCGCGCAGCTGACGACCCGGTGTTCTCTCTCTCTCTCGCTGTACCGTAAAGCTGTCTGAGCTAAAAAACGCAGCCAGCCCGCGCCAACAGCAGGCAGCAGACACAAGCAGCAGCAGCAGGAGCGTCACAAGGCAGTAGCAGCGACCGAGGCGAGCACCGAGCGGACCGAGAGCCATCGCACCACGCACGCGACACACACGAACGCACGCTCGTCTAGTGCGCGCGCACTCGATCTCCCTGCCTCGTGCTCCCCCTGCACGGAGCAACCGCAGTCCGTCCCTACGCCCACGCGAGTAGCGCGCGTCGTGCGAGCGCTGCCGCCGCTGTCGTCGTCGTCGCTGTCGTTGCAGCAGCAGACGAGCTCGTTCGTCGTCCGCGGTCTCCACTTGCTCGTCGTCTCGACGACAACGTTGTGACCGACGCACTCGAGTCCGCTTGCATCCTCCGATCTCTCGCGTCTCTGTGCCCGCGCGCGAAAGAAAGACGACGGTATCGACACGCTCATTGATGGTCGTTGCGTAGACACCCACCTTCGCAATAGAGAGAGCGAGAGACCATCGCGTGAGCTGATCCCGAGAGAGAGAGAGAGAGAGATACACAGACAGACAGACCGACACACACACAACAGACAGACAGCAGCACTAGCACACGATGGACGAGAGCGGCGTGTACAAGCGTGACGAAGGCGACCGACCAGTCGAGCACTCGCCGCGCGGGCGGTACATCCGCTTTGACATCAAGCTCGGCACGGGCGCGTACAAGACTGTGTACAAAGCGTACGACACGGACCAGGGCATCGACGTGGCGTGGAACGCGATTGACATTGGCGTGCTCCCGAGCGCCGAGAAGACGCGGATCATCCAAGAGGTGCAGCTCCTGCAGAAGCTCGAGCACAAGAACATCATCAACTTCTACGGCTCGTGGTTCTCGAAGGAGAAGAACCAGGTCGTGTTCATCACGGAGATCATGACGAGCGGGACGCTCAAGTCGTACATCAAGCGCGTGCAGTTCGTCAAGTGGAAGATCATCAAGCGCTGGTGCATCCAGATCCTCGAAGGTCTCCACTACCTCCACAGCCAGAACCCACCGGTGATCCACCGCGACCTCAAGTGCGACAACATCTTCATCAACGGCAACACCGGCGACTTGCGCATCGGCGACCTCGGGCTCTCGACGCAGCTCGCGGTGCACAAGAAGTCGCGCGCGCAGAGCGTCCTGGGGACACCAGAGTTCATGGCGCCAGAGCTCTACGACGAGAGCTACGACGAGAAGGTCGACATCTACGCGTTCGGCATGTGCGTCTTGGAGATGGTGACGAAGGAAGTGCCGTACTCGGAGTGCATCAACCCGGCGCAGATCTACAAGAAAGTCACTGCAGGGATCCGCCCGCGCGGCCTGCAGCGCATCGTGAGCCAAGCAGCGAAGGACTTTATCGAGCTCTGTCTCTCGCGCGGCAACGGTCTCGTCGACGTCTCGGCCGAGTACTTGCTCGACCACCCGTTCTTGAAAGCGCAGGATGACGACGGCGAGATGGTCCGGTGCTTGGAAGAGGACGAGCTCGAGCGCGAGATGAAGCAAGAGCAGCAGCGCCTCGCGCACGTGAGCGAAGAGTCGTTCGCGGAAGAGCTCAACATGGAGAGCTGCTCGAAAGGCAGCGACCAGACGACGCTCACGGACCGGCGCAAGACGTTTCCATCGCTCTCGCTCGAGCCAGAGGAGCTGTCGTCGTCGTCGTCGTCTGCAGCGACTGCGACGGGGCTGCCGCTCGGGTCAACGGAAGCGCGAGCGGATGTCCCGTCGGAAGAGAAGTCGGCGGGCAAGCACCGCATGGTCGAGCTGCCCCCGACCGTCGCAGCAGCTGTGCAGCAGTCGAGCGTCGCAGCGCCACTGCCGCCGTTGGCGCCAACCACTGCGTCGACTGCGTCTGTGCCAGCAGCAGCGACGCCAGCGCTGGTTCTGCCGTCCGAGCCGATCCTCGCGCCTGAAGTCGATGAGCCGCTGTCGGGCAAGAAAGACGTGGACCACAACGTGAACCAGTTCCTCGCGACGATGCCAGGGAGCGAGTCGAAGATGCAGGACAACCGCATGAACCTCATGGGCGGCCGCGGACAGCGCCTCGAGCTCGAGCGCTCAGACGACACGACAGCAGCAGCAGTTGACGTAGAGCCGAGTCCGACTCGGCTGGACGACGACGTGCACGATGCGCCACCACAGGTCGAAGCACCAGTAGCGCGTGACATCGCTGCAGTTGCCGAACCGGCGCCAGTGCCGCTGATCCCGCAGCCGAGCTTCCCGCCGCGCACGCCGTCGGAGCAAGTGGTCGACTACAGCCACTTGCGGCGTCCGAGTCTCCTCGCGCAGAGCGACCACTTGATGCCGCTGCCTGTAGCGCCGACGACGCAAGAGCAGCCGAGTCGCCCGCCGTCGGCGTCGAGTAGCACGAGCAGCTCGACGACGGCAGCGCCGCGGAAGCGTGGTCGGCGCCACGAGATCCGCGCCGAGAAAGACCCCGAGAACGAGCACAGCATCGTGCTGTACTTGCGTTTGACGATCGACGGCAAGTCGAAGGAGATCAAGTTCCCGTTCAACTTGTTCTCGGACAGCACGCACGACGTCGCGTGCGAGCTCGCGCTCGACGTCGGGATCCTCGAGCCGGACTTGGAGGACATTGCCGACTCGATCTCGTTCCTCGTGACAGAAGGCAAGATCAACAACTTGCCGCATGTGAGCGAGGACGTCTGGGATGAAGCCCCTGAGCCGCACTCGTTCTCGTCCAAGCCGCTGCCGCACGTCTCGAAGATGAGCTTTGTCGCGAAGCCTGGGCCGGGCGTCCCGACGATGCAGCTCCAGCAAGTGCCGAGCCACTTGCTCTCGCCAGCGCCTGGCGCTGTTGACTGGAGTCCGAACGCGCCTGCGTACTCGCTCGGTGAGCCAGCGCTCGCGAGTGACGCGTCGAGTCAGCAGCAGTTGCAGCAGCAGCTGGGGACATCGGGTGTGCTCACGCAGCCAACGCCGAGTCTCACGAGCGTGAGCGCTGCGCCAGCAGTGGTGACTGCGCCGGGCCTCGTGCCGCTCGTGAGTGACGTGACGCTCGCTGCGCCAGTGTTCCATCCCGACAGCAGCGCTGCGAGCGTGAGCTCGAGTGCGCCAACCGTTGCGTCGATCGACGTCCCGCGGTCGCCGCACGTGACGTCGCAGCTCGTGCACGCAGCGAGCGAGATCTCGTTGACCGACGACCACCTCTTCCCAAAGCAGCCAGAGGGTTGGGAGCGCGGCATCTCGGTCGGGTCGGTCAATGACCCGACGTTCATGCGCAAAGTGCACGGCATGGAGGACCGACTGAAGATCGCGCGGTCGGCGTTCGACGAGCGCGACTCGAACCTCGTCGCTGCGATGCGCGAAGCCGAGGAGAAGCACTTGCGCGAAGTCGAGCGCTTCCGTCGTCAGATGGAGGAGCTGAGCAAGCAGCGCGCAGCGATTGCGCACTCGGATCGCATGAGCGGCCAGCCCGAGGACGACTTGCCAGCGGAGGTGGACCTCGCGCAAGTCGACTTTGACGAGAGCCTCCCGCTCGGGTACAACGGCGTCTTGAACGGCAGTGGCGCCGTTGCAAGTGACAATGGCTACGACCCGCACCACCACCACGCGCTCCATCCGCACCTCCACCACCACCCGGTAGCGCTCGACTCGAACGGCTTCCCGGCTGGTCCGATGATCGCGCGGAGCATCAGCTTTGACTCGCGCCGCGTCGAAGCGCCGAGCGCACCGCCGAGTCACGCAGCGTCGAGTCTCCCAACGAGCGTGAGCCATTCGCCAGCACTCGGACTCGGCGCGCTGCCTGTTGATCCGACTGCGACGCCACCGGTCGACGCTGGCGGCGGCGGCACGAGCGCATGACGCTCGGTGTACGTGTGTGGGTAGTGAGTGCGTGATTTTTATTGCGAGCGCCTGCTGCTGCCGACGGCGACGCGAGCGATCGGCGCGTCGATGGGTGTGAATACGTCGGAGACGCGCGACCTCCGACGCCTGTGAGCAAGTCGCGACTGCGTGACGTCGTCAATGTCTCCACTGCTGCTGGCTGTCGACAGCGAGAGGGACGCGAGCAGCAGAGAGCAGCGTAGCAACGGGCGAGTGCGCACACGAGGCGCCTCTCGTAGGTAGGAAACCAACAAGACAATAGAGCTCCACGACGATGACGACGATGGTGGAGACGGCGGGCTCTCATTGCTACGTGTGCGATGTCGACGATGACAAGGAGCAGGCTGGTTCACCAAGTCGATTGGCTCCAGAGGTGTGTGATGAAGCCTGCGCATGTGCGAATCTCGCGAGTGGGCAGACGCTCGGCTTCCCTCGGCAGCGCGCTCCAGCAGATCAAGGCGAGCAAGAGTCCTCGCTCCCATGTTCGCGTCCTGCAGCTCATGGACACACACGCAGACTTGTCTTGCTCAAACGCACTGCGAGAAGACCGTCGCTCTGTCAGAGTCTCTCTCTCTCTTGCATGATCTCTTGCATGATCTCTTGTATGATCTCTTTGGCTCGAGCATACGCTATGAACAAGTACGCTATGAACATGAGCGATGAGACCTCCCACATGCGCGTGCGCTCAGGCTTCTGGACGCGACTCGTGCGCACTGCGCAGCATCGCCAGGAGCTCGTGCTCGAACGTCTTGCCGCGCGCTTTCTCGGCTCTGAGGCACGCCATCCGACATACACAAGAGAAGACACACACAGGCGCAGGCGCTGTTAGAAGACCACTCGCTCGCTCGCTGTGAAGACGCGCTGTGACCTCCAGTGGCCAACCACTCGAGCTTGTCCACGAGCCACCGCATCACAACACAGCGTCCAACACACACAGAGTAGCAGACGAGCAGAGCATATAGACACAGATCGAGTGATGGCGCACCTGATCTCCGCTTCCAAGCGCGCGATGCTGCTCAGCACACTCGCCTGCGTCTCCTTGTCTTCGTCGCCATTGTCTTCGTCATCTTCGTCATTGTCATGGTCAGTCACTGCGACGTCCGCACTCTCCAGTGCAAACGCACTGCGCACACCTGCAGGCACGTGCGCCAGTGGCGGGTCAAGCAGATCCGCAGTGTCGACGGCGCCGTACCACGTGCGCCAGCTCGCCTGCTGCGTCAGCGAGTCGAGGAACGCGTTGCCATTCGTGCTGCTACCCGCGTCCTCGTCATTGGCATTGGCACTGTCAGTCGCTGTTGTTACTGCGAGTGTGTTCGAGCGCACCGACTGCGACGTTGGCGACGCGATCGCGTTACTGCTGCTGCTCGTAGATCCAATGTGTCGTCGAGGTGAGAGCGACCGGCGTCGGCGGTGGTGGTCACTTGCTGCCGGTCGCGGCGGGAACGTCACGCGCTGGACAAAGTCTGCGTGGCCCTTGGACAAGAACCACGAGTTCAGCGGCGACGTCGCGAGCGCTGGCGACCGCAACGCAGCAGACGACGAAGCCGACAGCGGCGTCGCAGTCGTCGCATCTGGGGTCGGTGTGAGTCCAAACGACGCGCCCCACGTGCGACTCGCAGGTCGAGGCGGCAGTCCTGACGTGTCCACTGGTGGGATCGTCACTGTCAGCGCACGCGATGGACTCGGAGCTGCACGACTGGCTTGAGCTGGTGGTTCCTGTGGTGCTGTAGCTGCTCGTTTGCCTTGGAGCTGCTGCAGTGGCTGCTCAACTGCTGGCGACACTGACTCGCACTTGACGTTGTCGGTCTGGTTGAGCGCAGGCGCTTGGTGCTCAGAGGCTGGAGACTGCGGCTTATCCACCGTCACTGGCGCTGGACGCTCGACTTTGAGACTCGCAGGAGCAAGTGCTGGCTCCTGCGGCTCTGCGACTGCGTCCTCTTCATCGTCTTCATCGTCTTCATCGTCTTCTTCGTCTTCGATCGTCACAGCGTCGTGCTCTTCGTCCATCACTTGCTCAGTGCTGTCGGATCGAGTCTGCTCTACGACAAGTGGCTCGGACGTGTCCTCTGACGCCGCTTCTGCGTCGACTGCAGTCACGACAGACTCCAGGGGCGTCGCAAGAGCATCGATACTCGCGTCGCCATCCTCAGCTGTTGACAGCGCTACATCCTCAAGCGCCACAACTGGCACTTGCGCTTCGTCACTCGCGTCGCCGTCATCTTTGTCGATGAGCTCGGTTGTTGTGACTGGACTCGGCTCGTTGACGGGACTTGGAGACGGCGGCAAGTTGCACTCGCTCACATCGCTCGTCTTTGCTGGCGATGGGAGCGACGCGTGTGGCTTCTCATCTGCGTCTCTTGACGTCAACTGCTCGTCACGGATCGCTGGTGGCGTCTGTGGCGCTGGCTCCGAGACGTCTGGTGCAGACGCGTCGTCTGTCGATGCAACTGGCGCAGGCTCACGACGCGTTGCTGGCTCGATCTCTGCGAGCAGAAGCGCGAGGGACACAGCAGTCGACGGCTCGAGCGGATCGCTTGCGTCTGCTGCAGGCGGAAGCGCTTCAGCTGGCTCAGTAGCTGGTTCCTCTACGTGAACTGCAGTCGGCGTAGTCGGCGCCATGTGAGCAGGCTCGTTAAGCACTGGCAGATCGACTGCAGAAGGCGTCGTTGGCGGCTCGACCGCTTCACGTGGCGAACTGGAGCACACTGCGTCGCTGCTCTCAGCGTCTTGTACAGCATCAGTAGCCGCAGAGGCAGGTGGAGCGTCGGCTACTGCTGCAGACGCTGCTGCCTTTGATCGATGAGACGCAGGCGCAGGCAGCGGCTCGTCGCTCGATGGACGAGCAACTGCGCTCTTCTTCTTCTTCTGCAGCGCCGCGTCCGTCTTCTGCTTCTTCGCAAGAGGCGCAACTCGTGACTCGGTTTGCGCAGGCGCGACGGACGAGCGGAGCGTCGTTGCGCGCAGCTGCGATCTCGCAGTCGTAGGAGGAGGCGCAGCGGTCGAGAGAGGCGCCTTGATCGCGCTCTTCTGGGTCTCCTCCTTGTTCGCCTAGTGGCGTCCACGACAAGCTCCAGTCAGTCACGGCACTCTCTCATACAACTACAGCAGCAGTAAGAGAGAGACGACGCACCTCTGCAGCACTGCGCTTCGCCTTCTTCGCGCGCACTGGCGCGTCCTGCGCATCGCTCGCCGTCGCCTGCTGCTTTGGTGCAGTTGGCGTCGTCGCCTTTGCGAGCGCAGGCGTCTGCTTCTGCTTCTTCTTTGGCGGCTGCTGCGCCAATGGCTCTGTCGCGGCAGGCGCCGCGTGGCTCTGACTGCGCAGCGCCGCCTTCACGCCCACAGGCTGTTTCGCAGCACTCGCGTCTGCTGCTGCAGTGGCGCTCGATGCGGTAGGCGCACGGTTAGCAGGCGTCGCGCCGCTTGCACCAGCAGCTGCAGCGTTTGCGATCGCAGCAGCAGCGAGTGCTGCGGCTTTGGCGGCGACCGTGCTCGGGTGCACGCGCTTGCGCTTCTTCTTCTTCTTTGCGCCAGTGGCGCCAGGTTCTGGCTGCGATGGAGGCGCCTCTTTCACCTGCTGCTGCTGCTGCAGAGGTGTCTTCTTCCCCTGCTGCTGTGGTAGTTGCTTCTGAGACTGCTGCTGGGCCTGTAGATGCGACGGCTTCTGCTGCTGCTTGAGCTTTTGCTTGCCTTGCGCCTGTGCGACTGGGCTCTTCTTCTCGCTAACAGCCGCGTTCTGTCGCGCACGCGTCGCAATCGCTGCGATGACTGCCACATCGCTCTTTGCAGTCGTCCGAGCCGTGCTGGTTGGAGCACTCGGTCGACTGTTGTTCGCAGTGCTACTCGGTGCAGCAGTCGCTGACGTCTCGTTCGCGCCGCTTGCTGCTGCTGGTGTAGCTTTGCGTCCCGCCTTCTTCCGTCGCTTGCTGCTGCCAGTGGCGCCGCTCGCACCTGGCGCTGCGCCACCGTGACGACCTCCGCTCCCCTCCATCGTCGGCTTCGATGAGTTCGATTGCGTCGGTGTTGTCCTGTAGCTGTTGCAAAGAGGACACGCATACCTCTGTAAATAGTATATAAACCAGAGCCATCAATACACATACCTTTGTATGTAGCATACAGCACAGTGTGTGATATTCGAGCCGCCAGATCACATAACGAACGATCAACCATGAGCAGTCGATCGAGTGGCGAGCAGCGGGGACGCAAGGACGGCTTTGCGCGGCGCCGACACGCAGGGCACTACGTGGATACGATAGACCATCACTACTCGCTCTTCGTCGTTCAGAACATACTTGGTGCCGTTCTTAGTACGAGCAAACGAGAGGTGCAACGTCATTGCTAAACCTTGTGAAGCTTGCCAGACTTGGGCTCCATCCTGACGACGACGCACACAGTCCAGTCGAGTCGCTCGTGTCGATAGCATGAGCTCAGTCCACGGCGAATGACTTGGTCGTTTCGCTAGACGACTGGCCAGGTCTTGACTATGGAGAACCGATCGCTTCGAAGTAGATCGACGACTCCGAGAACCAGTGGAGCTTCATACACACCAGACTACAGTGCGCCTAACAACTGTGCTCGCTGCTCTGGTCAATGGTCGCAGACGTCGCGACGGTCGCTGCACGTGCTTGGTGAAGCGATTCGGACGGTCGCAATGACCGTGTGACTGTGAAACTCACTCCACTGCTTCGTGGGCGAACGAACGACTATAGGGTTCACTTCCGAACTGAGGCGCTCGCAACAACGAGAGCGAGAGCGACCTGACTGCCTACAGCGTAGCAACAAGTCTTACGATCGAGCACGAGAGAGGATGGTGGTTGCTGCGACAGCGATCCGTGCGCTCGCAGCAGCAGCACTCCTGTTCGTCAGTGGGAACTCGTTCAGCCATGTCGATGCTGCGATTGAAAAGCACGAGGCGTCCAAGCTCCTGCGTGGCGGCGCTGGCCACGATGTCGCGCGAGCGAAGCACAGCGACTCGCTCGAAGCTGCGCCTGTGCTTTCGACGAAGATCCGCTTTGCCGACAAGCTCCAGAGCGACGCCGACGAGTTCATCGAAGACGTGAAGGACTGGGTGACCGACCTCGTCGGGAAGCTCCCGCAGTCCGAGATCGTCGTCGCGAGCGAGTTCACGCTCGACACAAAGGGCGACTTTGACCTCGACACGCCGTGTGGCGACCTCACAGCGTCCAAGACGTTTAAGGTCGTGAAGGCGTTCTTGGACGACCCAAAGCACGCGACGCTCGACGACTCGACAGCCGAGAAGATCATGTGGCACCCGTCGAAGGCGTGCGTGACTCGCAAGAACTCGATCGAAGTGGACGGCGGCTCACACATCGAGTTTGTCGCGACGTGCGGCTCGGACTTGCTCTTGAACGTGTCGAGCGCGAACGGCGGGCTCACAAAGACCGTGTTCTTCAAGACCGTCGAGACCACTGGCGCGTTCGTTGGCGTCGACTTCCTCGACGGCGCGGTCAAGGCGATCGGCGCGACAGGTCGACTCATCTCGAACCTCAAGCTCCGGCAGATCCCAGACAAGGTCGACCAGATGCTCAAGTCCTGGACCAGCAAGATGCGCGAGTGCGCGGCGAAGAACACGCTCAACATCAAAGGCGTCGTCGGTGGCGGCTGGCGCCAGAAGTACACCAAGTACGGCGGACTCTCTGGCGCGTTCGACACGTCGGTGCTTGGGTACGCTGACGCGTTTGAGATTCGGTTCCAGCCTCTCGTTGTCCCGACGCAAGCACCAGCGACACCATCGCCGGTCACACCGGCACCAACAACCGAGGCACCAAAGACTGAGGCACCAAAGACTCAAGAGCCCGAGACCAAAGCGCCAGTGACCGACGCTCCAAAGACTGAAGCTCCGAAGAGTGACGAGGTGACCAAGACGCCAGAGACTGAAGCGCCTGCAACCGAGATGCCTGAAACAGTCAAACCTGAAACGAAAGAACCGACGACGAAGGAGCCAGAGACCGACAAACCCGAGACAAAGGAACCGGAGACCGAGGAGCCCAGGACAGAGAAGCCGAAAACCGAGGAACCCAAGACCGAGGAGCCAAAGACTGAAGAGCCTGAAACAGAGGAGCCCAAGACTGAAGAACCCAAGACGGAGGAGCCGAAAACCGAAGAACCCGTGACCGAGGAGCCAAAGACTGAAGAGCCTGAAACCGAGGAGCCAAAGACTGAAGAGCCTGAAACCGAGGAGCCAAAGACTGAAGAGCCTGAAACAGAGGAGCCAAAGACTGAAGAGCCTGAAACAGAGGAGCCCAAGACTGAAGAGCCTGAAACAGAGGAGCCAAAGACCGAGGAGCCAAAGACCGAGGAGCCAAAGACTGAAGAGCCTGAAACAGAGGAGCCCAAGACTGAAGAACCCAAGACGGAGGAGCCGAAAACCGAAGAACCCGTGACCGAGGAGCCCAAGACTGAAGAGCCTGAAACAGAGGAGCCCAAGACTGAAGAGCCTGAAACAGAGGAGCCCAAGACTGAAGAACCCGACACGAAGAAACCCGAAACGAAAGAGCCCGAGGCCGAGGAACCGGAGACAGAGGAGCCAGCGACGGAGGAACCCAAGACCGAGGAACCGGAGACAGAGGAGCCAACGACGGAGGAACCTGAGACAGAAGAGCCCAAGACCGACGAGCCCAAGACTGAAGAGCCTAAGACCGACGAACCGGCGACAAAGGAACCGGAAACGAAAGAGCCCGAGACAAAGGAGCCGAAGACCGAAGAACCAGAGACTGACGAACCAAAGACAGAGGAACCAAAGACAGAGGAACCAGAGACTACCGAGCCAGAGACCGAGGAGCCCGCGACCGAGTCTCCCTAAACACGCCATCAGCACTAGTGGACACAACGAGACCGCTACTGATCGAATACACCTTCGGCTTTCAAATACAGTTCGCATTGCGAGCACACTAAAGAAACGAGGCACTCAACACTCTTTATGTTGTCGCCAAGATGTGAGAGGACAACCTCCAGGACAGACTATTGCTAACAAGTTGTTCCTGCGTCGCCTCGACTGCTGCTGCGTCTCCAAGTGTGCGTGGTTTGCGTCGAGTGCTGCAAGTGGAAGAGTGGCGATGCGCGTGCTACGAGGAGCGTGGAGACTCGAGGCTGCGCGACGGCGGTGGCCAGCCACAGAGAGCGCTTCACTTGCTTCCACACACGAGCGAGCGAGGTGTGAGCTGTGAGACGGCGCTGTATTAAAGATGCGTTTTGCTCGCGATTTGCAACGGCAGAACGAGTGGTGATTCCGTCATCATGACCATCATTTGTGGAGGCGATTTTAATCACATCGCTCCTTTTGCAACCGGTTGTTCAGTCTGCGTCTCAAGCCAGTTCCCACTGCAAACAAATCGCAAGCTCTATGAATCGCAATTGTTTCAGTTGCATTGCTAAAAAAACTCGAAAGAGCGAAGTGAAGCAATCACGAAAAGTAGGAAATCACAATCATCATCATGATGACGACACATCTCTCCTCGCGTCGCTTGCGCTGGTTCCTGGGGCGCCTGAACTCGAAGACCAAGCAACATAAAGCAACGGTACAACGAGCTTCGAGAACACACACGGTCAGGTCAGGTCGGATCGATGGACGTCGACAGCTCGATCGCGGTACAGCCAGCGGACAGTCAGTCAGTCCGTCCGTCGAGCGAAGCACTCTCCACGTCGAGCCGAGCAGATAGGTGTTGATAGATAGGATTGAGCCTGATACACTTGACGCACTAAATACCAGTCCTGGCAAGCCGAACCAGTGGTGTGATCAATCGTCAGATGCTCCGGTGGACTCCAACCTGTTGAGAGCGAAATCTGTCGTTGAACAGTTCGCACACACACAAGACAACCGGTACCGACAGTAGAAGTGCTCTTCAGGTATCTGCAGAGCGCTGGTGTGTGTGTGTCGTCCATTTCTGCGGTGGAGTGCCTTGAGTGGGGATCGGTAAGGTCATCAAAGTCGATTATGCTTGTCTTGGTCGATATGATGATGATGATAATACACACGATGTTAGTGCCTCTGGTGCAATTAGTTGTACTTGAATGCAATTTCAAAAGACAATTATGCTCCTGCAGAGTGAAGCCGACTGTGCGGATCATGCACAATCGTCAAAGAGCAAAGCGTGATCACGAAGTGCGGTGCGCGTTGGACGAAGCATCTCTGAGGTCGCGATCAGAGAGACTTCCTTCATACTGCGCCTGAGCACACTGCACCGAGTCAATGCGCCTGCATGCGGTTCGCGCACTATCGCACTCTTGCACTCGGATACACAGCTCGTCTCACATCTGGCTGCACGCGCTGCTCCAAGTCTCTCATTATCAAACCCACCACGAGCCGCACACAAGCAGTACACAAACGACACGCTACGCCGAGCCAATAAAGTCTCGTTTCAAAAGACAACATGGCACTTCAGCAAGACATCCCAGCCACGTTCCAAGCGTACATCTACACGAGCTTTGGTGCCACGGAAAGCGAGCTCAAGTTGCGCCGCGACCTGCCGCAGCCTCTGCTCGGCGCTTCCCAAGTGCGCGTCAAGGTGCTCAGCGCTGCACTCAACCCGGCTGACTGGAAGCTCATTGAGCACGGCGCGCAGATTTTTCCAGTGTCTCCAACTGAGGACGCGCCGTTTCGCGTCGGATTCGACGCTGCCGGCACCATCGTCGAGCTCGGCACAGACGTTGCTGACTTTCAAGTCGGTGACGCGGTGTACCTCATGACGCCATTTACGAACATCGGCACTGTCGGTGAGTACCTCGTGGCTAACGCGCAGTTTGTGGCGCGGAAGCCGTCGACGTTGACTTTTGACGAGGCAGCGAGCGTGCCAGCCGCTGCACTGACGAGCTACCAGGCACTCGTCACTCACGCCAAAGTGCAGCGCGGCGAGCGCGCCCTCATTCTCGGTGGCAGCGGCGGCACTGGCGTCTTTGCTGTGCAGATCGCCAAGGCTCTCGGCGCACATGTAACTGCGACGACGAGCTTTCGCAACACCGAGTTTGTCAAGTCGCTCGGCGCCGATCAAGTGATCGACTACACGGCGTCCAAGTGGGCGGACGTGTTGCCGCCGCACTTGATCGACGTCATCTACGACTGTGGTGTGGAGCCCGCGTCGTGGAACACTGACGCGCAGAAGGTGCTCAAGCGCGACGGCACAGGTCGCTTCGTCACGCTTCAGCCGCTTGCAGAGCACATCGTGTCGCCCATTGGCGCGAGCTTCAAGCGCATGGTGGTCGAGGCGTCAAGTTCGCACTTGGAGGCGCTCGCGACCTGGATTGAAGACGGCAAGGTCCGCACGGTGATCGACTCTGTGTACGAGTTCGAAGATCTTCTTGCTGGACTCGCTCGAGTCAAGAGCGAGCGCTCGCGCGGCAAGGTCGTCGTGCATGTCGCTGCGACGCAGAGAGCGAGTGAAAGGGATGTAGTGAGGCCGCATGACAAGAATCGGCTACACCATTGGGAGAGGATGTAGCGATGACCATACATCACGAAGTAGATACCTGAAGAGCACTTCTACTGTCGGTACCGGTTGTCTTGTGTGTGTGCGAACTGTTCAACGACAGATTTCGCTCTCAACAGGTTGGAGTCCACCGGAGCATCTGACGATTGATCACACCACTGGTTCGGCTTGCCAGGACTGGTATTTAGTGCGTCAAGTGTATCAGGCTCAATCCTATCTATCAACACCTATCTGCTCGGCTCGACGTGGAGAGTGCTTCGCTCGACGGACGGACTGACTGACTGTCCGCTGGCTGTACCGCGATCGAGCTGTCGACGTCCATCGATCCGACCTGACCTGACCGTGTGTGTTCTCGAAGCTCGTTGTACCGTTGCTTTATGTTGCTTGGTCTTCGAGTTCAGGCGCCCCAGGAACCAGCGCAAGCGACGCGAGGAGAGATGTGTCGTCATCATGATGATGATTGTGATTTCCTACTTTTCGTGATTGCTTCACTTCGCTCTTTCGAGTTTTTTTAGCAATGCAACTGAAACAATTGCGATTCATAGAGCTTGCGATTTGTTTGCAGTGGGAACTGGCTTGAGACGCAGACTGAACAACCGGTTGCAAAAGGAGCGATGTGATTAAAATCGCCTCCACAAATGATGGTCATGATGACGGAATCACCACTCGTTCTGCCGTTGCAAATCGCGAGCAAAACGCATCTTTAATACAGCGCCGTCTCACAGCTCACACCTCGCTCGCTCGTGTGTGGAAGCAAGTGAAGCGCTCTCTGTGGCTGGCCACCGCCGTCGCGCAGCCTCGAGTCTCCACGCTCCTCGTAGCACGCGCATCGCCACTCTTCCACTTGCAGCACTCGACGCAAACCACGCACACTTGGAGACGCAGCAGCAGTCGAGGCGACGCAAGAGCCACCACAAGCACAAGTAGTGAGTGAGAAAGAGCGAAGCACTCGATGAGCACGAAGAGCGAGAAGAAGCCGCTGCTCGGAAGCGGCGGCGGCGAGTACAAGCGTCTCGAGGACCACAGCGCGAGCTACGGCAATGCATGGGACCACAGCGACGGTCTCGGTGACCGGTACCCGTCGCAGCACTCGGGCGTGTGCGCGTCCGTGTTCTTTTCGTGGATCACGCCGCTCATGAAGCTCGGGAACGAGCGACCACTCGAGAGCGACGACTTGTTCCAGCTCGACCCGTACAACCGTGCCGAGAGCATCTCGCAGCGCTTTGCCGCCAAGTGGGCGCTGCAGAAGCAAAAGGCGCGTCCGAGCCTCGCAACGGCCCTCGCGACCGCGTTTGGCGCAAAGTTCGTCGTCGCGGGCTTCCTCAAGCTCATCCACGACGCGCTCCAGTTCGTCGGTCCGATCATCATCAAAGACATCATTGCGTACTTGAGCGACCCGACGGCGCCGCTCTCGGAGGGTCTCACGTACGCCGTGATCATCTTTGTCTCGGGCGTCGTGCAGTCGTTCTCGCTCCGTCAGTACTTCTTCTACTGCTTCGAGACCGGCATGCAGCTCCGGAGTGCGATCGTCACGGCCGTGTTTGACAAGTCGCTCGTGCTCTCGGCCGCAGCGCGGCAGCAAAAGACGACCGGTGAGATCACAAATCTTATGTCGATCGACGCGCAGCGCTTGCAGGAGCTCACGCCGTACTTGCACGGCATCTGGTACGCGGCGTTCCAGATCATCGTGTCGTGCGTGCTTCTGTGGCAGCAGATCGGCGTCGCGACGTTCGCTGGCGTCGCAGTGATCGTCTTGCTCATTCCGCTCATGGCCGTGATCTCGCGCGCGATGCGGAGCCTCCAGAAGAAGCTCATGACCGTCAAGGACGAGCGCATCAAGATCTGCCACGAAGTGCTCTCGGGCATCAAGGTCATCAAGATGAAGGCGTGGGAGACGTCGTTCGCGCAGCGCGTGATGAAGTACCGCGACGACGAGCTCCGGCGCCTGCGCGTGTACGTCTTTGCGCAGAGCGGCTCGAACACGATCTTCTCGATCGTGCCTGCGCTCGTGACCGTCGTGTCGTTCCTCACGTACGTGCTCTTGGGCAACACGCTGGACGTCGGCACGGCGCTCACGAGCCTCGCGCTGTTCAACATCCTGCGCTTCCCGCTCTTCATGCTCCCGCAAGTGATCAACAACATTGTCGAAGCGAGCGTGAGCTTTGAGCGCCTGCGCAACTTCTTCTTGGCCGAAGAGCGCGTGAAAGTGGGCGAAGGGAGCCTCACGGACGTTGGCGTGCTCGTGCAGAACGCCGACTTCAAGTGGGAAGGCGTCGCGCCAGGCGCCCCTGCGGCTAGCGCCACGGACGTACCGGACGCACCAGCGCTGACTGACAGCGACGCGCCAGTGCTGCGCAACATCTCGTTCCGCGCCAAGTCGGGCCAGCTCCACGCAGTCGTGGGCCAAGTCGGGAGCGGCAAGTCGACGTTCTTGAGCGGCATCCTCGGCGACGCGCGCTTGACGAGCGGCGACGTCGCACTGCGCGGCTCGGTTGCGTACGTCTCGCAGCAGCCGTTCATCCAAAACGCCACGGTCCGCGACAACATCACGTTTGGTCTGCCGTTCGACGCTGCGCGGTACGAAGACGCCGTGCGCGTGAGCTGCTTGAAGAAGGACTTGGCGATCCTCCCGGGCGGCGACCGCACGGAGATTGGCGAGAAGGGCATCAACTTGAGCGGCGGACAGCGCACGCGCGTGGCGATCGCCCGCGCCGTGTACCAGAACGCCGACATCTACTTGCTCGACGACGTGCTCTCGGCCGTGGACTCGCACGTCGGGAGCGACATCTTTGCCAACTGCATCAAGAAGGCGCTCAAGAAGAAGCTCGTGATCCTCGTCACGCACTCGCTGAGCTTCTTGAACCAGTGCGACAACGTCGTCGTGCTCGCGGACGGCAAGATCGTGGAGCACGGCGCGTTCAAGCACGTCGTGGCGAAGAAGGGCGTGCTCGCGCAGATGATGCTCAACTACTCGGAGAGCGACCACGAAGACGATGACGACGACAATGCGAGTGGCGCAGAGAGCGACGACGCGAATGGCGCGAGCGACAGTGAGAGCGACGACGACGGCAGCCGCTCGCGCAAGAGCCAGGACCGGTCGAGTCGCGTCTCGCGCGCATCGTCGACGCGCAGTGACGACAGCCACACGCTCGACAGCGGCGCGCTCATGGTCGACGAAGACCGGTCGGTGGGCGACGTCTCGTGGTCCGTGTACCGCGCGTGGATCCAGGCGTTCGGCGGTCTGTGCGCCGGTGCCGTCGTCGTGTTTGGGTTCGTCGCGGCGCAGGGCGTGACGCTGCTCGCGACGCTCTGGATCTCGTACTGGTCCGAAGAGGCGCAGAAGTACCCGGATGACCAGATGTACTACGTGTACGTGTACATGGCGCTGAACGCCGTGGCCGCCGCGACGATGTTTGTGCGCGTGCTGCTGCTGTACCTCGGGTCGCTGCACGCGAGTCGCTTGATGTTCCGCGACCTGCTCTCGCGCGTGCTGCGCGCACCGGTGTCGTTCTTTGACACGACGCCGCTCGGACGCATCGTGAATCGAATGTCGAAGGACATCTACACGGTCGACGAGAGCATCCCGTCGACCTGGAACGGTCTCTTGAGCACGCTCGTGAGCGTGATCGTGACGCTCGCGACGATCTCGTACATCACGCCGGGCTTCATGGTCATTTTGCTGCCGGTCATGCTGAGCTATTACGCGTCGCAGCGGTACTTTATCAAGACGTCGCGCGAGCTCCAGCGCCTCGACTCGATCTCGCGCTCGCCGATTTTTGCGCTCTTGAGCGAGACGCTCGACGGACTCCCGACGATCCGCGCGTACGGCGTCGAGCGCGCGTTCATGGGCCGGAACCAGTTCCTCTTGGACAAGAACCAGCGCGCGTACTTCCTCAACTTCTCGGTCAACTGCTGGCTCGCGCTCCGGCTCGAGTTCGTCGGCACGGTCATTGCGTCCGGCGCGGCGCTCGCGGCCGTGCTCGCGCACAGCTCGAACGGCGCGCAGGGCACGGCGTTCGCGGGCCTCGTCGGCGTCTCGCTCACGTACGCGTTCAACGTGACGCAGTCGCTCAACTGGACCGTGCGCATGGTGAGCCAGCTCCAGACGCAGATGGTCTCGGTTGAGCGCATCCAGTCGTACTCAGAGATGCCGACCGAAGGCGCGCTCGAGAGCCGCGCGGACCGCAAGCCGAGCATCGAGTGGCCGCAGACCGGCGCGATCAGCTTCCAGCAAGTGAGCTTGCGGTACCGCCCGGGCCTTCCACGCGTCTTGCGCGGCCTCACGTTCTCAGTGCGTGCGCAAGAGAAGATCGGGATCGTCGGACGCACGGGCGCCGGCAAGAGCAGTCTCATCGTGGCGCTCATGCGGCTCACGGAGCTCGATGCCGGCGCGATCGTGATCGACGACGTCGACATCAGCAAGATCGGTCTGCACGACCTCCGGAGCAAGGTCGCGATCATTCCGCAGGACCCGGTGCTGTTCTCGGGCACAGTGCGGTCGAACCTCGACCCGTTCGCGCAGTTCTCGGACGCGCAGCTCTGGGCGTCGGTCAAGCGCGCGCAGCTCGACAAGGCCGTGGCGTCGCTCGACGACGTCGTGGATGAGAAGGGCGCGAACTTTAGCGTCGGCGAGCGGCAGCTCCTGTCGATCGCCCGCGCGCTGCTGAAGCGGTCCAAGGTCATTCTCATGGACGAAGCCACGGCGTCGATCGACACGGAGACGGACCGGAAGATCCAGCAGAGCATCCGCGACGAGTTCCGCGACTGCACGTGCCTCACGATCGCGCACCGGATCAACACGATCCTCGACGCCGACCGCATCCTCGTGATGGAGAAGGGCACCGTGGCCGAGTACGCGCCGCCCGCGGAGCTTCTGAAGAAACCCGACGGGATCTTCAAGTCGCTCGTGGACCACTGGCGCCAGAGCAGCGAGAGCAAGAAGTAAGGAGAAGTAAGGAGTGCTGGCAAAGCGTACGATGAGCAAACGATTCAAGTTTCGACAGGCCGGATTCGATACAAACTTCAAGTCAAACCCGGACTCCTGTACAGCGTCCGGTCTGGCTACAAATTTCAAGTCATTTCCGGCGAACAAACTTTTGCTGTTGTTTCCGATACAAACATTGCATCGTTTCGTAATAGATGAGCACTTACATACAATGTGCAAGTTTAAACCCGAGCACCTTGTGTTCTTCACTTTCAGTGCTACATGGCAACGATATAATTCCTAGTAGCCAAACGTCCCGGAGAGACAACAAGCGAGCAGTAAGAAGATTCTAATCCGTACACACTATATACTTTATTCAAGTGTTTGAAAACAACATTGCGAAACGCTGCGTTCTTTTGGCGAAACGCCAGCACCGGCTATACTCAAACCAACTACAGCGAGGCTTGTTTGATTTCCTCACTATCGACACTAATCATAACGCTAAGAAGCCGAGATCGACGAGACCGCAGCAGCAGATCATGACCATTCCATCATGCAGATCTTCGTCATGCAAGGAGAGATGACCTCACTTGGGGTAGAAAGAGGTGTCGCAATTTTCTGAACAATCAATAGTTTAAACCAGTAATTGAAAAGCACATTGCGATTTGGCCAAAAGAACAAACGTTTCGCAATGTTTTTTTCAAGCACTTGAATAAAGTATGCTTTGTTCAAAAAATTGCGATGCCTATTTCTGAACATTAGATTCATCAGATGGACATGTCCCCTTCGGACATGTTCGTTAGTATAATAAGATAGTGAAATAAATGGAATTTTTTGCTCAGTCTTGATTATTACAAAAATGGCACGGTTCTTTGAAACAATAACATTTCAATAATTCAGTATTTTTGAGCTTGAATTAGGTGTTATAATAAACTGCTGGCCAAGTGAAGTGGAAAATCGCAAAATAACCCATTAACCCGAATTCATTCGTAACATGTCCGACCTAAACCTAGCCATGACATGGCTAGATATCGAATTTTCAGCTTCTGAAACAAACCGAGTTTAGATATACACACGTCATAATTCGCTTAAAATTAGCTGCAATAGTAATTTAGCCACAACGATTTGAGTAATTGCATATATAGACAAGTAGTATTTGTGAAACAAACTAACCTACGTAAAATACCCGCTTTATAAACTATGCTTGTGCATCAGGTTGTACACCACTGATGTTGTTGAAAACAGTTTGATTTGAGCTCAGGAAATCAGTCGCTGTATACAGAACATTTACACGTTGGAAAACAAATATGAGCGTGTAGACCAAACGTCATTAAGTACGAAAACGCTCAAAATGCAAATGGAGCAACGTGCTCATTCAACCAATTTCGATAGACATAGGAAGTAGACTTTCCGACGATTCGTAAACACATGTCACGGGTGATGATACATACATATTTATTTGCGTAAATTCTGGTGATTGTTTAATACTTTTTGTTCTACGTGCGCATGAGGGCGCCTTTGATATGTATCTTACGATAATACAGTGTAGTAGATAAAAATTCGACAATACAGCGAGTGTAAAAAGTATCGCCCCCCAATCTCAAAGTCAGTCATTTTCTATTTGTTTGTGGTGTTTTCATTTGACTCTCTGTGGTCAGATTTTATGTATTTTGGCATTGTTGAGCTCATTTTTGAAAGAGCAAGAGCAGAGGATTCGAATGGTGCTCGAAGCACACCGATCGAGGCCCTGGAGCTCGCACAGTCAGCCCAAAGTCTTTTCATTTAGTACTTAGTGTATCCTCCTTTCTTCCTCTTCACGTTTGCGAAGCGTTGAGGAATCGTGTCTACGACCTTCGCCATGCACTCGTCGCTTAGTCCGAACCATATCTCTTTAAGACGCTGCTTCAAAACAGCCAGCGAGTGCACAGAAGGCAGCGCAAGCTGCCGCTTGACCTCGCCCTACACATTCTCAATTGGGTTGCGGTCAGGGCTGCACGGCGAATGGCCGAGGTCATGGAGGCCCAGCTCGTCTAGCACTGCCTTTGTCGATGCAGCTCTGTGCGCTGGAGCGTTGTCATGCACCCAAAGCGCGTCCCTGATGCCCATGAAGGCACGTTAGCGGCACCTCTTGCCTGAGAATGTGTTGATAGTAAGCAGCATTCACACTTTGAGTGCAAATGTACAGTGCTCCAACACCGTCACGAGTGATGCACCCCCAGACCATGACCGATTGACGGATAGTAGGGTAGGTGTGCACCACCGCGGCATCCTCGTGTGCTTCAGCGCTGCGACGCCAAATCCACACAGGCCCAGACGCGCCATGCAGCTGCACTGACGCCTCGTCCGTCCACAGCACACGTTGTCGTCGTCGCGCTGCACGCTGTCATTCGGATCTGTCGGCGCGTCGTCTTCGTGCTCGCTGCCGTCGTCCTCTTGCTCGCTTACATCGTCATCGCCGTGCTCACTTTGCACGTCGTTGCTGTGCGCTGCACTGCGCTTGCGCTTGCCGAGAGCGCGCCCCGGACGGCTCATCTGCATGCCGCGCCAGACGCGATGTTTTGGCAGGCTCGTGCCATTAGCCCAGACCGTGTGCCAGATCTGGTGGCACGTGAGCACGTTGTCGTTGTCGCGCGGGCGCTCCACGTTGCAGAGGTAGATGCTGCATACAAACACGCGCGCGCATAGTTAGTGAGATTGGGAAAGCGACGCGATAGCGAGCGCTGCTAACGTACCGAGCAGTGCCATCACTGCATGCAGCACAGAAGTACTTGGAGCCCTGCCGTTCGTTCGCTCACGTCTTCAGCAAGCTACACACCTTGCATTGGCGCTGCCTGTGCTTGCGAGTGTCGCCGACAATGCGGTAGTCGGGACACTCCTCAAGGCGGTGCTCAGTCGGCACAGGAGCAAAGAGCTCGCGCGCTGTCGCGATGGAGCCCACGCCACTCTGTAGTAGGGAAAGTGTGAGTGTTATGTGAGAGCAATCAGAGCGCAGACAAGAGCGCACGTACCACGCCGAAGTCAGCAGGCGACATCGCGAGCAACTGTACATGCAGGCGAGTGAGGAACTTGGCGTGGTCGAGCAGTTTCGCGCCGGCTTGCTTCTTTGCCTCTCTGTGCGCGATGAACGCGTTTGTGATCGACATGTCGACCAAGCCCAAGAAGATCGACTTGTAGTACTTCTTCAGCGTTACAGCCTGAGCTGATCGTGGAGGTCGACTCCACCCATCCACTGCTGGTAGTCGCACATGACGGCGGGACATGGCACTGGGAGGCGATCTCCGCCTGGAACGCGGCGATCTGTGGCACATGATGCACGTGCGACATGTGAGTGAGGAACATGTTGCCCCAGGTACAACGTGCGAGACCTAGAGACACTGAACACGTACCGCAAGTCACCACCTCGCGACTGCCGCCTGTGGCAAGAAGCTGCACTGGGCGGTTGCCCCACCAAACGAGAGCCGTCAGGCTCGGGCAGGCTTTCGAGACGAGACAAAGCGTGTAACCGGGCGTGTCCGAGTTACGCAGCACCTTTGTGAGGAAGCGTGTGTGAACACCTTCAGCAAGGACTCCAGTCACTAAGACGGAGATAATAAACACAACAGTTGAGTTGGTCTAAATTGCAAGTGTTCATTTTAGTTGGATGTGCGGGCTCCACCCTTTGGTGTGAGCTACTAAGTCTAAGTATGCAATACTAAAGCTAAGTCAACTAAAATGTGGTTGGCTCTGAGAGTCCAAGTTCACTGATTGGCTAGTATTCTAAGATATCTACCAATCAGAACAACCGCCAGAATGGCCGGTCTTTAAAGAAGATGCGTGAATAGTAATTCCGCAAAGCTATGTTATTACGATACTAACCATAGCTTGTGTACCCCGTTACAAAGCGTACCGTTCCTCGCGCGATCGCCTCTGGACGCGGTCGGTTCTTCTCAGTGACTGCGTTCGCGAAGCCTATATTACTACTACAAGTCTTCGCATCATACGATTAACCTTTATGAATCCGGGCAGGTGATGTTGCTTTCAAAAATTTATTCTTGTCGAGAAGAAAGACCTTGTGTTCAGAATTCATACTGATGAGTTTATTTCGTGTCACCAATGTTGTCTCCTCTCGAGCATGTCGTTGTGATGATGATGACGACATGCTCGAGAGGAGACAACATCATCGGTGTGCTGCCCCACTGGGAGTAATCCGAGTTGACGTTGGTTGAGCTGACAAATTAGTTGGGTGGGTTAGATTCGCACATCAAAACTTCTTGATTTACAAAAACCTCCACTATATATATAAATATTACGTTCCTTACAAAATATTTATACTCAATGCAGTTGTACACCGTCTCCAATTTTAATGGGACGACTTCACAGTCTTACCAGGATTTTGCATATCAAGATGTCCAGGCCACGTCAAGTAAGACGAACCTGTACGAGCGGATTCGTAGGACAAGCTGACGCCGAAGAAGATGAAGTGGGCTCTGTTCTGCGATCAACCTAGCGATAAAAATAGACAGTGCCCACGATGGCGTATATGCACAGCTTCAGTGACGTGATTTTTCGCAATATCAGCCCGCTCAGCTGGTGGAAAGCGAAAACGCAGGTGTTTCGAATGTAGCCGCCCTACCAGGTAAGCTTCTCACAACCTCGGTTCCATCAGAGCGCGCGTCTTGTTTGCCGGAAACAACCTTGAGCAAGCGTCTATGATTCCGGGCTTAGTGCGCGACAACCTCCTCAATATCACATTGGACAACAACAAAATCCACACTTCAATCAGGGACAGCGCATGCTTACCCGACAGCGATCACCTTGTTTCAAAATAGACGTAGTGAACACGTGACGCTTGTGAGTGTGTGTGTTGTTCTTGGCATCGACATCTCAGGAGGCAGCTGTCATGCGTCCAAGAAATACAGTTTTAATCTGGTCGCTATGTTAGGCAAAGCGCACTGCTGTTGCACATGTTGTTGTTGTTCTGCAGCAAGTCGTGCGCTAGATTATACGCTGTTTGTGTGGTTATTATGCTGTTGGTTAATTGCCTTGTTTTGTTGCTTGACTCCACGTGATTTGTGAAGTATTTTTTAACCCATCAGACATGTTTTTCCTGGAGATATACAGTGCGCGCCAAAATGTTACGGACAGTGCGGAAAAATCATGAAAATCATTTCAAAAATGCGTTTGCGAGCGCTATTTTCTGCTAGCTGATAGTGCCAAATGAGAGCATTCTTGTGGTGAAATTTGGGCTCGGTTTGACCAAGTGAAGCCGCAGGACGACCACAAAAACGTTCAGAGCCTATTCTAGGGCGCGACAAAAAGCAACGGACAGAAGCAAAGCAGGCGCTTGTGGGGGCAACCACGTGCGTTGTTGATGTATTTGACTGTGCAGTGACTAACTGTATCTCGCAAGACGTCTAGTAGCCCATCTTGGCGCCCTTGCTTTGCACAACAGCGATGCAGCGAACTGTCATCGAGCCAGCCAACTTCGCTAGGAGCTCGACCGAGATGTCGTCCCACGCGGCGAGGATAGCGTCCTTGTAACGGGGCTGCTGTGCTAAGTACGAAGGAGCACAGCAGACTCCTATTTAGTGGCCTAACCTGATTTCTGACGACCATGGTCGTCCCATCAGTGGGCTCACTAATTAGGTTAGCTCCCTCACTTTTATTACTATGCATGATCTCAATACAAAAACCTCAGAGTTGAAAATACCGAGTTCAGCGCAGTTCCTCTGCGCTTCACCCCATCGCTTCCTCGTAAGACCACGTGTAAGCTACGTCACGGAACACACTACCGTGACAGTCCTTGAGCTCGCCGACGCTGGTGTATTGACGTCCGTGCTTGTACACGAGTCTCGCCATCACGCCCCACACGTTCTCGATTGGGTTGAGGTCCGGAGAGAGCGCTGGCCAGTCCATGGTCGGGATCTCAAGCTCAGCCAGGAACTCGGTTGTCGACCGCGCCCGATGGATTGGCGCGTTGTCGTGCTGAAAGACGTAGTCCCTGTTGTGCATGCCGTCGCCGGGCTCCATCAGATGCGCGTCGAGTGTCTCCTGGTACGCTGCTGCGTCTTGCTTACCGCGGAGAATGGCGAGTCAAGTCTTGCCCTTGGACAACATGGCACCCCACACCATCACTGACCCTCCGCCTGAGTGGCGGCTCCACGCGGCCGTCTTGTCCTTGCGCAAGTCGTGCCAGTAGTAGCGGCAGCCGTCTGGGCCGTCGAGATTGAACTTCTTTTCATCAGAGAAGATCACTCGGCTCCAGTCCGTTTGCTGGTTGAGATGGTGCTCGACCCACTGAACACGTTGCTCCTTGTGTCTTTGAGTCATGAACGGCGCTTTGTTAGCTTTAACGTACGCTAAGTGCTCACATCGCTGGAGCTCTCGCTGGACTGTTCTCGTACTCGCGTCGATCGACAGCTCCGTGCAAAGCTCGCGAGCTGAGTAGTCGCCGGTCGCAGCGTAGCGCTTGAGTCGAGTGAGGTCGTGGGTCTTGAGCTTGAGTGGACGCCCCGGGCTCTTCTTGGTGCCGTACGTGTCCAGACTCTTCAGAAACGCGTGGAAGATGTTCTTGCCTTGGCCGATAGCCTTCGCGATATTGCGGATAGACATCTTAACGCTCGCGTACGCCAGAACCTGACCCTGCTCGAGCTCGAACAGACCAGCTCCTCGCGCCATCGTTCTGTAGCCCCCAATGCAAAAATGGCACTGCCAAGATCTTGGCACACAAGCGTCCTAGTGTGGTTCACGATTGCATCAGCTATTACTAGCTGGTTGCCCCCACACGCGCCTGCTTTGCTTCTGTCCGTTGCTTTTTGTCGCGCCCTAGAATAGGCTCTGAACGTTTTTGTGGTCGTCCTGCGGCTACACTTGGTCAAACCGAGCCCAAATTTCACCACAAGAATGCTCTCATTTGGCACTATCAGCTAGCAGAAAATAGCGCTCGCAAACGCATTTTTGAAATGATTTTCATGATTTTTCCGCACTGTCCGTAACATTTTGGCGCGCACTGTAGAATGTTAATCAAACTAACATCAAACTAGACAAAACTAGTTGGTCTACAGATTTAACTACCGTGGGCAACAACGTCGGAAAATTCTATAAAATACGCTGACGATGCTGAGTTTTTCAATATTGATTTGTAGTGGTACCGATGTGTCCGAGTTAAGAAATACGTTTGGGAGGAAGCGTGTGTGATCATGTTGGTGGGACTACCGCTATTACAAAATCAGTTTTGACATCATTAGTCCAAATTGAACAGCTCACTTTTCAGCTGCTGCCACCACCGAAACCCCTTAAAGTTGTTCAAAAACTTACGGGTTGGTAGAGATTTATCAAGTGATATGCTATAAGGTGTATTGACGGGTTTGTATATTTCACCGTCGTTTTGACTCTCGAATATGTAATTATACGATTCAATCCTCACTGATCCTCACGATTGGCTAGAGCGTGACAAAGTGACAGCGCAGAAAATTAAGTCAGCCTTGCCCCGCTTCCAACGGTCCTGGACTGTCTATTGATGGTTGTAGTTTACGACAACCTCGGACAATGCAGTATGACATTTGCTGCCAGCTTGCGTTGGGCAGTAATATATATGTCAATGTAGAGGATTCCAATAAGAATGGTTCGGCAATACTCAATATATTGAGTACTCACTCCTCTTCGACTTCGACTTCGCACAGTGACGAGGCATCAACCCAGAGCGCTTTAAATTCACGCAAGAAGCAAATCATCTCGTAGTTAGTAAGGGCATGCAGCTGCGCTGCGGTGTAAGAACGAGCTTTTACCTCGAAAAGAGCCGCTTGGCAGGTTAGAAGTTGGAGGACGCAGGGCAGCGAGATCGCAGTAGCGTTTGCCTGGTCGATCAATCGACGGAGCGCAGCTCAAGAGCGCCGACACGTAGTCGTTCTTCCGCTCTTTGTGCTTCCGATTGACAACAGCGCGTCATTCCCTTTTAACCGTTGCTACAAAGCTGCTCGCTGCGACAAAGTTTGGTGAGCGCTGACTCAAACAGCGGAGCGTGAACTCCACAAGCATCGTGCTTGAGCGAGCCGTATAGCGCTGGGTAGCCGTGCGCAATCGAGTCAAACAGCGTGCGCACATCCGCTACGCTGGTGGAGTTGGCCTGGAGAGCCTCCCATATGCTGTTCAAGCGCTCGATGTGGTCATGTTGAGCGACCAGCTTTATCTGCGCCGCGGCACTCGATACGAGGTCTTCGACTGGGTTAAATTTCTTGATTGGATCGCGGATGCGAACGTAGAGTTCCAGCATCTTAAATGACGATAGCCAACACGTCGTGACGCACGTAATCAGTCATAGATCGGTGTATTTGGTGAGCAACGCTGCTTAGTTGCAGCGCCGAGGAGTATCATCAAATAGTCGACCTGGCGATGTACCGGTTCGTGATCGGTTAAAAACAGTTCACTGCCTAATTAAACCGATGGCTCTCGCGACCACGCAACGGTATACCGAGATTTGTTGGTCTGTCATAAAATCACATAAAATACGCTGACGTTATACGAATAACGGATCATCAAAACCGTTAAAATATTTAGACACAATTTTGGTTAATTTTACCTTTCGCTATTCCCGCTTTTGAAGCATCTATTCGCATATATTGCGAGTAACAATGGAAAATCCTGGATAACTCGGATGTGTGTTAACAGCATAAAATCGCAAGCGATGTACTCTTTTATTACACAATGAGATGATGTTCACTTGTCTGTATTATAGCACACAAAAGCCGATTCAATCTGCACACAAGCTGTCTGTTTTACGTACGGTAGGGAACTAGCCGAGCGCCGCCCGCTGCGCGGGCGGGTAACTAATGTTTGGTTGGATTTATTTGTTAATTGTAACTCGCAGCTGACGCCTCTGCACCACCACGCAAAATCTCAGTCGCACCATGCAGAGCGGTGCTGCCGACCTCCGCTTCGCTGTGGTGGCGAGCCCCGAGCTGCATGGCACTGCTTCGGTCCGTGAGAAATGCTGTAGGGTGAAAGCCGGGACAGTTCGAGACATGTCCCAAACAACCTATACTAGGGGCTGCCTGGTAGTCATGATTCAGGAGTGCGGACTTTTAGCGGATGTCGCAGTATTCGGTGCATTCTGAAACAAAGTGACCGAGTACAGCCACGCCCGCTAGAAATACGACAATTTATCCTCGGGACAGTTCCGAAAATATCGCATCAATTGACTCTCATGGTTTTCGCAAACAAATTTCAATGCATGTCACTCAAATTAACAGCCACAAATCTGATCTCATCTGACCAAAAGCGTGACACCTAACTGCGCGGTTCCGAAGACAGACACACTCACGCACGCAGCCTCAAAAAGGTAGCTTAGTTAAGGATAGAATTCAAACTTTAAAACCTCTGCATCTCTGCATCGAAAATCGTACATACAAAACTCCGAAATTGAAGCACCACTTACAATCAGTACCCTTCTCAAATCGATCGTGCACATAAAATTCAATGTAGAAGTTGATCGATTAGTACTCACACAATCTTCAAGATAATAGTCTATTGAGAAGAATTGTAGGCGATCTATTGTTGTTAGTTGGAAGCTATAAAAGAAACTCAAAACACAAGCAACGCCTCGAAGGTTGTGAGTTGTGTACGTTTTAATCTAGTACCAATCAAATAGGTTTATGTCCGGATTCTGACGTGCTGGAAAACGAATACGATGACATCTTGCGCTGTGTCTGGAATTGAGTCAATAAGCGACGATAGCGTGTCATCGACTGTATTGTTGACAACACAAAATAGTGAATGATTTATGGGTTCATAATGTAATTTAACACGCAAAATACGTAAACTACAATCAGTAATCACAGATCGTTGTAGTAGACAGCGATTTGAGTGCAGGTGCAGGACACGATATACAAAGAGCTGTTCTATCACATTGTCACAACCTAGCCGCCAATTGCCAGGATTGATTCAAAACGAGACGTCCAAATAATGCAAACTGATTGACACTTCTGTAGTTAACTGTAATTAATGGAGACCGTAATCTTATATGCCAAAATTTACATTCTGTATGCTAACTTGGACATTTTTGGATGATAATCTTAGACTTTCGACTCCGAAGCAAGAGCAAATTGCGACGACGTGTAAAATGCATACGAAGCCCTTAAGATCGCACAAATCTTACCTTTAACTACTCTAGCAATGTGTCGTGCGTGTGTACGTCCAGGGGACACCCCTAGATGTGTCACGTTTTTTTTAAATCAAGGAGGGTGCTTTTGACTGGCACTTTTATGGGGAATTGTCGAGACATGAAATCACTTTTTGAATAATCTACAGCATCTCGCACGGACCGAAGCAGTGCCATGCAGCTCGGGGCTCGCCACCACAGCGAAGCGGAGGTCGGCAGCACCGCTCTGCATGGTGCGACTGAGATTTTGCGTGGTGGTGCAGAGGCGTCAGCTGCGAGTTACAATTAACAAATAAATCCAACCAAACATTAGTTACCCGCCCGCGCAGCGGGCGGCGCTCGGCTAGTCTAAACACATAAGTTGGAGTTGTCCATCACGAACTCGCATTACACCCCGATTTAATGACTTAGTGACGACGTAATTTGATGGAAACAAGATCAATAGGTGTGACTAGAAAACGATAATACGATAGAACACTAACCATTGAGCCAATATCCGGCGAGAATTTCGTCGGATCACTGGGTGCGGCCTGAAGGCGTCCACATCCAGTACGGAGATGTGGAGCAGTGGAAGGTTTGCGCACAGGCGCACTAACAGACTCGCTTGGCGCGCCCGTCGAAGACCTTGTATTTTATGAGTTTTGGATATTTTGTTGCGACTCTGAAAAGTACATACACACACTCATATAAATCTGCTTACGTTTTTATCCTTCTGTACGGTTCAATTACTCTATTGTATCTCTCATTGGCGATGGTCACATGACAACAAATTGCTCTCAATAAAGGCGCGTCGCCTATGAGATGATTTTGTGAGCAATTACTATCGGGTCCGGATTTTGGTTTGGTGGTTTGACTCTGACCCTCTCGGGAGTGATTTCGCAGCGCGCGATTTGATGGGTTGTTTATTCTGTTTCGCAATGCTGCGATATGACGCGAGGTTATTACTTTTTATTGGCACGTCAATGTATTAACTCAGTACAAAAAAACAAAATGCATTTAGGCACTCTTGAAGTATACTGATTTAAAGGTGAATCATCGAGTCGACAACATCAGCAGCAATGGACACATCACCGACGCTCGAGTCAGTCAAGCCACACGCCTGCAGTTGCTCGACAAGCTCCGTCATGTCGTCAACGACTGACGAAGCTTCGATCGTGCATGCACGCTGCACAAAACCACACTTCGCAAACCCGGAGACGATCGTTGTCGGCGCCGTCGACAGCCAGCACTGCGAGATCCACGAGGCGACGTCACTGCGGTCCGGCGGGACCACCACGAACGCTTCTGACTGGTGGTGAGAGAGCTGAGCGCGCAGGTGTTCGACCCACTTGGCCCGCAGCTGGTCCTTGAACGGCTTCATCCACGCAACGTCGGCTGGCTGGCACTTCCACGTGAGCTTGGGCGGGATGCACTTGAGCTGGACGTTGCAGAGCGTGGCGTACGCTTGGACTTCGCTCGTCCAATGACCAGAGAAGGAGTCAAGAAGGAGAAGGATCGGCTCGCTCGTTGACGTACGGTCGCCGAAGATGTACCGCATCCACTCGATCGTCATTGCGCTGTTCCACCAAGCTGTCGAGTTACCGTAGATCTGCACGTCGTTTGCGTCTTGCAGCTCCTTGACTTCCTTCCACAGCACTCGGCCAAATCCATGGCGACTTGCCACGTTGATCGTCTGTGTCTCTTCGCTTGATGATGGCTTGGTCTTGAACACGACAAACGGCGGGAACTTGTTGCCATCCGAGTCAGCCAGCAGCATCGCGGTCGCTCTCTGCTTCTCGCGCTTGCCGCACTTGACCCAAACGGTTTGCTCCCCTCGCGCAGAGATCGTCTTCTTGGGGAGCATCTCGAAGAACACCGCCGTTTGGTCGGCGTTGTAGACAGTGGTGACGCCGTGTTGCTTCATCCAGTCGCGGACTTTGGTAGCAAACGCGCGGCTCATGTCGTCGTCGTCGTCTGGAGACGACTGACCAGCGCGGTTCTTCGTTCGAAACGAAAGGCGATGGCGCCGCAGGAACGACGCCTTCCACGAGTTTGACGCGGCGAAGAGATCAGACGAGATGCCGGCTGTGGCGGCCACTTCAAGCGCCTTGAGCTGCAGCATCTTGGACGAGACCGGTACGCCGTCACGTCGCAGCTCGTTGATCCAGCCGACGATCTCCTCCTCGGCAGCACGCGACAGGACCGTTGCTGTGCCGACTGGACGGCGGCGCTCGTGGGACGCAGTTTGGGTGCTGCTCGTGAGCGATGCGATCGCTGTTGCGCTCTTGTTCCACTTGCTCACGCGCTTACGCACAGCGTCGCGAGGCTCAGTCACAAAGAATCGGGCGATCGTGTCATCAATACCAAACACTCGATAGTGCTCGACGACAGCATTCTTGAACTCGTACTTGTACTGGGTCCTTGAGTACTTCTTGCTGTGCGCATGCACGCCCTTGATGCTCGTGCGCCCTTGGTGTCTTGCCATCGAGAAGTAATCTGCTTGTTTGGCTGTCGGTTGTCAGTAAGTGTATTTTGTGTGGTTCACATTTTATAGATTTGTAATTCCGGCATAGTTGCAAATGCCACAAAAATGCTTCAAATAAAGGAGCGTCGCCAATGAGATGGCGCCGCCTATGAGAGATACAATAGAGTACTGCTTCATTGTACAAACACTGAACATTGTCGGGTATTTTGTTGTGATTTTTGATGATCTTCTTGGTTGTACTCACTACCATGCGCTCTCAGTGCACACTGACAGTCTCTCGTGACTCGTATCGGCGGACTAACAGACTCGCTTGACTTGCATTGGCGTCCTACGTACGACGGACTGACGCAAGGACGTCCTACTTGATCGCGGACTTGCCAGTGGCCTTGGGCATCTTCTTGTTGCGCGTGTCTTCGACCTCCTTTGCCTTGTAGTAGTGCGGCGCGAGCTCCGTGAGCCACTCGCCTTTGATCGGAATCACGCTGCGCATGTACTCCTTGGTCGTGAACGCGAGCTCGTGGTACACGACCCAGCGCGGGACTTCCTCCAGCTTGATCAGACACGAGCTCGGGTGAATGTACACCGTGTGCGCTTGCTTCACAGTCTTGTAGTGGCCCGAGCTATCGAGTTTGGCGGTGTTGTAGAAGTACCCAGCGCAGATCGCTTTCCGGATCACTTCGTGGTCGGCGCGGTTGCTCTTGCGCTCGAGCTCGACGCGGTCGCAGAGACCTTCGAGCTGCTCGCGCACGTCGCGCGCAGTCTTGAGCGAACGCATGATCACAAAGTTCTCGTACGTCCACTGCGTCGAGTAGTTCGTCTCGACCCACTGGTTGTACACGTTCAGGAGCGTGATGTGGTCGCCGCCGCCACCGCGCGCAAAGTTCAAACGGGCGTTGTCGGCGTGCACGGCCTTGTCCTTCGGGCGGTAGAAGATCGAGTTGTTCACACTGAGCATCGCGCAGATCGTCATGATCTCCTCGGTGCACCCAAACTTCTCAGACGCCACGAGCGCCTTCGACATCATCGGGTCGAGCGGGAACTCGGCCATGCGCCGCCCGAGCTTCGTGAGCTCGCCGCGGTCGTTCAGTGCGCCGAGCGCATATAGCTGCTCGAGCGACCGAATGAGCGCTTTCTCCGGCGGCGGGTCCATGAAGTCAAAGTTGAGGAGGTCGTTCACACCGAGCGACTTCATCAAGAGCACGACGCTCCCGAGGTTCGTGCGCTGGATCTCGGGCACCGTGTTCTCATCGAGCTCGTTCTTGTACGACCACGCTGTGTACAGGCGAAAGCACTTGCCAGGAGCTGTGCGACCGGCGCGACCAGCGCGCTGGTTCGCCATGGCCTGCGACACGGGCGCGACGAGGAGCGACTCCATGCCAGTCTGCGCGTTATAGTTCGTCTGCTTGCAGAAGCCAGTGTCAATGACGTAGCAGATGCCGGGGATCGTGAGCGACGTCTCGGCAATGTTCGTACTCAGCACGACCTTGCGCGCACCCGGCGGCGTCGGCTCAAACACTTGCGCCTGGCGCTCCGACGGCAGCGTCGCGTAGATCGGTCGGATCAAGAGCTCGCGTATTCGCGAGCCAAGCCCTCGCGTGCGCTGGAGCAAGATCTCTTCTGCAGCTTCGATCTCCTCTTGGCCCGTGAAGAACACGAGGATATCGCCGAGCGGCTGCGTGACGTGGATGTGGAGACACGTGACGACTGCTGCGTCCAAGTAGTCGGCCTCTGGCGCCTTCGTGTAGAGAATGTCGACTGGGAACATCCGTCCTGGGATCTTGAAGATCGGCGCGTCGTCAAAGTACGCGCTGAACTTGGTCGCGTCGAGCGTCGCGCTCGCAATGATGATCTTGATGTCGTCGCGGAAGCGCGCGACGTCTTTGATCAGACCAAAGAGGATGTCAGTACTGAGCGTCCGCTCGTGGGCTTCGTCAATGATCATGACGCTGTACGACTTGAGGTCTGGCTCCGTGAGGAACTCGCGCAGGAGCATGCCGTCCGTCATGTACTTGATGACCGTCTTGTCGGACGTACAGTCCTCGAACCGGATTGAGTACCCGACTTCGTTCCCGAGCTTGACGTCCATCTCCTGCGCCACGCGCGCTGCGACGCTCATCGCTGCGACTCGACGCGGCTGCGTGCACCCGATCTTCCCAAGCTCCGAGTAGCCGACTTCGTGGAGGTACTGCGGGATCTGCGTCGTCTTGCCCGAGCCCGTCTCGCCTTCGATGATGATCACCGAGTAGTTCCGGATCGCTTCAAGAAGCGACTCGCGGTACGGGAAGATCGGGAGCTTCTTGCGTCCGTCCTGGATCGACAGGTGCTTGGACTCCTCCATCTTGGCGCGCGCGTCCTGGATGTCCTGCTCGCTCACGTGCTTCCCAGTGAGCATCTGCTCCGAGATGAAGTCGATCTGGTCGTCAAAGACGTAGTCAAACGCCTCTGCGTCGTCTTGGGGCTGTCGGTCCTTGGCTCCGACGCGCGTCGTCGCCATCTTGACTTGCGTGTCCTCCCAGACCTCTTGCTCGGACCGGAAGACCTCCTCCTCTTCGTACCGATCGGTCAAGAGGTCGTCGCGCTTGCGCACGCGATTGCCCTCGTCGTCGACCTCTTCGTACGAGTCGGGCATCTGGTACCCGTCCACAGGCTCGGGCTTGGACCGCGCCGTCGCAGTCTCGAGGATGCGCTGGTTGAGCGCGAGCTGCTCGCGCTCTTGCGCCGTCTGCTCGCTCTCGTCAAAGAGCTCACGCTCGTCCTGGAGCTGGAGCTTGAGCAGCTCGAGCTCTTTCGCTTCGCGCTTCTTCAGGTACTCTTGGCGCGAGAGCTCTCGCATGCGCGCGATCCGCTCGCGCACGGCGCTCGATGCGGACGATGACGCAACGTCGCCGCGCGTCGAGAGCTGCGCGATCTCGTCTGCTGTGAGCCCACCATGGCGATCGTCATCGTCGTCTGTTGCATCGCGCTGCCGCTTGCGCGTCTTGCTGTCGTCGCGCATGCGCAGGCGCTCGGCAAACGCATCGCGCTCAGCGAGGTCCTGGCGCCGCGCACGCTCGCTGTCCGAGAGCTCGCTCTCGTCATTGTCGCCTGCAGCAGCAGCGGCTTCTGCGAGTTTCTTAGACCGATGGTCGTGGATCACGACGACGTCGTCCTGTGCATCGTCCTGCGCGTCCGAGTCGGCGTCGTCCGCGCGCCGGCGCCGCGCAAAGCCGTCCTTGCGTCCCCGCTGCTCGCCACTCGATCGACTGCTCATGGTTGATCGTTCGTTATGTGATCTGGCGGCTCGAATATCACACACTGTGCTGTATGCTACATACAAAGGTATGTGTATTGATGGCTCTGGTTTATATACTATTTACAGAGGTATGCGTGTCCTCTTTGCAACAGCTACAGGACAACCATCAGCCCAATCGAACTCTGATCACCTTGAAGCAAGACTGGAGGTTTTGCTACATGCACGTGCTGTAGGACGATCATCGCGCGGATTGATGTCGATGGTCTTCACTCTTGCACTCCTGCCTGCCCTTGGAGGATCGGACTTGCCGATCCACTTCGAAGCGATTGATTCTCCATAGTCAAGACCTGCCCAGACGTCGCTCTTTGAAACGACATCTAGTCATTCACACACTTGCTGCCGACACGAGTGACTCGATCGAGTGTGTCGTCGTCAGGATGGAGCCCAAGTCTGGCAAGCTTCACAAGGTGCAGCAGCTTGGTCTCTGTGCTGCTCGAGCAATGCCTCGTATGCTTTTGAACGATCCTGAGGCTAAGAGCGCGCCTGTGTGTGCATGTGTGCCAGCTCAGCACGAGTCTCTTTGGACCGCGATGGACCGAGAAGTGGGTCCACCTCGACGGCCGCGTGCTCAAGTACTTCTCGATGACGACCGACGCGTCGGTGTTCTCGCTCTCGAGCTCGCGCCAGAGCGCTGCGATCGAGCTCCAGGACTACGCCTTTGCGCGTGGAGACGATGTGAGGAGCCTGTGGCGATGCGAGTGCTGTTTGTGCTGATGTTGCTATCATCTGGACGACGATCGACTGAGTGCGTGTGTGTGTGTGATCGTCGATGGTGCCCATGAAGCGCAAGCTGAGCCGCAAGTTCACGTTCCAATTCGTCGCAAAGGAGAAGGTAGGACGCCGTGTGAGCGAGTGTGGGTGCTCCTCGCTGTGTGCTTGGCTGAGCAAGAGGGCCCTCGACCGTGCCATTCCTCATTGCCACGACAGCATGACTGACTCGAGCGCACGCGGTTGACAGGCGCTCAAGACGATTGTCTTTGCGTGTGCGAGCGAGAAGGAGCTCGAGGAGTGGCAGCTCGCGTTCCAGGTCTGTCGCTTGCCACTTGTGCTCTGCTGCGTTGTTGTCGTCGCAGTGGCTCAGCTGTTCGTGCGACTGCTGCTACTGCTGTAGGCGCGAGCGCAGACGCCAGCGCCACGAGCTCACAGTGTCGCCTCGTCAGCGTACGACGCTGTCTGGACGAATCGTTCATTGCGAGACGCGTTCATTTGGTGCCATGGCAATCTCACACACACGCCCTGCCTGTGTGTGCGTCATGTGCTACAGCACATCGGAGAAGCTACGACGAGCAGATGAAGTCTTTGCGGAGGTACAAAGCAGTCATCTCCAGTCTGCCTGTCGCTAGCTAGTTGGTTGGTTTGGTCCTCGCGCTGGTGGCGACACTCACACATACTCGCGTGCTCCTCGCTCTTTGATCGCTTGCTCTCTTGTGTGCGCACGGCTGCTCTAGCGTTCGTATGACGCTCAAGAGGAGCACATTCGCGCTAGAGACGAGCGCCAGCCGAGCAACCAGCATGCAGCAGACAGCAGCAGCAGTGATATCAGTGGCAACACAGCAGACAAGACTCGGCCAGCGGCTGCTTCAAGTCGCGTTGCCGCAGTGCTACCAGCACCACAGACTCCTGTGCTGCTCTCGTCTGCCAAGACAGACTCACAAGGTGTCACCACGACATGCGCAGCAGCTCGTCCAGAGACGGACGTCGCTCACTCGCCAGATGCAGTCGCACGAGCGACCTCGAGTGTTGCGATGTCCGCAGTCGACTGGGCGAGCGAGTACAGATCACTGCTGCTGCAGGAGTCAAAGGACACTACCACGACAACAGACGACGACACTGAGACGCATCGAGCGATCGCAGTCGCTGCGCTCTTGCGCCGCTTCCGAGAAGCAGCCGAGCTGCTCGCGCGCCAAGTCATCGACGACCTCGCGCTGCCAGCGGATCTACGGCGCGTGTCAGCTCTGCCACTGGATGATGCCGATGACGACGTCCTTGGTGTCAATGACTCCATCGCGATGTCGTCGCTGCCAGTGCACAAGGTCTCGATGAACGGACTCGTTGCGTTCGTGGCTCGCGCAGAAGACAGCGCAGACGCACTAGCACCACACGCCAGTAGCAACAGCAGCAGTACGACGTCACGTCGTTCGCAGCCACGTACATCTACAGACGCACTGCAAGCCGTCGTCGTGCACAAGCGCATGGGACACCAGCTACGAGCGGCGCGAACGATCCATGATGCGATCGACCGATGCGACTCGGACTGCGCTGGTAGCCTCTGCGTGCCACTGCAGGGCACTGTCGACTACCTCGGCTTTCGGTGCCTCGTGTTTGCGTCTGCGAGCAGCAGCAGCAGTCGTGCGAGTGCAGCAAACACGAGCAGCGCTCTCACACACGAGCTGTCGCGCGTGTTTGACGCTCTCGGACTCATGACGGAGCGTCTCGACGCTGCGAGCGCTGCGAATGTCGAGACTGACGCGTTCCCGCCGCCATTCGCTCCCAAGAGCCTCCAATGTGTTGCACGAGCAGCAGCAGCAGCATCGACGGACTCTGCCACGCGACCGCCACTGGAGCTCCACAACCTCTTTGACGTCTTCCCAGCCGACGTGAGCGCCGCTCGTGAGCTCCATGGCGCTTCGCTGCTCCAGCAAACGGAGCTCGCGTGCTGCAAGTTCCGTCCAGAGTTCGTGCGTCTGTACGGCGACGTGCTGCTGCTGCATGCGAACGCCCATCCGCCGCCGCAGCACGAGCACGAGTGCGCCTTTGAAGCACAAGAGCAAGCTAATGACGATGACGAAGACGATGCGCTACGAGGTCGCGTCTCAAGACACGAGGCGCTGGAAGCTCATCTCTTGCAGCAAGCTGCGCTCAGTGCGAGCGAGTTCCTGCAGTGCGAGGTCGTCCCTGCGTTCGTGCGCGCGCTCGAAGACAACGCGGTCGACGCGATCGACAGTCGCTCGCTCACGACTGCGCTCCATGGCGCTGGCATCAACGCTCGGTACCTCGGCCGGTGCTTCTCGCTCGCGACCGCCGCGCACGTGCGTCGCCTGCTCATGAGTGAAATGGTCGCGCGCGTGTGCAAGCTCGAGCTCCGCGCGGCGCTGCGTGCGACGGTGCTCGAGCTAGGAGCAGCCTCAGGCATGATGGAAGGCGACGACAGTACTCGCAGTGGCGATAACACTAGCGACCCAGTGAGTCTCAAAAGCGACGATGAGCGACGTGACCTCAAGTGCCTTCGTCACTCGCGAGACGATGGCAGCGAAGAGAAAGATCACGAAGAGCACCGCTGGGATCGCAACGAGACGCCATCGCAAGCTGTTGGTCCAGCAGCAGCGCGAGTGCTCGTGCACTGCCACGCGAGCGCCGTAGCGGTCGAGTTCTTCAACCTCGTCCTCGGCGCCGGCGCGTTGGAGACGCGGCGCTTCTGGCGCGACCGCATCCTGCCGCACGTGCGCCTCAAGTTTGGACTCGGCGACAGCGCAGACGCGACTACGCTCCAGTCGCTCGACGCCATGCTGCGCGACGGCACAGTGCACCTGCCGCAGCTCTTCCACGCGCTACAGACGCATGCGAACGTCGCGTTCTGCGACCGCACGAGCTACGCGTTCGAGTCGCCAGAGCCGTTCACGCTCGACGACCTCGCGCTTCCGATCCACATGAGCGCTCACACAACACTCGCTATACGCACGACGACGCACTGCGAAGACGCACTCGCGAGCGTCGACGCGCTCGTGGCACTTGAGCAGCTCGACGACGCGCTCGCGGGCCTCAAGCTCCACGTTGCGACGCTCGACACGGCGCCAAGCGATGCGCGAGCGCGCGCACTGACGCACCTACTGGCGAGTGCAGCAGAGCTGAGTCTCCGCTTGGATCGGCTCGACGACGCCGCGCGACTCGCAGCCGCCGCAGTCGAGAGCAGCCCGAGGAGCCACGCAGTGAGCGTGCGCGCGCACACTGTGAGCATGCAGGTCGAGCATGCGCATGGCGACGTGGACAGCGTGCGCGCGCACTACGAACAAGCGGTCGCCGCAGCGCAGTGGCACCTCGGAGCAGCGCACCCAGTGCTGCTCGACACACACGTGCTGATGATCGCGATCCTGAGCGAGCGCGGAGACGCCGACAGCGTGAGCGAAGCCTTGCAAGTGACTGCGCAGTGCCTCGCGATGGTGCGCGCGTGCGTTGGTCGCGCGAGTCTCGCGTACGCCGACGTGCGACGGACGCAAGGGCATCTCCTGAGTCGGCGCGAGTCGCTGACGCCAGCGCATCGTGACGAAGCCGCGAGTGTCTTGGAAGACGCCGTGAGCGTCTACGAGCGGCACTTTCGCGACGACTCGTTGGTGACCGACGCGTCCGAGTCGGTCGCAGCAGTGAGCAAAGCGCACGCGGCAACGTGCTGCTACCTCATCGCTGAGCTCTGCGCCGACAGTCCTAGCAGTCCTAGCAGTCGAAGCAGGAGCGAAGTCGAGCGAGCGTACGCAGCAGCGCAACGAGCGCTCACGCTGCGGGACGAAGTGCTGCCGCCGCACCACGTCGACCTCACGCACTCGCATCTGCAGCTCGGAGCGCTCGCACTGGAGCTCGGCGACGCGTTCCGAGCGCGCGAGTCCTTGACACGAGCGCTCACAGGACTCAAGCACAGCAGCAGTACGAGTGACAGTGCGGACGCAGCAGCGCAGATCCAGTCAGTGACGCAGACGCTCTTACGGCTGCACCTCGCGTCGCTCTCGACCGACCACGCGCGTGTCGTCGAGCGAACGAGAAGGCAGTTCGCGTCGCTCATGGAGACGCTCGCATCGGAGGAAGACACGACACTGTCGCCACAGCTGCAGTCGGTCGAGTCGAGCGCCTGCGACCCGCAAGCAGACGCGGAGCCAACTAAGACAACGGCGCCAGATCTCTTGGCGTTCGCCGTCGCAAGGCTCTTGCGTCAAGACGACGTGAGCGCGTACGTCGACGAGCTCCTGGACGCAGCAGACGACGAACTGCGCACGCACCGGACGCAGCAGTTTGCGCTCGCGAGTCCACTGCGGCACGCGAGCGCAGAGGCGCCGTCGCCGCTCTCCAAGTGGCGCCTGCAGTCGCCATCGACGCGCAGCGCTCGGTTCGCGTCGTTCTCTGGCGTCAGTCGTGCGGCTCCAAGCAGCTCGGTCGCGTCACCACGAGTATCGCTTCAAGACATGGACGCGAGCGCAATGAGGACGCTCGTGGTGCCAACGCCACCCGCATCGACTTCAGCACACGACTCTGACCTGTCGCGATCGGTCCATCCGGTCGAGAGCAGCTCGGTCCTCACGACACGATCCGGCGAGTTCACGTCCAGCGCGCAGCTCGCAGCGCTGCTCTTCCTCGTAGGAGCGCGATGAGCTCTGGCAGCTCCGAGTCTATCGCTCGAGACCATGCATCCTCAACGACACGCAACGACCACGCGAACCTCCGACTGCTTTGAATGATCCGAGCGCCTTACGGGCGACTGCGCCGAGGCGAGTGCTGCGGCTGCGTCTGGTGGTAGAAGTCGTTAAAGTTGAGCTGCGTGAGGAGCTCTGCAACGTGCGGCGACGCGCCGTGCTTGTACATCGCCGTGAGCATGACGACGAGGAAGTGGGATTGGCGCTTGAACTCGCTCGCGCTCTTGGCGATCTCGTCGTGCAGGAGCGCGTGGTCGTCATGGAAGCGCACGTCCCACGACACTTGCGGCTTTGAACCAGTGGCGACTGAGCGAGCCGTGGTAGTTACCGAAGTGCTCGCTCGCGCCATGTCGGTCGCCGTGCGCTCGAGTCGGTGCACGAGCTCGTCGACGTGGCTCACGAAGCGCATGATGTGGTTGAACGTCGTGAGGATGTACTGGATCACCGTCGTGTGCTAGCGCAGACGATAGCGTCGAGAGTGAGTACTGGAGCGAGCGTGAGGACGAGCAAGCGTGAGGACGCACCTTCTCGAGCAGGAAGAACTTGTTGAGGAGCTGGTCGAGGTACTGCTCATGCGCGCGGTCCATCTACGAGCGCACCACCACCATCCATCGCCATCCGCACGACCGTGAGTACGAACGACTGTGTATCGGCTATAAAGCGCAGCGAGGACGTACAGCTGCGATGCTCTCGACCGTCTCGAGCTCGCGTCGGACAGTGTCCCACGTGGCACTTGCGACCTGACGCACACACGCGCATACGAGTGTGAGGAACAACAGACGCGAGCGATCGCACAGAGGAATGAACGACGCACTTGACTCGCGAGGTAGTGGAGGAGACTCGTGGTGTAGTGAAGCATGTCGCTCATCTGCACGAACACGCTGCGGAGGTCGCGCTCGACCCTGTCGACAGCGTCAGTCCTAGCGACAGCAGCAGACGCCTCATAGAACCAGAGAGAGAGTGACGACGTACAGTGGGAAGCAGCGCTTGTGGCGCACGTGGCGCTTGAACTGCCATAGACACTCACAAGGTCCGTCATTAGGTTCGACGCAGTGCCAGGCTATCGTCGCACGTACCTTGATGATCGCAGACGCCACGGCTTTGACTTGGAGCAGCAATGTTGCGAGGCGCGAGTACTTGCGCAGCACGGACGCGCTGAAGAGCACGCGCAGCGGCTGCGGCGTCGAGAGCGTGAAGTAGAGACACTTGAGCGCTGCGATGTCGATCGTGCGCACAAGGCCGAGCACTTTGAGCTGCGTCGCGTTGATCCGGACGCAGATGCGGGCGCTGGCGTCACGCAGTGCGGCTGGGATCGCGTGCTCGTCGTCGAGGCGAGCGAGCGTGCTGTGGAAGAACCGATTGAGGCTCTCGCCGTCGGCCCATGCGATCGGGTTCGTCTGCAGCTGCTCGAGCAAGTGCTCACTCAGCATCGCAAACGCGTCTTGCTACAAGAGAGCGAGCGAGAGTGAGTCGGCAAGTAGGACGGCGAGAGAGTGTGTGTGGGTTTGTGCTTGTACCTGCTGCATGAGCACGAACGCCCGGAGCGCGTCGACGTGCTCGTGGAACTGCAGGCGCTCGCGAAAGAGACTCGCCATAGCGCCATTGAGCGCGCGACACTGCGGCGACATTGTTGTTCATACGCACACGCGTGGGTCAGTCGCTGTCGCCAGCAGAGAGACCGATGAACGTAGCGATTCGTACCTTGTGCTCGACGTGCTGGAGTAGACACTGCTTGATCGTGCGGCCGAACGGCATGCTCTGCACGCTCAGCTGCGCGGCCGTCGGCGTCGAGACTACAGACTCGCGCCGCTGGGCTGTCGTCGTCTCCTGCGAGCGCTTGCAGTAGACACCTGAGCGCGCGAGGTCGTCGAGAAAGAGCTCAGACAGTGTCGCGTGGCTCGCGGTCCCACTTGATGACAGCGTGCGGTGGCGATGCCGCAGCGGCAGAAGCGCACGGAGACTGCTGCTGCGATCGTCATCCGCTGTCAGTACGTCGCGCTGCTGCTGCTGGACGTACCGATTCGTCATTTGGCGACTCGCGACGGCTTCGTTCAGACTCGCGATCGCAGGCGCGAGGAAGACGGGAATGCGCGAGGCGTCGACTTCAAACGGCGCGAGCGCGCGCAGCGCATCGCGGAAGCTCGGGTCTGTGCTCGATGGCGCACTGCGCATCGACGGCGTGACAAAGAAGAGCTCGCTGTGCAGCGCGACAGTGTCGCGATGGCCGCGCTCAAAGAGCTGCGTCTGGAGCAAGTCCACGTACGGCGTCACGGCGCAGACAAAGAGGTGGAGGAGGATCGCAAAGCGACTCGACGTGAACAGCGCGTTGTCCTCAGACTCGTCAGACGCGCTGCTAGTATCACTCTCGAGCGTTCGCGCATCGTTGCGAGAGCTCACGTCGATGCCCTGGACGTACTCGACCTCGAGCTGCGCGTACAGCGCGTCGAGCACGCGCTTGGCTTGCAACGCAGCGATACTCGCGTCGTCTGGACGGCCGAGTCCAAGAACGCACGTCGAGACGACGCGCGTGAGCCACGCGATCTTTGTACAGTGCGGCTTGAGGTCGCGCACGAGCGCCAGCAGCGTTAGCTGTCGACTGTGCGCGAGCGCTTGCTGCTCGACTCGCCAGATCGCGCAGTCGCACGCGCGCACGACAGCTGCGAGCGCCTGCGCGAGTCCTTCGAGCGCACAGCAGCGCGCACTGTGCGGATCCTGAGCAATCGACGCCACGACGTCGCGCAGGAGCTGGAGATCCGACGCTGCGCGTGCAAAGCCGTCCAAGACGTGATAGAGCGCGCTCGGCGAGAGGTGCGCGACCGCGACGCCGCGGGCGCTGGGCGAGAGCGTCACGCGCGCGCCGCTGCAAGTCACGACAGCTGCGAGGTCCGTTGTCGCGCCGCTCGATGCGACGTCAAATGCGAGCGAGTCGACGCCTGCAAACGCTTGGAAGACGCACGTGACGAGTGTTCGCTCGTGTACGATGCGGTGGCGTCGAGCCGGCGCCTCTGGCTGCTGGCGCTCGGGCATGAGCGCGGCGTAGAGCAGCGACGGAGTCTCGAGACTCAGCACTGGCGCTGTCGCATCGGCTGCGTTGTTCTGACTGCTACTGTCAACTGCCATGGGCTCCGACGAGTCGTGGCTCGTCATGAGCTCATCGCTGTCGAGTGACGGCGTTGGTGGCTCTCGCACACTGGCGCTGTGGACACTCGCACCACTCGGTGCTGTCTTGCGGTAGTACCACAGCAAGAGCGCGTCGCGGTCTTGGATCTCCGCGTCGTTTTCATCGCTACTGCCGTCTTCCTGCGGCAGCGGTGCGCCGGTGGCCATCGCATCGTTGTCGTCGTCATCGTCGCCGAGAGGCTCTGCGTCTGTAGCAAGTGGCTCGAGCGCCTTCCGCCCAATGCGCAGACCGTGTGCGTTCACATCGTATGCGATCGTAGCAATCGATCCACCAACGTCCTCGTCACTGCTGCTGCCATCGCTATCGCCATCGTCGTCGTCGCTGTCGTCCCACTGCTGGTACCACTCGTCGTTGGTTGAGATCTCAAAGAGCTCCTCCGCGAGCTGCTCGTGCAGCGCTTGCTCGCTGTCAACCGCTCGCTGCTGCTCTTCTTGCTGAGCGGACATGCCCATGTCTGGATCGAGTGCAACAGCAGCATCGCTCGCAGCCGTCGGCGCCTCGGCGAGCTCAATGAGCAGCTTGAGCACCTGGTGGTGCTCATCTACGACGCACGCTGCGAGTGCACGAAGCCGCTCGCTGCGCTCACCGAGCGAGTGCACGTGGAGCTTGACTGCAATTGCTTCGAGCTCATCTGCGACTTGCTTGCGATGCACGTCGAGGAACCGATGAGCGTACAGCTGCGCCACGACGCGGTCGACAGCAAGTGCGTCATCCATGCGTTGCCTCGCGTCGTGCTCGTCTCCTGACTGCACGCCAGCGCTGCGTGGAGCGTCTCGCACATCAATCGATGAGCCATCTTTTGCGTCGTCGACTGAGAGACGCAGCGACGCGCGCGTGTGCGCACAGAGCTCGCGCACGAGCGGCCGCCACTCCTTCGTCCAGCTCGGGACTACCATGCTTCAACGCGCAATACAATACGATGTGTCTTTCATGCGACGGTACTGTATACGAAAGAATTATAATGTCAAGCACGAGCAGGTCCCAGTGCGACCTCGAGCTACTCTGTCAACGATGATGGCCGTCATGGAGCGCTGACACCACTGATAGCCGCATACATGGACAGAGTGCTATTGTAGGAGGTCTCGATGTATTATGCACGTTGCGTGTGAAAGCGCAAGAGATGGTACGCTAGAGAGAAAAGAGAGATGGAGCGCTTGATCGATGCTCGTCGCTAGATCGGCTTGATGCGATCAGATCGCGTCGGCGTTGATCGGCTCGCTGCCGTTCGGGATCGCCTCGTATCCGCGACGACGGCGCGACTTGGAGCGCTTGACAGCGTACGCTGCGAGGCCAGCGCTGAGCAGCACAACACTGAACCACTTTGCAAACGCGTGGCGCGAACTCGGCGGCACTTGCGCTTGCGTCTCTGTCGTCGCGCTCATGTCGAGTACGATCGAGCCAAAGTGGCCGTGGAGCACTTTGCTCAGCGCGGCATTCATGAAGCAGTCGCGCTCGAACGACTCGTTTGCGCACTCGACGCCTGCTTGCAAGTACATCGACGCCGTGCTGTCGGACAGCTGCTTGAGCTCGTCGCGCGTGAGGTCGAGATCTGCACGAGCGAGCGCAAGCGTCGGGATACCAATCGGCTCGTCTCCAGTCGTGAGTGGATCAGCAGTCGCGTCCGAGCTGGCTGGCGCTGCTGTGCCTGAACTCGGAGTCTCGGTCGGCGTCTCTGTTTCTTCGGCGGGTGTCTCAGTTGGCGACTCAGTCGGCGCCTCCGTTCCGTCAACTGGCGCATCGGTCGGTGTCTCGGTCGGCATCTCCGTTCCATCAGCTGGCGCATCGGTCGGTGTCTCGGTTGGCGTCTCCGTCTCTGGCTCCGCTGTCGGCTCTGTTGTTGGCTCCGCGATATCTGGCTCAGACGACGGCTCTTCGGTTGGAGCTGTCGTCGGAGCGTCTGTCTTTGGTTCGCTCGTCGCTGGTTCCGATGTGGCGGGAGACTCAGTCTCTGGCGCCTTCATCTCCGGCTCTTCACTTGAAGGATCCTCGCTCGCTGGCGCTTTCGTCGGTGCGTCAGTCGCCGGCGCTTCCGTTGCTGGCTCGTCGGTTGGCTCGTCGGTCGCCGGAACGTCAGTCTCAGGCGCTTCACTTGGCGGCTCTTCCGTTGGCGCTTCTGTCTCTGGGGTCTCTGTCTGTGGAGGCTCTGTTACAGGTTCCTTCGTCGGTGCTTCAGTCTCAGGCTCCTTGGTCGGTGCTTCAGTCTCAGGCTCCTTCGTTGGCGCTTCAGTCTCTGGTGCCTTTGTCGGAGCTTCGGTCTCAGGAGCCTCGGTCTCTGGTGCCTTTGTCGGAGCTTCAGTCTCTGGTGCCTTTGTCGGAGCTTCGGTCTCTGGTGCCTTGGTCGGAGCTGTCGTTTCCGGTGCCTTAGTCTCAGGCGCCTCGGTAGTCGTAGTCGTAGTCGCTGGCGCTTCAGTAGCCGGGGCGTTCGTTGCTGGTGACTCCGTCGTTGGTGCACTCGTGACTGGAGCCTCTGTTTTTGGTGCCTCTGTGACTGGCGCAGATGAAGTAGGAGCTGAAGTGACTGGAGCTGCTGTTGTTGGAGCTGGTGTGACGGGAACTGCAGTGGTTGGAGCTGGCGTGGCTGGCGCTTGCGTCGGGACAACGAGAGGCTGGAACCGAATCTCAAACGCGTCAGCGTACCCAAGCACCGACGTGTCGAACGCGCCAGAGAGTCCGCCGTACTTGGTGTACTTCTGGCGCCAGCCGCCACCGACGACGCCTTTGATGTTGAGCGTGTTCTTCGCCGCGCACTCGCGCATCTTGCTGGTCCAGGACTTGAGCATCTGGTCGACCTTGTCTGGGATCTGCCGGAGCTTGAGGTTCGAGATGAGTCGACCTGTCGCGCCGATCGCCTTGACCGCGCCGTCGAGGAAGTCGACGCCAACGAACGCGCCAGTGGTCTCGACGGTCTTGAAGAACACGGTCTTTGTGAGCCCGCCGTTCGCGCTCGACACGTTCAAGAGCAAGTCCGAGCCGCACGTCGCGACAAACTCGATGTGTGAGCCGCCGTCCACTTCGATCGAGTTCTTGCGAGTCACGCACGCCTTCGACGGGTGCCACATGATCTTCTCGGCTGTCGAGTCGTCGAGCGTCGCGTGCTTTGGGTCGTCCAAGAACGCCTTCACGACCTTAAACGTCTTGGACGCTGTGAGGTCGCCACACGGCGTGTCGAGGTCAAAGTCGCCCTTTGTGTCGAGCGTGAACTCGCTCGCGACGACGATCTCGGACTGCGGGAGCTTCCCGACGAGGTCGGTCACCCAGTCCTTCACGTCTTCGATGAACTCGTCGGCGTCGCTCTGGAGCTTGTCGGCAAAGCGGATCTTCGTCGAAAGCACAGACGCAGCTTCGAGTGTGTCGCTGTGTTCAGCTCGCTCCACGAAGTAGTCGCCGCCGCCACGCAGGAGCTTCGACGCCTCGTACTTTTCAATCGCAGCATCCGCGTGGACGACCGAGGTGTCGCGTATGAGCACGAGTGCTGCTGCTGCTGCAAGTGCACGGAGTAGTGTCGCAGCGACCACCATCGTCTCTCGTCCAGATCGTACGACGTGCTCTCCAAGTGTGCTTGCCGCGAGCGCTTCCAGTCGGAAAGTGAACGCAGGAGCAGTCGGCGAGCCTGAAGCTTTCGTTTCGTCTTGACGCGTCTACGGACCTTGAGCGGACATGATACACAGTGAAGACCTCATGACGACAGGAGCGACAGCGGACGCCAGTGCCGAATGGTCACAGCGCTGCAAAACGGACACTTGGCGTACGACACGACAGTCAGGCGTTCATAACACAATGTCGCTACATGGACGCTCTCGTCCTACTCATCTTCTCCTTGTTCACGCGCATGCACGTACGACGACAACAGAGTCACTCCTTCTCTCTCACACACACACTCTTTGCACTAGGACGGTGCTTGTTCACAATGGCGCACGCTCGACTGTCGCGAGCATCGCGCCGCGCACCGGAAGAGTGAGCGAAAAGTCGTACGTGACGCGCTGGTTCGGCACGAGCTGGACGTGGAACTGACTGAGCAAACCCGCGACGACGAGCTTCATCTCGAGCATCGCGAGGTTCTGACCGAGGCAGATGCGCGGCCCGGCGTTGAATGCAATGAACTTGAACGTCGACTCGGGCTTGATCTTCCCGGTCGCAGCGTCGATCCACCGGTCAGGATTGAACGTCTCGGCGTCAGGACCCCAGACATTCGTCATGCGGCCCATGCCGTAGAACGGCAGTCCGACCGTCGTGCCGCCGCGCAGGAACGTCCCGTCCGAGAGCACGACGTCGTGCTTGACGTCTTTGGTCGAGAACGGCACGGACGGATGCAGCCGGAGCGTCTCTTTGAGCGCTGCTTCGAGGTACACGAGCGCCTGGACTTGGTCCATACTTGGCGTTCGGACCGCACCGGCCACGAGGTCTGGGAGTGCAGCAGCGAGCTCAGCGCGGATCTTGTGCTCGACGTGCGGGTGCGCACTGAGGTTGTAGAAGAACCAGCTGAGCGCCTGCGCAGTCGTGTCTCGGCCAGCGATGAGGAAGTTCACGACAATGTCGCGCAAGTACACCGGGTCGAACTCTCTGTGCGCGAACTCGGGGTTCTGACTCACGTTGTCGAGGAAGAGCGAGACAATGTCAGTGCGCTTTGGCGCTGCGTCCGAGGCGCTGGTCGCTGCCGTTGAAGCCGCGGCGCAATCTGCTTGCCGGCGCGCAAACGACTTGGCAATGATGTCGAGCACCGTGTCGTCGATGGCTTTGAGGTTTGCTTTGAGCGCGCCTTCTGCACCGACGCCGAGGAAGCGCTGGAGGCGCCAGAAGAGGTTCGGACGGAGGAACCGGAGTGCGATCACGCGCTGCGCACTGTCGAACGCCGTTTGGAACGGGTGCTCGTCGTCGGCGTCGAGACAGCCCATGTGGATCCCAAAGCCAATCTCTGCGAACGCTTCGATCGTGAACCGATTGAAGAGCTTAAACAGGTCGACGGGCGCTCGGTTGTCGCTCGCGCGCTCGAGGACGCGATGGAGCACCGCTGCGTGGCTCTGGACGCTCGCAGTCATCGAGTCGCGCAGCGCGCGCGTCGTGAAGAGGTGGCTCGCAGTCTTGCGCTGGTGCACCCACTTGGCGTCGTCGACTGCGAAGATGCCTTCACCGAGCAAGTCGCGCATGTTCGTGTTGAAGAAGTCGCCTTTTGGGAAGCACTCGAACTTGCGCTTGAACACGTCTTCGAACGCCTGCGGCGAGTACACGACTGCCAGGTCCGGACGGCCGAACGCTTTGATCTGGAACGGCTCGCCGTTAAAGTGCTTACAGAGCGAGGCGACCCAGTCCTGGAACTCGCTCACGTGCGTCGCGAGCGCAATGGTGTTCTCGAGAAGTGGCAGCGTCCCGGCCGGACGCCAGACCTTGCGCGATCCAGGCGGCGCTTTCGACGACCAGAGCTTGTCGAGCACAGCGAGCGCAAGCGGCACGAGCACGAGCGCTGCTGCGAAGCACGCGACGACGTTCGCGTCGCGGACGTGCTGGAGCAGTGCGTGCACAGTCAGCATTGTCGAGGCAAGTAAGCGTTGCGGAGCGCGCACGATCGGAAGTGAGCCCATGACAACAAACGGCGTATTGAAGGACTGACACTTGAGTGAACCAGGTGTTACTTCAACGTCATACAATTTTCAAGTATGTAGTGGTTGAGGAATGTTCACTTGATTAAACTATACGAAATGAGCGTCATTCCGATATTTGCCTGATAAAAATCGGATGATTGCGGCAACATTGACATGGCGCGATCTTTTGTGCCCTTTCAACAAAGCAACACGCCAGCAACAGTGTGGGCTGGTAACGTTGTTGTCGTGGCAATCTTGCCTCTAACTAGATGCTCGTCCTTCTTCTCGCGAATGAAGCGTTCCATGTGCGCGTTCATCTCACTCCAGCAACCCTGAATGAGGTTGAGTATGGCGCTGTACAGTGCCAATTTCGCAACACGACAAGCTTATCTGCGTTCAGAACACCATCAGCAACTAGCAGCTCATTGACACGCTCCTCGACGTTGTACGTGCTGGTGCGTTGTCCACGACAACAACAAGCTAAAACATAGATCACATGGTTTCAAGTCGTTTAAACACACTGCATCACTTAGCATCGGTCAACCCAGCGTCGCAGACTCTGTCGCCTCGAAAGCAGTTTCGCCTATTCTGAGAGACTACAAGCTAATCCTTAATATCTTGAAAGCGGCGATAGGGCACTGCCCTCAACACGGCGACCCACCACTATTGCTCTTCTAAGCGCTTCTTGGCTCTTCTGAGCTTCGAGCGCATGGAATGACATTTGGCGCGTTATATTCTTGCCCATTACACTGTCACTTAAGCGACGCACTGAGCCTATTGCTTGCCGTGACATTGTGTATTGAAGCGATGGCTTGATGTCGAGACTTAGCCTTGAAAAACTCATTGTTAGAGGTACAGTATGTCAAGTGTGATGAAGAACAACGAGCGCTGGATGGGCGGAGTTGACGTGCACGATCAACTCCACCTCCAGTGCTACCCTCTCCAGCTCTCCACGGAACTTTATACATACTACATAGCATCTTTCTCGGGCTCGTCGACATGGCGATCGTGAACGCCCCTGTCGTCAAGATGAAGGTGGCAGCGCGCGGACAAGAGATTGGGCACCCGCACGGCTTGCCCGAGCACAATGATCGGGCCTCGATGCACCCAACTTTGCGCGGTCGCGCCTGTCACGTTCGATGTTCCTTCGGTTCACACTCTTCCGGGCGACGAGAGTGCCAGTCACGAAAGCAGTAGTCGACACGAGAGTCAGCACAAAAACAGTCCCACGAGTCTTCTCTGGGCTAGAGGCCGAGCCAGCGCAACTTGGTTTCGTACTGCTTGCTGCGCGTGTCATAGCGCGCTTCAAGCAGCGTCGCAACAACGTGGCCCTCGCTGCTGTGCGGATTGGTTTGCCTACTTGCGCACTGTGTGCTCGAATGAGCTGCTTTACTCTAGCGCTGTGGCGCTGTGCTTTGAAGCGATGGTGTCGATTGTGTGGTTTCGAGCCTCAGCGTTTAATCCACTCATATTCCCAATAAGAAATCCGATTCATCGATCATTGGCTCATGAATCGCACGTTCACACTTAGATACCACAGAGCTTAGTACAGGACGATAAGCAGGTATGTTGTTTGATGAAAAGTCTATATGACTTGAAACGAGAGTTGCACGTTTGCAACCAGGTTCTCCAGGCACACCTCATCATGATCACGTTCAAGCCACTTGGACTAGGGTCTCTGCTCCAACAATTGGGAGATAAGATTGTCGCACTTCTGGCTGTGTACGTGGATGACCTACTCGGTGTCGATTTGGGCTGTGCCATTTGGGCAGTTTCCCCAAGTGTACCTGTGACGCAGTGCTTAGACGCCAATGGTTTCTTACTGGTAACTGATAGTCGACGGTGTGGTTTCGAGTCCCAGTGTCAAAAACGTCATTGTTTTTAAGGCTCTCGTGACTGATATTATCAAACACAAATCAAATACTCAGATAGCACATTTCTTAGGGATCTTTTAGTCGTCGGTTTGTGAAATTTGCACGCGACATTCAAAGGGAGCGCCGAGCAATGTTGGCCGTTGCAGGGAAAGCTCCTTTGATGGCGCTAGGGGACCTAAATGTACTTCTATCATGTCTCTTCGCTCGCAACATCATCAAGTCGCTCAAGGACAGTGCTTTACTTGCACTTCAGTGGAGCCTAGTGGGCAGAAGCTCCAGCGTTGGCGAAGACAATTTTGCTCAATTGCGATGGGCTAACGCCACTCTCCTGGTCCGTGTGTTTTGCAAGAAGACACATCAGGAGCACTCCGACTCTATCCCACAAAGAGCACTCCGACTCTATCCCACAAAGAGCACTCCAGTAGAGTACGACGCGCTTCATGCAGTGGCTGCTCAGCTCGCAGCGGATCAGTATTGTCTGTCTGACCGCCTCTTCAGCCAGCCACATGATTCGCGGTCTCGAAAGCATGTCCGCAGACGGCGAGGCCGATGAGATCACTCCACACCTTTGCTTGCACCCAGCACGGCGAGGAGTGACTGCATTTGCTGCCTCATTTCCAGACGTCAATTTGAGCAAACTCGCACATCATGGGCGCTGGGCTGTCGAGGGCTTCCACACGTTCTCGAGTGCATCAGCGGGACTGCATCAAGCGTTCAAAATATTAGACGCGCGCTCACAGGATGGAAGACGCCGCACAACGCGTCGTCTCAGCTCAGCTTGGCGACGCAGGCTCGGCGGCAAAATCATGCGGTAGTTTGCAGCAATGTTCTTGCTGCTTCGCTTCGCTCTTGCTCAGCTACTCAAACACAGAAGCTGCTTGCTCTGGCCATGTCGTGTGCTGCGTCATGTTCGCCGCAGCACGAGAATCGTGTAAAGTGGACGTCGTAGAGACCGACGCGTTACTGTTGAAGTGAGACGCAAAAGTCGGACAGCGTTTCATCTCAAGCAACTAGCACGCGCTTCCTGTCTCCATCGTGTTTGGCTCAGTGCCAACGCCAGTTGCGCAGCTCACTTGTGACGTGGCAAAGGTCACATCGAGAGTAAACAAGTTTGCGGATTTCCAAGCTCAGCTCCTTGAGATGCAGCGCGAGCTAGCGGCGCAGTAGCGCGCGGTGCTCAAGATCAAAAAGGCTAGCCGCCATGCGTTCAAGCTTCAGATCTTGGGGATCTGAAGCTTGAACGCATGGCGGCAAACAATCAGCCAACACCTGCTACCAGGACACAGAGCAATCTACAGCGATGCACCACATACCTAAATCGCGCAATTACTCTGGCCAGACGCCGCTTCGAGGATGGACGCTCTCGGCTATGCTATTTCGTGTTTGGGTCGAGTCACTGGAGCGCATAGAGCCAAACAGCCAGTGGTTTGCGTAGCGCGACACTCGACGCGCTCTCAAGCTTGTACGCACGATCCTTGGCCCGGACTACCCAAACCGGGTGCCGAACTGTAACGATGCAAACTGGGAATCCACTGCTCGAGCCTCTGCTTTACGAGTACAACGTGAAGCGCTTGAACGACTCCCGATATCACAAACACGGCGGCGACATCGTAGCGGGCCACTTGCAGCACGATTCCACGCACTCATGCGCTCGCTAACTCCCTACGTCCTCGCTTTTGCCGCCTCTGAGCGCGCTGGCGGCTTTCGAGTGCCCTTGTTTGCTCGTTCCCATCGGCTCTTTAGTTTTTTTCTAATTCGTTACAGATGTTTGGTGTCATAGTAAAAGAGAGTACTAATGGATGTCGTTTGACTCGCTATTGTCATTGTCATTACCGAAAAATTATGGCAGTAAAAGTTTGACAAATTATGACAACATTAGTGTCTTGGGTATATATATATAGTATGTTTGTAGCGTTCATCCACCAAACATTTGAATGCTATACATTGCATGTTGTTTGATGTCACTTTTGCGTAATTATTTGAGTTGTGTAACATAAACATGTAAAAATGTTTGTTTCCGATGCTAATGTGAAAATCTTTACTTGTGTGAAATGTTTATTTGACAATAAGATAGTTTTTGCGTGTCAAATGATGCAAAAACCTCATCGAAATGGTTGTAGAAAAATTTGAGTGCATGTTTGCACTATACTTTTATATTGCGCGCAAAACTGCACTTCACAGGTATTTTGCAAGATATATGCGTATTTTACCTGTTTTTAATCACACATCCATGTCCCGGACATGTCGAATGTCTGGCCTGTTCGTAGCCGCAATTGCTGTTATTTAGCGCGTTAGTGCTCTATACGCCATGTTATCGTCTTCGTCTTGGTGTGCCTTGGTGTGAGCCGTGTTGTTCTGAGTAGAGAGCCTTCAGGTGCTGTTGTTTGACTTGCTAGCAACTTTTTCATTGTGTTCGAAAGAGTACGGTGATTTCTTATGACTTTGGCGAATAATGTGATTGTCAGTGTTATTGTGAAGGTATTGTGTGGTTTGAGTCTATATTGTGTGTTCTCGATTCATTGTGTGCTACTTTTGCAACCAATTTGACCATCATTCATTGTGGATATGTTCCAAAAATTTCATCACATGTCCTGTACGTTGCCTGATACACACCAGCAAGCGCGTTGAGTCTGTGCTCATATGCATGAACACAGTCATATTCACAGAGCCGTACACAAAATCCAAACCAATGACGGTCGCTGCTGACACCGTTGCTTTGTCGAATCGTTGTTCATGGACAAGGCAAACCGATCCGTATACGTCGCTTGCGGTCTCGGCGCCGTGATACGTCGAGATCGTCATGAACTCGATCTTGGACTTGACAACGCCGCACGATCATTACATCTAGCGTATCCTAGCAACAGACAGGGCTGAAGCGCCGAAGTAGAACCTCAACAAGCTGGAGGTCTGCTACTGCGGACAGACACTCGCTCGCACAATGTGAACAAGCAGAAGGACAAGCAGCTGTAGAAGACATTGGACATCGAACATGCTCGTGGCTCGAGGCGTACGTCGCCGACACAAAGACGGAACAAGTTGGAGCGCACAACACGCTGGATACAATGTGAGTTCATGTGTACGTGTATTCGTGGCCGAACGTCCAACACGCTGATCTACCGCGTCACTGTCCAAATATGACTTTTGCGATCCTGAACCGAAGCGCAGTCATGGGACGCTCACTCCTGTCTCTGGACACGCTTCGATCAACGTGGCGCCAGAACTTAGCGTACACTCCACACGAGAAGCTGTCGAACTGGAGCGGGTTGTTGACACTCACGATAGATCACGGGCGCTCCATCGAAAGGCCAATGGCCCACGACAACTTGTCCAAAGCGCCAGAGTACGACGGCGAGCCCATGGAGTCATAGTAAGCGATCTCGTCGCTTTGAGTGTCCACAACGAAGCAGCACCAGTGCTGGTTGCCAAAGTTGATCGGCACCAGCACGGTCGACACCCCGTCCTCTTGCGCGAGACTCACGAGTCGGTTCTTGTCCTCGGCAGTGGTCGTGTTTGAAGTAGAGCGCGCCTTGCGAGCTCTCGCTGTCGCTGTCACGATGCCGGCAAACCGAACCGACGGATGTCGCTGAACAAGACGCTCGCAGAACGCACTGATCACGTCATCGTTGAGCCACTTGGGTGGAGCGAGGCGGTACAGCGACGCATAGTAGTAGTGTGCCGACAGTCCTTGGATGGTACATGTAGGATACGTGTCCTGTACATGTCCGGCCAACTTCGCGACTTTATGTTGCTCGTTCACGTCGACTGCTGCAGCTGTTTCACGCCGGAGCCGCGCGCTGAAGCTCTTGCACGCTGCGCATTCAGAGCGAAGCATCGCGACGCGTTGCATCGCCTCAATCTGCTGACGCGAGAACGATCCGACGCCGGAGATCACTACCACCTCGACCAGCGTTGGGCTCTGCGAGCCGTCGCCGCCGAGATCGTCGAGTGCAATCGTCGCTTGCTTGTCGTTGCTGAGTGAAAGTTGGCGAACACACACGTCCAAGATCGCACGCGGAAGTACGTAGAACGCATCGACGTTCAGCACCGGGTTGACCATCGTCTTGAGCTTCGGTCGCTTGCGCTCGTGTTTGTTGTACCGTGTCGGTATCGGCGCAAGTCGAGCCAGCGTCTTGGCTGGACTCAAGCGCTCGCGCTCAAGAGACGCAACAAGCTGCGGCACAGTCACCTCGCAGTTCGTTCGACGTGCGTCTTGAGCTGAGTTGAAGCTCACGCGGTCTTATCGTGTCTCTGACTCGCGCTAATTGCGGTTGAGCATGTGTCTTTCGGTCTTGTTCGCCTTTGGGTTCAAGCGGATCGATGCGAGAGGAGTCGCCGTCGGCTGGAAGTCGTCGTCGCCGTCGCCTTGAGTCGTGAGCTGCATCTCGTCAGGTTCCGACAGCGCGACTTGGCTCGTGCGCATGATGGGCACATTGTGAATCTCTTCCGAGAAGAGGCTATGCTTGCGAGACTTGTACACTCTGACTCGCGCAGTCGTCGTCGACACGGCCGACACTCCGAGTCGCAGCGTCGTCGTCGGCACGCTCTACTTTGTCGGCCTGGGTAGCGCGCTTGCTTTCGAAACGGTCGAGACAAACGCGCTTGTTTTGCCATGCGTTTCGCCACTGATCGTTGATGAACGCGAGCAGCAGGTCGAACTCACGATCATCTTCGATGTCAGCGAGCTCCGAGCAAATCCTTTGCGTTGCAAGAACCGCTTCCTTGTACCGCTCACGGCTTGTCCGATTGGTGCTCATTATTTTGGTTGTCTCGATCGCATCGAAGGCGTTGTACGTAAGTCTGGGAACTCGCTCAACTTCTACGACCGGTCGCATCCACCTGAACATGTCATCAGAATCGACACATGCGAGTTAGTCGCCGCTCTTGCTGATACATGTCCAGAACGCATACGATACATGTCCTGTACATGAACAAGTAGCGTACCGTGCGTCGATGGGCTTGAGCGGTATGATGGATCCCGTGCGCTGCGAGACCTTGCGCACAGCCATTGCGTGACGACACGGAAATCTCATTGACAGCGCGAAAGCACAGTCGCAAGACCATGTCGACGAGTTGGCCGTGTGCGTGTTCGATCGGCCAATGACGAGCGCGATTTTTCTCCTCTCTGTGATCTTGTAGTTGTGCCACTTATCTATCGCGATGCGGTACTCTTTCTCCACGTGCTCGGCGACAAAGTGCGTCGTGAACATGAGAACGTTGGACATCTCTTCGTCGTTGTTGTAGTTGAAGTTAACGCCAACACGAACTGAGCGGTGTCGGTCTTCGTTCTCTTGGCGGCATTCTGATGCGACGATGGCTTCTACGCAGCGCACCATGCTGCTGCTGCCGCTCAGCTCGCCCTTCAGCTTCCCGAACCAGCTTTCCAGCCGGTTGTTGATGTGATTCCGGTAGTGCGGCAGTCTTGCGCGCCGGTGCATGACCCACATGTCTTGCACTGGGTGCCAGTTCTTCTCCATGTAGTGGTAGACCGACTCGAACCCGATTCGCGCGCACAAATCGCGGAGATCATTGTGCTGCTTCTCGTTCTCGGTATCGCTCGCCGCGTACACCAAGTTGTGGACGATATGGTCGATGGACGCGTGGTCTTCGGCTGAGATGCGACTGTGTTCTTGCTTGCGCGACGCCAACGACAGCCACTTGAGCACATGGAACGTGCAGATCAGGATGCGTACGCCCGGGAAGTAACGCTGCACAATCTTGATCTCGTTGAAGTCTTTGTCGACGACCACGACTTGAACGAGCTTGGCCACCTTCGGGTTGACTCGAGTAAAGTGCTCAAGAGCCTTCGTCATGTGCCAGTCCGAGTTCGTTTCATAGAGGCTGCGCTGCGCAACGTGACCCTCTCCGTACTCGTCCATGGCCATCAAAGTGCGCAGCTGGTAGGTGTATCTGGAACATGACATGGCCGAAACATGTCCACTAGACGTCAGACATGTCCTTGAGCGGCCTTCTCATTCACAACCAACCACACACCTATTCGTCTTATGCGTGCAATCAATCATGAGCAGCTCTGGTAACCGCGCCAGTGTATCGCGCATCGACCTGGAGCTGAGCGAAATGACACCTGTCTCGCGCGTCGATGTCTCGTCCAGTGTAGCGACGTTCTCGTCGTTGGCAGCGACGAACTTCGCGATCGCCACTGCTGTCTGTGCGCGTGCTGTCTCGGAGTTAGTCGACCATGTTGTTGACGTCCGACATCAACATGTTCTCGCCTTTCTCGAGGAGAAGGTTGTACATCCTCGATCGCTTCGCGCCGCTGCGTACCATGGTGACGACCGCGTCTTGGTTGGTCGGGTACTTGACGCCGCAGGTGCACGGGTACGTCTTGTGCACATCCTCGTTGACCAGATGGTTGTGCAGGAAGACGCCATTCCGGATGCGAAGCCGCCACTGCTGATCAATCTTGCACATCTGCATCACGAAACGAAACGGACACGCGGTGTATCGCAGGTGTCGTCGCGGGCGGTTGCCTTCACTTCGACTCTCGCGGTGCCAGCCATGTGTACATATGTATGTGCGTTGGTAGACCGACTACGACTCCGGTACGTAGTCGACAAAGCCCCCTTCGCGCGCGGCCTTCGACTTTGCCAGACGCTTGTTCCGGTTCGAGCACTGCACCACCTCTTGCACGCGGATCGCTTAGAACGTGCAGGCCTGGTATGTGTCAAGGTAGGTAGCCCACGCCGTCCAGTTGTCATGCACTTCTTGTGGCTTCGTCACTGGGACTAGAGTGTCGAGAACTTGGACGATACTTGTCTTGGATCTGGACTTGATTGGCTTGACACTGTCCTCTTCACGACCTGCGTCAGTGTCGTCCGAGGAGCCATCGTGGTTGATGCTGTGCTCGGAGCTGCCGCCGACAGCTTCGTCATCGTTGTCTACGTAGTCTTCGTCATCATCCCGATCTTCGCCGTTGGTCTCATCTTCGTCGCGATCGTACGTCCTTGCTCGAACGCGCTTTGCAGCGCTCCTTGTACGTGTTCTGGATGGTCGATCCAGGCGACAGTCCCCAATGTTCGCAGGTCGGCGTTTTGCATCGCTGAGGGTGTACAATCAACGAAAACATGCGTCTTGGTGTGAGTGCAAGCGTTCATTCAAACAGTCTTGCGTGTCGAGACGACACGTGCGAGCTTCTGAGCACATCGCAGACACGCGCGGGCACGTACGTAGCCTCAAGACACGTCGATCTACTCGTTCGACTCGCAGCGGTGATCGTTCAGACGTCCCGACTGAATGGCGCAGCAACACGATCAATCGCACACATAGGTAGGGACGTCAGTCACTTGAACGAGCGCATGCATGCACCACGTGCACAAAAAAACGCACGTTCGTCGTCGCGATGCGCGTCGATCAGCTCGTTCGGCTCGAAGCGGTGCTCATTCAGTCGTCCCCGACAGCCTGGCATAGCAACACAATCAATCGCACACACAGCATCGTCAGTGAATCGAACTAGCGCATGCAAGCAACAGGTGCGTGTGCACGTGCACGTACGTCGTCGCGGGATTGGCGATCTGCAAGTAATAACCGAAAATCCCCTCCGTATTTTTCACAGAGTAGATTTGTATTTTAAAACATGTCCCGTAGCAGCTCCGTTAATTTTTCTGAACATTGTTTGTTTTCCATATTTGTGGCGCAGTGAATTGTTTCTTTTGCATTAATGATCTGTAAAATGTGTATTTTGTTCGGAGTCCGAATTTGACGTTTCTAATGACATATAATAATTGTTTAATTTATTGTGTTTAGTTTTGATTTGATCTCAATTTGTGAGAGCATTTCAAGAGCATGATGATGATGTCGCTCGTTGCGCTGGCGCTCGTCGCGATTGCTGGCAGTGTGCGCAGCGAGAACGATGGCGCCGCTGCTGCTGCTGCTGCTGCTGCTGCTGAACGTGTCTATCTCGGCCCATTCGACGATGTGGACGAGGGCGTGACGCTTGTGAAGCAGCACAAACCGCCTGAGTCGCTGCTCGACTTTGTCGAGTACCTCGCGCCGGTGCTCAAGTACTACGTCGTGCTGCTCGGTCTCTTTGCCGCGGCGCGCTACTTTAACCGCATGCTCGAGGCAGAAGACAGTCTCAAGGAGAAGGAGCAGCTCAAGGTGTGTGCGTGTGTGTGAAGCAGAGGGCGTCTGCCAACATGAATGCGAATATGGGTGTGGGTGGACTCATGCGCGTTGGTGTGTGCGTGTGTATCTGTGCTGAAGCGACCGAACCTGCGCCACGACCTCATGGAGCCGAGCGACGACGACAACGACGATGAGAGCGGAGAGGAAGAGAGCGACAGTGAAGACGCAGCGCAGTCGACTGCAACGAAGAAGCCAAAGGCAGTAGCCACGGCGACGACAGAGGAAGACGACGACGACGTTCACGAAGAGCTCATCACGGATGGTGCGTGATGGCTCGCATCCTAGGACCTAAAGCGCTCTAAAGTCTGACTGCGTGTGGGATGCGTTTGTACGCAGGCGCGAAGCTCGTGAAGATGTCGGAGAGCGAGCTGACGGAGCGACGCAAGAAGAAGAAGCAGAACCACCCGCTGTTTGAAGGGCTCCAGAAGATCGAAGAGGAGCTCAAGCAGAAGCAGCGCGACGACGACGCGCCAGACGTGAGCTGGAACGAGCTGCACCAGACGATGCTCAAGCGGTACCAGCAAAAGTACCCGACGCACGGCTTGCGCGTGCAGACGAACGACGACTACGACGACGAGTTCAAGGAGCTGCTCAAGAAGCACAACATCGACCCGGACGAGATCCGCCGTGAGGTGTCGAAAGACAAGGCGGCATGAGGACCGCAGAGCGCATACATCTAGCCAGACAGACACAGGAGTCGGGATCAAGCGCCTGGGTCTCTACTCTCTTGCTCTCGCTACCTATCTGCTAGTGGGTTACATACGAATCAAAACTTGACGTGCTTGGTGCTGCTGCGCTTCGTCTTGGGCTTGGACGACGACGGCGCGGCTGCTGCGTCATCGTCGTTGTCGCCAGGGATCGTGAACGAGTCCCACGCGTCGCCACCGGTGTCTTCGTGGCGCACTGGACGACTCGCAGCGCTCTCAACATCGTCGTCGTCGTCAAACGTCTTCTTCTTGTTCGCACGGACGCTGCTGCTGCCGTCTGCGCTGATGTTCCCGACAGGGCAGTCGCGCGCAAGGTGCTCAATGCTCTTGCACACTTTGCAGCACCCGCCGCGCGGGTACACGCCCGTCGTCGACTGCGGACAGCGCGAGCTCAAGTGACCGGTCTGGTTGCACACAAAGCATGTCGCGTACGTTGCGCCACCGCCCACGCGCGCCTCGCGACAGTCTTTGAGCTGGTGCGAGGCGGAGCCGCAGTTGAAACACACGAGCGGACCGTTGTTACGGCCGGCGCCATTGCTGTTGTTGTTGCCCTGCGGACAGTTCTGCGACGTGTGACCGCGACGGCGGCACTGGAAGCATGTCTTGTTCACGTCCTGCGCCGCGCGGTTCGGACAGTCCTGCTTCCGATGCGTGTTCTCGCCGCAGATCCAGCAGCCTTCGCCATTCTCGTTGCCGCCACCGGCTTTCGCGCCGTAGCCGCCGCCACCGCCGCTCTTCTTCTGCGCTTGCTCGGCGTCGCGCTTGGCGCGGATCTTCGCGAGGATCTCCTGTTTCTTCTCGAGGCGCGCACGCTGCTTCTCGGCTTTTGCTGCGCGGCCCTTGGCTTTCTTCGCCTTGCGCAGCTCGCGGCGCTTCTCGAGGATCTCGGCGCGCTCGCTGCTCACGTCGACCGTCGTCATGATGCTCAAGTCTCGAACAGGATGTTGTGGCTTCCAGTCAATTGCGTCTGTGCACTGAAGCGTCACTCGAGCGACATTGAGCGTACTGTATGCTCGCAGTTGTGTCTGTGTGATTGGGCTAGAAAACCCTTTTGTATGCAATTAAGACAGCCCAATTGACCTTTTTGCAACAGCTTAGATGCGCAACTTGTCCTCTGTAGTTGCACTTGAATCTGCAGTCGCGCCACCAGTCAAATTCGACCAGTTGTTGAATCAGCCTAAAAATATGAATCGCATTCACACTGTGATACGATGCTGCACAAATTGAATTATAGCAATCGATGTCCGCTGCAGCACAAACTCCCGACCTGCGGAAATCCCACCTGGTCAAGTCGAGCGCACAAATCCGCATTGGTGGCCACGATCTCGAAACAGGCAGCAACAACAGCAGCAGCAACAATGGCGAAGGCAGTGGTGACGCTCTACGGCGACGACGCCTCGGTCTACGGCTCCCTCGTGCTCACGCAGGTGTGGCTCGCGTCTGCTAGTGCCACATCATTTGCACTACGCTTTCGGCTATCGTGTTTGTCCAAGTGCTCTTGACTGACGCACTTGACCTCTCATGCCTCAGGCGCACGAAGACGCCAAGACGGTGATCACGGGCGAGCTCAAGAACCTCTCGCTCGGCAAGCACGCGATCCACGTGAACGTGTTCGGCGACGTGTCGCAGCCAGCGGGCGGTGCGCTCGGCGGTGTGTTCAACCCATTTGGCAAGAACCACGGCGCGCCAGAGGACGACGAGCGCCGCGTCGGCAGCCTCGGCAACATTGACGTGACCGCCGAGGACGGCAGCGTGAAGGTGCACATTGAGGACAAGCTCGTGAAGCTCATTGGTCCGCACTCGATCATCGGTCGCTCGATCGTCGTGCACGAGAACGAAGACGACTTGGGCAAGGGCGGCCACGAGCTCTCGCTCCAGAACGGCAACGCCGGTGCGATCAAGGCGTACGGCGTCGTCGGCATCTCCAGTTAGGTTGTCCGTCGTCCTCATCGTCGGTGAGCATTGTAGTGCAGCGCAGTCCGTTCCACGGCGCTCGGGCGTCGCCTCTGACTGTGCGCAATGCATGCATGCTCTCCGTTCATTCGTTTATCGTCCTCTTCATGGTTGCTTGTCTGTCTGTCTGTGGAGGTCTCCTCACGAACGTCTTGTCATGAAGCTTCTCTCGCTCTCCCTCTATAGCAATGGACAGCGCGCACTGCACTCGGAGCTGCCAGAGCTCATCGCGCTCCTACGAGGAAGAGCAGCGCTGCGAGCTGCGCGCTGGACGTGAACTCGCCGGATCGTGTCGTGAGGACCGAGCTGCTCTCGACCGGATGGACCGATCGCGACAGGTCAGAGTCGTGTGCTGAAGTCGATGCGGGTGGCGTTGGCACCACGAGCGTCCTCATTGCGCTCGCGTCCATGTCTTGAAGCGATACTCGTGGTGACGCGACCGAGCTGCTTGGAGCCGCACGACTGACGCCAGAGAACGACGCGAACCGAGCGCTGCGCGTCGATGGCGACTGCAGGCGCCACTTGGAGAGCGGCGACGGCGCCTCTGCGCTCGCGTGCCGCAGTGGACTCGCGAGCGCAAACTGCTGCGTCCGGTGCGTGCGCAGTTCGTCGTCTGCTGCGTCCAGGAGCTCGTCGACGTACGCGCTCACGTCGTCTTGACGCAAGAGCCTCGCGACGGCGAACGCCAAGAGATCTGGCGCCGTTGTCTTAGTTGGCTCCGCGTCTGCTTGCGGGTCGCAGGCGCTCGACTCGACCGACTGCAGCTGTGGCGACAGTGTCGTGTCTTCCTCCGATGCGAGCGTCTCCATGAGCGACGCGAACTGCCTTCTCGTTCGCTCGACGACACGCGCGTGGTCGGTCGAGAGCGACGCGAGGTGCAGCCGTAAGAGCGTCTGCGTCACTGACTGGATCTGCGCTGCTGCGTCCGCACTGTCACTCGTACTGCTGCTGTGCTTGAGTCCTGTGAGCGCTCGTGTCAAGGACTCGCGCGCTCGGAACGCGTCGCCGAGCTCCAGTGCGAGCGCTCCGAGCTGCAGATGCGAGTGCGTGAGGTCGACGTGGTGCGGCGGCAGCACTTCGTCCCGCAGCGTGAGCGCTCGTTGCGCTGCTGCGTACGCTCGCTCGACTTCGCTCCTGCTTCGACTGCTAGGACTGCTAGGACTGTCGGCGCAGAGCTCAGCGATGAGGTAGCAGCACGTTGCCGCGTGCGCTTTGCTCACTGCTGCGACCGACTCGGACGCGTCGGTCACCAACGAGTCGTCGCGAAAGTGCCGCTCGTAGACGCTCACGGCGTCTTCCAAGACACTCGCGGCTTCGTCACGATGCGCTGGCGTCAGCGACTCGCGCCGACTCAGGAGATGCCCTTGCGTCCGTCGCACGTCGGCGTACGCGAGACTCGCGCGACCAACGCACGCGCGCACCATCGCGAGGCACTGCGCAGTCACTTGCAAGGCTTCGCTCACGCTGTCGGCGTCTCCGCGCTCGCTCAGGATCGCGATCATCAGCACGTGTGTGTCGAGCAGCACTGGGTGCGCTGCTCCGAGGTGCCACTGCGCTGCGGCGACCGCTTGTTCGTAGTGCGCGCGCACGCTGTCCACGTCGCCATGCGCATGCTCGACCTGCATGCTCACAGTGTGCGCGCGCACGCTCACTGCGTGGCTCCTCGGGCTGCTCTCGACTGCGGCGGCTGCGAGTCGCGCGGCGTCGTCGAGCCGATCCAAGCGGAGACTCAGCTCTGCTGCACTCGCCAGTAGGTGCGTCAGTGCGCGCGCTCGCGCATCGCTTGGCGCCGTGTCGAGCGTCGCAACGTGGAGCTTGAGGCCCGCGAGCGCGTCGTCGAGCTGCTCAAGTGCCACGAGCGCGTCGACGCTCGCGAGTGCGTCTTCGCAGTGCGTCGTCGTGCGTATAGCGAGTGTTGTGTGAGCGCTCATGTGGATCGGAAGCGCGAGGTCGTCGAGCGTGAACGGCTCTGGCGACTCGAACGCGTAGCTCGTGCGGTCGCAGAACGCGACGTTCGCATGCGTCTGTAGCGCGTGGAAGAGCTGCGGCAGGTGCACTGTGCCGTCGCGCAGCATGGCGTCGAGCGACTGGAGCGTAGTCGCGTCTGCGCTGTCGCCGAGTCCAAACTTGAGGCGCACGTGCGGCAGGATGCGGTCGCGCCAGAAGCGCCGCGTCTCCAACGCGCCGGCGCCGAGGACGAGGTTGAAGAACTCGACCGCTACGGCGCTCGCGTGGCAGTGCACGAGCACTCGCGCTGCTGCTGGACCAACAGCTTGCGATGGCGTCTCGTTGCGATCCCAGCGGTGCTCTTCGTGATCTTTCTCTTCGCTGCCATCGTCTCGCGAGTGACGAAGGCACTTGAGGTCACGTCGCTCATCGTCGCTTTTGAGACTCACTGGGTCGCTAGTGTTATCGCCACTGCGAGTACTGTCGTCGCCTTCCATCATGCCTGAGGCTGCTCCTAGCTCGAGCACCGTCGCACGCAGCGCCGCGCGGAGCTCGAGCTTGCACACGCGCGCGACCATTTCACTCATGAGCAGGCGACGCACGTGCGCGGCGGTCGCGAGCGAGAAGCACCGGCCGAGGTACCGAGCGTTGATGCCAGCGCCATGGAGCGCAGTCGTGAGCGAGCGACTGTCGATCGCGTCGACCGCGTTGTCTTCGAGCGCGCGCACGAACGCAGGGACGACCTCGCACTGCAGGAACTCGCTCGCACTGAGCGCAGCTTGCTGCAAGAGATGAGCTTCCAGCGCCTCGTGTCTTGAGACGCGACCTCGTAGCGCATCGTCTTCGTCATCGTCATTAGCTTGCTCTTGTGCTTCAAAGGCGCACTCGTGCTCGTGCTGCGGCGGCGGATGGGCGTTCGCATGCAGCAGCAGCACGTCGCCGTACAGACGCACGAACTCTGGACGGAACTTGCAGCACGCGAGCTCCGTTTGCTGGAGCAGCGAAGCGCCATGGAGCTCACGAGCGGCGCTCACGTCGGCTGGGAAGACGTCAAAGAGGTTGTGGAGCTCCAGTGGCGGTCGCGTGGCAGAGTCCGTCGATGCTGCTGCTGCTGCTCGTGCAACACATTGGAGGCTCTTGGGAGCGAATGGCGGCGGGAACGCGTCAGTCTCGACATTCGCAGCGCTCGCAGCGTCGAGACGCTCCGTCATGAGTCCGAGAGCGTCAAACACGCGCGACAGCTCGTGTGTGAGAGCGCTGCTCGTGTTTGCTGCACTCGCACGACTGCTGCTGCTGCTCGCAGACGCAAACACGAGGCACCGAAAGCCGAGGTAGTCGACAGTGCCCTGCAGTGGCACGCAGAGGCTACCAGCGCAGTCCGAGTCGCATCGGTCGATCGCATCATGGATCGTTCGCGCCGCTCGTAGCTGGTGTCCCATGCGCTTGTGCACGACGACGGCTTGCAGTGCGTCTGTAGATGTACGTGGCTGCGAACGACGTGACGTCGTACTGCTGCTGTTGCTACTGGCGTGTGGTGCTAGTGCGTCTGCGCTGTCTTCTGCGCGAGCCACGAACGCAACGAGTCCGTTCATCGAGACCTTGTGCACTGGCAGCGACGACATCGCGATGGAGTCATTGACACCAAGGACGTCGTCATCGGCATCATCCAGTGGCAGAGCTGACACGCGCCGTAGATCCGCTGGCAGCGCGAGGTCGTCGATGACTTGGCGCGCGAGCAGCTCGGCTGCTTCTCGGAAGCGGCGCAAGAGCGCAGCGACTGCGATCGCTCGATGCGTCTCAGTGTCGTCGTCTGTTGTCGTGGTAGTGTCCTTTGACTCCTGCAGCAGCAGTGATCTGTACTCGCTCGCCCAGTCGACTGCGGACATCGCAACACTCGAGGTCGCTCGTGCGACTGCATCTGGCGAGTGAGCGACGTCCGTCTCTGGACGAGCTGCTGCGCATGTCGTGGTGACACCTTGTGAGTCTGTCTTGGCAGACGAGAGCAGCACAGGAGTCTGTGGTGCTGGTAGCACTGCGGCAACGCGACTTGAAGCAGCCGCTGGCCGAGTCTTGTCTGCTGTGTTGCCACTGATATCACTGCTGCTGCTGTCTGCTGCATGCTGGTTGCTCGGCTGGCGCTCGTCTCTAGCGCGAATGTGCTCCTCTTGAGCGTCATACGAACGCTAGAGCAGCCGTGCGCACACAAGAGAGCAAGCGATCAAAGAGCGAGGAGCACGCGAGTATGTGTGAGTGTCGCCACCAGCGCGAGGACCAAACCAACCAACTAGCTAGCGACAGGCAGACTGGAGATGACTGCTTTGTACCTCCGCAAAGACTTCATCTGCTCGTCGTAGCTTCTCCGATGTGCTGTAGCACATGACGCACACACAGGCAGGGCGTGTGTGTGAGATTGCCATGGCACCAAATGAACGCGTCTCGCAATGAACGATTCGTCCAGACAGCGTCGTACGCTGACGAGGCGACACTGTGAGCTCGTGGCGCTGGCGTCTGCGCTCGCGCCTACAGCAGTAGCAGCAGTCGCACGAACAGCTGAGCCACTGCGACGACAACAACGCAGCAGAGCACAAGTGGCAAGCGACAGACCTGGAACGCGAGCTGCCACTCCTCGAGCTCCTTCTCGCTCGCACACGCAAAGACAATCGTCTTGAGCGCCTGTCAACCGCGTGCGCTCGAGTCAGTCATGCTGTCGTGGCAATGAGGAATGGCACGGTCGAGGGCCCTCTTGCTCAGCCAAGCACACAGCGAGGAGCACCCACACTCGCTCACACGGCGTCCTACCTTCTCCTTTGCGACGAATTGGAACGTGAACTTGCGGCTCAGCTTGCGCTTCATGGGCACCATCGACGATCACACACACACACGCACTCAGTCGATCGTCGTCCAGATGATAGCAACATCAGCACAAACAGCACTCGCATCGCCACAGGCTCCTCACATCGTCTCCACGCGCAAAGGCGTAGTCCTGGAGCTCGATCGCAGCGCTCTGGCGCGAGCTCGAGAGCGAGAACACCGACGCGTCGGTCGTCATCGAGAAGTACTTGAGCACGCGGCCGTCGAGGTGGACCCACTTCTCGGTCCATCGCGGTCCAAAGAGACTCGTGCTGAGCTGGCACACATGCACACACAGGCGCGCTCTTAGCCTCAGGATCGTTCAAAAGCATACGAGGCATTGCTCGAGCAGCACAGAGACCAAGCTGCTGCACCTTGTGAAGCTTGCCAGACTTGGGCTCCATCCTGACGACGACGCACTCGATCGAGTCACTCGTGTCGGCAGCAGTGCTTGATCTCCGTCGTCTTGGACCTTGTCCAAGACGCACTCCACAGGTCGCTCACTCGCACACGCTCCTTCATGCAACTAGACAGGCTCCTCCATGCAGCTGCAGATGAGTGATACCAGCACGTCGCTTCACAAGTGACGACTCACGACTTTGGCTTTGATCGACGTCTTCATCATCGTCACATCGATCGATTCAACTCCGTGTGATGTTCGTCCCCAAGCGAGCTGCCAGTGCATGTGCCACCAGCAAGACGAGCGCGTCGTCAAGTACGCGGCCGCAAGCGTCAAAGAAAGCAGCGACCGATGCGCTGTTCAGCCTCGAGACGTACCTCCAGAAGCGCGACTTTGTCGGCGCGATCGCGCTCCTTGGACTCCAGCAGCAGCAGGAGGAGGAGCAGCGCACAGATCGCACAAGTAGTGGCAATGCGACGTCCGAGCCACACGACAGACTCGAGACGTGGCGAGTGAACACGTGGTGGCTCGCGTACTGCCACTTCCAGTGTAGCGACTACGCGCGTGCGCTCGAGTACTTTGACCAGCTCCTCGAGTCGACGAGTGCTGCTCCTGCTGGCAGCACGAGCGCACGTGCAGCAGATGATGGCGCCTGGCGTCTCGGTCGCGCCTGCTGTCTGTACTACTTGCGTCAGTTCGAAGACGCAGAGCAAGCCGCGCTCGGGACAAAGCGACACGCGCTCTGCAATCGGCTCTTGTACCTCATTGCGCACTGCCGACAGCACGGCGAGCAAGTGCTCCTGGATCGGTACCAGCAACTCTCGACGTCGTGTCCAGAGGACTCGCTAGCGCTTGCGTTCACGAGCTTCACGCAGCGCAACTTCCAAGAGAGCATCGAGATCTACAAGCGCTTGCTGCAGCAGCGCGCACACGACGAGCTCAGCGCGGTGCACGTGTACCTCGCCATGTGCTACTTCAAAGCCGACTACTACGACGTCGCGCTGGAGCTCATCGCAGTGTACCTCGCAGCGCACCCCGACAGCTTCTTTGCGAGCAACGTCAAGGCGTGCAGCCAGTATCGGCTCTACAGCGGCTTTGAAGGCGCCGCTGTGCTCGACGAGTTCAAGCGCGCGTACCCGCGTCATCCGTGCGCTCAAGCAAGTCGAGGAGGCTCAGGCGCGACGCCCGACATCTTTGACTGCACCGGCATGCGCGACGTCGCAGCGCACAACGCTGCCGTGTTCCGCGAAGCGAGCGCCAGCGTCAGTGGCAACGTGACGACGACTGCCGTGGTCGCGACGCTCAAGCCACTCGTGGGCGTCATCGACGAAGCGAAGCTCAACCTCGTGCTCTGCTTCTTGCAGCATCACGAGTACGAGCAAGCGTTCGCGCTCGTCGAGGACCTCGAGCCCACGACGCCGAGCGAGCACGTGATCAAAGGCACCTTGCACGGCGTGATTGGCGAAGAGACGCAGTCGAAAGAGCACGTGTTCCTCGCAGAGAAGCACTTTCATGTACGAGTGCGTCTTCTTGAGATGGCTGCATGTAGCTGACACGTGTGCTGACGAGATGGCTCTGTGCGTGTGCACGATCGTCGTTGAGACGACTAGGCAGTGGGGTCATCGCCAGAGGAGGCGGATACGATCCCAGGTCGTCAAGCCATGGCGTCGTACTACATCCTTCGCAAGGAGTTTGACGATGCTAACGTGTACTTGAGCTCGATCGCGCAGTATCTCTGCGCGAGCGACGCGTTCAACTGGAACTACGGCATCGCGCTCGCGGCTGTCGGGAAGTATACGGACGCAGAAGAAGTGCTGCTGCGTGTGCAGAGCGAGCGCTTGCGGACGCAGCTCCCGCTCTGCAGCTGGCTCGCGCGGTGCTACATCTACAATCGCAAGAGCGCTGCGAGTGCGTGGGAGCTGTACCTCCAGATGGAGAACACGTCGGACGCGTACAAGCTCCTCAAGCTCATTGCGAACGACTACTACGCCGTGAAGAACTACTACTACGCAGTCAAAGCGTTCGACGTGCTCGAGCGCCTTGATCCAGATCCAGAGTACTGGGAAGCAAAGCGCGGCGCGTGCGTTGGCTTTTACCAGCAGATCGCGACCGGCGCGACAGTGTTTGACGCCCACCAGAGCGACGACGTCCTCAAGCTTCTCCTGCACTCGAAGAACGCGCTCGAGGCGTCCAAACTCGCCGCGATGCTCAAGAAGTGGATCCTGAGTACTGTGTCGACGCAACAGAGCGTCGCTGGTGCTGCAGCTCGGAGCAGCAAAAGCAAGTGAGCTGGTATAGGAACTGATGTAGAATGAAGCTGGAGCTGGAGCTGGAGCTGGAGCTGGAGCTGGAGCTGGAGCTGGATTCAACCTATAGTGATAAAACCGAGAGAAACTTGCACTTTTTCGCGCTTTCTGGATTTGAAAGCGAAAACATCGAGTCAACGACGATCAAGGCGATGGTGATGGCGGCTGAGCGCACTGACGCTGGTGGCGCGACGGCGCGGCCGTGGGGGCGCTTCAAGTTCGTGTCGAGAGACCCTGCGAGCGAGTGCGACCACCTGTACTTCCACCGCCGCACGCACCGCATCGGACGCAACGCCGCGCAATGCGACATCGTGCTCGACATGCAGTTCATCAGTCAGACGGTAGGGCCACCACGCACGTGTCTGCATCCTCTCTCTCACGTCGTCGATGGCGTGCTAACAACTGCTGTCTGTACGTCTGTGTGCGTGCAGCACTGCGTCGTGACGCTCGACAACGTGGATGGCGAGCCCGTCGTGACGCTGCAAGACCTGAGGTGCGTCGTCCACGAGCGTCAATCTCATAATGTAGCTGCTCGCTCAAACTGACAAGCGCTGCTGCTCGTGCGCTAGTCGCAATGGCGTGTACGTGAACGAAGTGCGCGTGGGCAAGTCGAACACGATCGCTCTTGAGCCAAACATCACAGTGCACTTCACCAAGCCAGGGCTCCACACGCGCTCGATCTCGCCGACGGTCTACAAGTTTGAGCTACTGTACGTCGTCCGATGAGCGGCTCTCTCACTGTATGTGGGTGTATATACGAAGAGGCTCACGCTGCTCTTCGTGCAGCGAAGACGGACTAAATGAGCTCCGCACTGCCGCACACGGTGCGGCGCCAGTCAACGCAGCATCAGCGCCTGCTCGTTCGCCCCCAGTCTCGATCCCACCGACTCAGGACGTCGTGGCAGTGAGCGCTGGGACGAAGCGGTCGTCGCAAGACGCAGAGCTGGAGCCGACGCAGCAAGCGCCTGCGACGCCAGCAGCAGCAGCAGGTAAGCGCCCGCGCACGAACGACGTTGTCGTCAATCGCAAAGACAATGGCGACGACGACGACCTCCGCGCTGCCGCGCGCGTGCAGCAGATGAACCGCGAGCTGAGCGAGAAGCTCCACGAAGCCACAAGCAGCAACGCAGAGCTGCGCAAGCAGCTCAACGACGCCGAGGTCGAGCTCCTCGCGCTCACGACGAAGCTTGACGAGCGCGAAGACCAGCGCAAGGCGCTCGTGGACGCGCTGGACCGCAAAACCGACGCGCTGGCGCACCTCGAGCAGGACAAGCGCACGCTCGAGCAGTCGCTCAAGGACGCGACGCAGGCGCTCGCAGCGGCGCAGCACCGGATCGAGCTGCTCGAGCTCGCGGTCACGCACAGCGAAGCGAGCGAGAAGAAGCTCCAGACCGAGCTCGTGCGCGTCACGACGCAGCGCGACGCAAGTCAGGAGCAAGTCCACGACCTCAAAGCAAAGGTACTGGCGCTCCGCTTGCTGGTCGTGGCGCACTGGCGCGTCGCAGTACTGACAGAACACGTGTGTGCGTGTGCAGGTCCTGGAGCTTGGACGAGCGTCGCGCACGAACGAGACTGCCGCTGCGCTGTTTGAGACCGAATCGGGGTGCGTCTGCTGTCTGAGGCGCCATGTCTGGACGCCTTTGCTCTCGACTGACAGACGTTCCGATCACTTGTGATGCTCCTAGCGACAGCGATCGCGCGACGCTCGCGCACTCGCTCTCGCAGGCGCTGCAGATCTTTGAAGACATCCACGCGTCCGTGCTGCGCGGCAAGCAGCTCCACGCGACGCTCCGAGGCGGCGCACCAACGGCGATCAAAGAGCCGCTGAAGCGCATCTCAACGGAAGACGACTCGTTCCTGTCGGACCCGTCGTCGCGAGGCACGGCCAACAGCTCGCAGCTCTCGTCCGAGCACTCGCAGCTCACGCCGCTGCTGTCATCGGATGTGAACTCGCACGACTCGTCAGACGACCGCAGTGGCACTCAGGCGGAAGCAGAGACGATGGACACGGACGCGCCGGTGGCGTACACACCGTCGTCGCCGTCGATTGCACCAGTGGTCGTGACTGCAGCGCTCGGCGAGGAGCACGATGCGCACGACGCAGACGACGAGACGCACGGGACGCCGCATGATCGCACGCAGGACTCGGAGGACTCGGTGCTGTCGGGCCACTCGTCGTCCAAGACGCCGCCGCCCAAGCCGATTCGGATCATGACTGTCGCGAGCGCATCGAGCGCAGACGCGTCTGTCAGCGCCACAGTCCAAGAGGTCGTGGTTGTCGACGATGATGTGCACGACGGCGAGGAGGAGGCTGCTGCGGATGAGGCGAACGGTAGTGAGAAGGAGCCGGCGCAGGCACTCGATGTGACTGTAGACGCTGCTGCGGTTGAGCCAGTGGCTGAAGACAAGGACGGCGCTGTCAGTGACGTCCAAGACGACAGCGCTGCAACAGCGTCGAGCGCAACAGACGAGTTGCCAGCGACTGCGCCAGAGCAGGAGGTCGCACACGATGACGACGAGAAGGCGAAGGAGCAGCAGCAGACGATTGCTGACGCAGCTGCAGACGCCGAACCGAGTGGATCAGCAGCTGCTCCGACTGCGCACGAGCAGCGCGTCGATGAAGACGGAGCGAACGTGACACAGTCGAATGGCGACGCTGTTGACGATCAAGAGGAAGAGGACGAGCCACTGGTCGCAGCGCCAGCAACGACGACAGAAGCGTCAGAGTCTTTGTCTGTGAGCGTCAGTACCGATGGCGCGTCTGTGTGTCCGCCGCAGCCGCAAGAGCGCTGGCTCCCGACGATCGCGCAGGACGACGACAGTCCCGACAGCCAGACGAACGCGAGCGAAGGCGCTGGGATTTTTGACGACGAGACGCAGCTCTCGCAGTGAGGACGCCGCTCTCAATCGCACGTGCTTCGTACAGGATCGAGTGTGAGTCTGTCCTTTGGCTTTCGTAGTCACTCGTACGTTGAGAAAGCTGCAAACTGCGGATCTTCGAGCGGATGCACGGGGACGCGCGTGAAGCCGTCGAACGTGAGCTTGTCGGTCTTCATCTCTGCGAACGCCTGGCGCTGGATCTTGACGTCGAACGGGAGGTAGCTAAACAAGATCGACATCGTGAGATGAGCTACTGCTGCTGCTATGGAGCTCTTCAGCGAATCGAAGACGTACATGAGCTCGAGCGTCGGTGCGGCGTCAAACGCGTGCTCGTTCACGATCGCGATCGGATTGAGGTCGAGGCGACTGATTGAAGAGACAGAGACTCTGTCAGTCGTGGCGCACAATCATACACGCAGTAGAAAACGACAGACGTACATGACTTTGAGCTTTGCGAGTGCGCTCTTGGCTTTGGTGAACGACCCGTCGGCGTTCTGTGCGTGGCCGAGGAACATCTCGGGCACTACGCGCTCGAACTTGTTGCCCATAAAGTACCTGCAAGTATGTGTGTGTTGTCTGTTAGAGACTGCGAAGTAGAGCGCATGCTCATGCACGCACAGATGTGTTGTCTCGAGCGGGATGTTGGCAGGTACGCTCTGTCGAAAGCACACATGCACATGGCAGCGTGAGTGCCATTGCAACGATGTGATCATTGTCGGCGACGAACGCACTTTGAGACCGCGATAGTCGCAGTAGACTGACACGCGCACGCGCCCGATGCAGCGACACACGCTCGGACACGCGACTGCAGACGTCGCGAGTGCGCTGAGCGTCGTCACGACTGCAGCGACGAGCAAGTGCCATCGCATCGCTGGTCTCTTGAGATCGTGTCTCTTCGTGCTCTTTGAACGCAAGAGTACTAACTCATTTGGAATAAGTACGCGTTTTTTGAAATCCCTCTTGTTTCTCGCTCACTCAATGCAAGAGTACTGAGTCATTTTGAATAAGTACGCATTTTCAGTCGCAGTCGTCCAAACAAAAGCACCAAAGCACCAAAGCACGAGCAAGAAGCGCGAGATCGATGACGACGGCGCACCGACCGACGTGGCACGCAGCTGTCGGGCAGCAGAACGAGGGCGGATGGCAAGCTGGAGGTGTGCTTTCGCTCTCTCTCATGTCGAGCGTGCTCGTGATAGTGGTCTGATCGCTCGTTCTCGTGTGCGGTTGCGTTCGCTATCAGGTGCGCTGAGTGCGCAGTTCTCGGCGCGCGACCTCCCTGCGCACAAGAAGCTCAAGTACAGGTGCGAATGATGCAATGCTGCCTCTCGTATCTGTGTAGGAGGAGTGTGTAGCTGATCGTGTCTGTCGCCGTAACACACGACAGACAAGTGGGGCAAGGCACAGCGAATGAAGTGGAGCTGCTCGACTTGCGCGCTGAGCTCGAAGGCAAAGAGCGCAAGCACGAAGACGAGAAGAACAAGACGCCAGACCCGGCGCAAGGTGCGCCATTGCTTCGTATGCGCGTTGTGCTTGCTGTCTTCTATGGCTCACGCACGCACGCTCTTTCGTGTGCCTACGGCGCCACTCGTAGACAAACTGCGGCGACTCGAAGAGAACAAGAAGCTTTTGCTGCTCGGAGATGCAGAGGCCGATGCGCGCGAGTCGCATCTAAAGACCGTCGCGAGCAAGTACGACGACGCAGACGACGACGCAGACGACGACGCCTCAAGTGACTCGGAGAGTGACAGGTGCGTGTCCTATATTAGGGCTAAATTTGACACCAGAGCTGTTCACTCACAAGTGATCCACATCCATGCACAAGTAGCAGTGACGACGACGATGAAGACGAAGAAGCCGAGCTAATGCGCGAGCTCGAGAAGATTAAGCGCGAGCGCGAAGAGGAGCGCGTGCGCAAAGAAGAAGCCGAGCGCAAAGCCGCCGAGCAAGCGTCTCGGAGCGAGATCCTCGAAGGCAATCCGCTCTTGCAAGGCGCCGCGAGCAGCCGCGCGGGCGGTGGTAACGCAGCAATGAAGCGCCGCTGGAACGACGACGTCGTGTTCAAGAACCAGTCGCGCAACGAGCCGGCGCTCCAGAAGCGCTTCATCAACGACACGATTCGCAACGACTTTCACCGCCGGTTCCTCAATCAGTACATCCAGTAGTTTGGACTCTTGCAAGCACGCGCCAGGGCATTTGCTGCAAGGCACATGCGCGAACCGCGAAGCACGCAAACGTCATTGGCGCGATACGATGCATATCGAGGGTTTCCTACATTAGGATACCAAATACAGTCATCCTACAATAGGCAACTCGCATGCACCAAGGCAAAGCTAGCGGATCTTGATGACTGTGCCGCCAATGAACTTGTGCGCGACTGCGTCGTCGCTGCTCTCTGCCGACTCGGTCGCTGCCACTTTGACGAACTCGCCGTCTTGCTGCAGCCCGCTCGGGAACTTGAACATGCAGCTTCCAATGGGCTTGCCACCTTCAAAGCGACCGACGTACGAGCCGCCGTCCTTGAAGAGCCACTTGCCGTCCGTGATGACGTTGTCGGCCCAGTTCCCGACGAGCAAGCTCTTGTCGCTCGCGCACTCGTACGTGCCTTTGCCAGCGCGAATGCCGCGCACGAACGTGCCGCTAAAGATGTCGCCGTTCGCGTACATGAACGACCCATCGCCGTGCATCTTGTCGTCTTTCCACTCGCCGTGGTACGTGTCGCCGTTTGGGAACGTCATCTTGCCAATGCCGTGCTTGATGCCGTCGACGTACGCGCCTTCGTACATCGCAATGACTTTTACTGAAGGAGTGAAGCCACGGCGCAGTCGGTGTAAGGGTGACGATGTCAAGATCAAAGCAAGATAAGACAACAAACAAGAGAGAGACTACTGTACAGTGCACGCACACTCGTCGTCGTCGCTGCGCTGGCGCCACGTGTACTTGCCGTCGCCTTGCTTGAGGCGCTCGGTACCGCCGACGGTACCTTCAAACGTATCGCCATTCGCGTACGTGATGCGCACGTCGCCTTCGCGGCGCAAGTAGTTGGTCTCCTCAGGTCGATCGTCGACGTACTCGACCGTGTACGTCTGCATACCACACATAGACATACGTGAGTCTGTATTCTTACAGCTCTCACCCACAGAGCAAAGAGAACGTACGCCTTCGTCGCTCATGGCGTCTGCTGCTAGTGCGTCTCGAGCGCAAGTGCAGGCTCGCGTCGCTTCATGCTTCAGCATGGTGTGTGGTACACCAAATGGGTCTTGTATTCAGCACACGACAGTACATCACAGTTCCCCCTCGCAACGATCGCTTGGCCAAGAAGCGCAAGAAGAGCAAGCGCGAGATCGATGGGGCGCTCCGTGTCGCCCGCTGCGCGTCGTCGCAGCCGCAGTGCGCCGCGTCGAGGACGCAGTCGCGGTCGCAGTCCGAGCCGCAGTCGTAGCCGCAGCAACGGCCGTCGAGCACCGAGTCGCAGTGCGCGCGCATCGCCGCCTCGTCGCGAGCGCCGCACGCCGCCGCGCAGCAGACGCTCGCGCTCGTACTCGTCGTCCTCTGGCTCGTCGCGCTCCCGCAGTCGCAGCCGCAGTGCTGGCCGTCGACGCAATAGCGCAAGCAGCGCGCGCCGAGGCGACGACCGCCGTCGTCGTCGTAGCGTGAGCTCCGAGTCGCGATCGCGATCGAGCAGCGCAAGCTCGCGCTCTCGCTCCAGATCTCGATCTGCGTCGTCGACACGTGGCAGCAAACGCACTGCGCAGCGTAGCAACGGGCACACAAGCAGCGCGCGCGACACGAAAGACGACGTGAAGCGCGAGCCAAAGCGCGAACGCTCGAACACGCCGTCGCGCCGAGACGGCCGCGACACAAAGCGCGAGCGCTCGGCAACGCCGCCACGTCCGAAGACCGAGCGCAGTGTCAAGCAAGAACCAACACGCAAGCGATCTAAGTCGCCAGCGCAGCGCGACGCTCGTGATGCAAAGCGCGAGCCAATGCGCGAGCGCTCTGTGACACCACCACGTCGCAGCGAGCGTCCAGCAGCGCAAGATGCATCCGCGACGCGCAAGCGCGAGCGCTCGCCGAGTGACGACGTCAAGCGCGAGAGCGACCGCGCGCCGAAAGCGAGCAAGCACAGCGCAAACGCAAAGGCGCCACGCGACGCACACGAGACGCCAGTCGAGCGCGCTCGTGACGATTCGAAGCGCGAGTCACGACGCTCGCCAAGTGCGGACAAGACGCCGCCGCGTGCAGCTGCGACGAGCGACGAGGAGCACAAAGAGAGCGCGACGCCGCCACGCACGTCCGCTCGGGACGCAGCAGACGCGACGCCACCGCGTCAAGACAAGCGCACGCGCTCTGCGAGTGGCGATGGGACGCCGCCGCGCAAGGCACAAACGACAAAGAGTTCGCGTACTCGGCGCTCTGCGAGTCGCAGCAGCAGTCGCGACCGCACACCACCGCGCAAGACGCGGCGCAAGCGGAGCGACCGCGATCGCAAGCGCCGTGGCCGGAGCTCGTCCCGTAGCAGTAGCAGTGACAGCAGCAGTAGCGAGAGCGACCGCACGCCGCCGCGCCGCTCGCGCAAGAAGAACTCGTCAAGCGACAAGCGTACGCCGCCCAAGTCGCGCCGCTCGAGTACGACGCTCGACGCAAAGTCCTCGTCCAAGTCCGAGCCATCAGCTGCTGCTGCGACTGACGCAATCGCACGCGTCAACTTGTTCACAAGCGACGCACAGAGTGGCCGCACCGGTGGCGTGTACATCCCGCCATTCAAGCTCGCGCAGCTCCGCGCCGCGCGCAATCTCGACAAGAGCTCGCCGGAGTACCAGCGCCAGACGTGGGACGCGCTGCGCAAGAGTCTCAACGGCGTGATCAACAAAGTGAACGTCTCGAACATTGGGAACATCCTCCCGGAGCTCTTCCAGGAGAACCTCGTGCGCGCGCGCGGGCTCTTGGCGCGCTCGATCATGAAGGCCCAACTGGCGTCGCCCGGCTTCACGCACATCTACGCGGCGCTCGTGGCCGTGATCAACACAAAGATGCCGGAGAACGGCGAGCTCGTGGTCAAGCGCGTGGTGCATCGCTTCCGCCGGGCGTTCCAGCGCGGCGACAAAGTCGTTGCGATCGCGCTCGTGCGGTTCATTGCGCACCTCGTGAACCAGCAAGTCGTGCACGAGCTGCTGGCGCTCGAAGTCCTCACGCTGCTGCTGGCGAACCCGACAGACGACTCGGTCGAAGTCGCAGTGAACTTTACGAAAGAGTGCGGTCAGATCCTCGCCGAGCTCTGCCCCGAAGGTCTCCGTGCGATCTTTGAGCGCTTCCGCGGCATTCTCCACGAAGGCGAGATCGACAAGCGCGTGCAGTACACGATCGAAGGGCTCTTTGCGATCCGCAAAGGCGGCTTTGCCGACTACCCAGCGGTCCACCCCGAGCTCGACTTGGTCGAGTCGGGCGACCAGATCACGCACGAGACAACTCTGGACGAAGCGATTGACCGCGAAGACAAGCTCGACGTCTTCCGCGTCGACCCGGACTATGAGAAGAACGAAGCGATGTGGACTGCGATCAAGAAAGAGATCCTGGGCGAGTCCGACTCGGATTCGGACGGCAGCGACGGCGACGCCAGTGGCTCGAGCGATAGCGACTCGGACGGCGAGAACAATGTCCAGCAGCAGTCGCAGCAGCTCGCGAGCGGCGGTCCGATCCAGGACTTGACCGAGCAGGACCTCGTGAACTTGCGCCGGACGATCTACTTGACGATCATGTCGAGCATCAGCCACGAAGAGTGCGCGCACAAGCTCATGAAGCTCAACATCCGCCCTGGACAGGAGAAAGAGATCTGCTCGATGCTCATCGAGTGCTGCAGCCAAGAGCGGACGTACCTTCGGTACTACGGGCTCCTCGGCCAGCGCTTTTGCCTCATCAAGCGCGAGTATCAAGACGCGTTCGACGCGTGCTTTGCCGAGCAGTACGCGCTCATCCATCGCCTCGAGACGAACAAGCTCCGGAACGTCGCCAAGTTCTTTGCGCACCTGCTCCTCACGGACGCGCTGCCGTGGACCGTGTTTGAGTACATTCGACTCACGGAAGACGAGACGACGTCGTCGAGCCGCATCTTTATCAAGATCCTGTGCCAGGAGCTCTCGGAGCACATGGGCCTCATGAAGCTCAAGCAGCGCTTCCTCGACGCCTACATGCAGCAGACGTTCGCTGGGCTCTTCCCGAAAGACAACCCGCGCAACACGCGCTTTGCGATCAACTTCTTCACGTCCATTGGTCTCGGCGGCCTCACGACCGACCTCCGTGAGCACCTCAAGAACGCGCCGACGCTCATCATGGCGCAGTCCAAGGCTACGACTGCAGCGAGTAGTGACAGTAGCAGCAGTAGCGACTCGGACAGCAGCAGCAGTAGCTCTGGCAGTAGCTCGAGTGGCAGCAGCTCGTCCGGCTCGAGCTCCGACTCGAGCGACTCGGACTCGAGTGACTCGGACTAAGGCCCGTGGCTCATGGCCACATGCTACGAGAGAGAGCATCGTCATATTCAGGAGAGAAGCAGGAACAGGACAACGACGACACGTTTGTATGGCGTTTCCTGGTATTGACTACATTTCTGTGTACTGCAGCTCGGTCACCAACAGTAGTTGTGGTGGTTGAGTGTAGTGATCTGCTGCACGTGTTGGCCCCGCTCCTTGATGGCGGCGAGACGATCGTCGGCTTCGAAGACGCTGGTCTTGGTCATCGACTTCGCCATCAACCAAGTCGAAAGGACACGAAATAGTGACGTCGAAGGTCAAATAGTGACTCGCATCGTTTCCAGCTCCATCTTGAAGCTCGAAACTTGAGTACTCATCTCAACGAGTACGTCGTCTCGCGTCGTCTTCTTCCTGAAGAGCTCCAAGGTCTCGGGATGGCGGCACCGACGCCGCCGCTCACGCCGCTGACGCGCAAAGCGACGATTCAGACGCTCCAGCTCCTCCCGAGCGCGACGCGCCGCGGGACGTTCCTCATGGAGCTCCGCGACCAGCTCCAGCAGCAGTACGAAGGCGACGTCGAAGTCGAGCGCATGCGCGAAGTGCGCACGATCCACCGCATCTTGGAGAAGCCACCGGACACACGCGATGCACAGGACATTGACACGCTCTACGAGTTCGTCTTGCAGAACGGCAGCACGAACAAAATCTTCCAAGGCGCGCAGGAGATCATCTGTAAGACGATCTGCCGCGAGATGACGCTTCTCGAGCTCCCGGCGCACGGCGTCGTGTGCTACCAGGGCGACTACGGCGACACGTTCTTCATTGTCATTGACGGCTCGGTATCGCTCTTCATTGATTCGAAGAAGAAGCTCATGGTCCAGAACGAAGAGCTTGGGATCCAGGACCGAAGCAATCGGTACCTCCAGACGCCAGGGCTCCTTGCTAGTAAAGCGGTGACGCGCGTTGATAGCGAAGGGAACCCGCTGCTAGAGAACTACGGCGCGTTCATCAAGCAGATTGGCTCTGGTGGGACGTTCGGCGAGCTCGCAGTCATGGACCCGACCGCGCGGCGGTCGTGCACGATCACGTGCGACACTGCGACGTCGTTCATCTGCCTCAAGCGCGGCGCGTACCAGCGGCTCATTCGGATCACGAACTCGTCGCAACTCGACTTCACGCAAGTCGAATACCTCGAGACGCTCTTCTTCTTTGACATGTGGCCCCACGGCGAGCTCACGAGGCTGTCGAATCGCTTGCGCCATCTCAATTTCCCGGCCGACACGTACCTCACGCGCATTGGCTCGGACGCGAACGTCGTGTTCTTCATCTATTCGGGCATCGTGCAGGAGACCGTCCCGCTCGTGCACTACCTCAATGCAAACGGCACGGTCTACAAGTGCACGCGCCTTGAGAGCGAGTCGTCGAAGCGGTCGATCCAAGAGACATCGAGTGCCAGTGGCGCTTCCAGTGGCGCTGGAGGTGGAAGTAGCAGCTCCAACAGTGCTGCGACGACTGGAGGCGCTGCTCACCGACCTAGCAAAGACGGCAAGCAGCCGCCACAGCCGCAGAAGAAGCGCATTGCGCTCGAGCTCAACGTGTACCAAGACCACGACGTGTGCGGCGAGTACCCCGTCTTCTTCAACAAGCACGTATGCAACACGGACTTGCTCGCGGTCACAGACGTCAAGACGCTAATCATGGACGTACGCACTGCTGCTTTCTGTGTGATGGCATTGCTGAGCAACTCACACTGAGGCGCACTGTGTATGTTGGTGCCTCCACTGCCACTAGCGCGAGACGTGGAAAGAGCTCTTCTTCATGCACGGGCTCGAGCACATCCGCGACGCGTACCAGAAGTTCCGCGCCGTGGCCGAGTCGCGCGAGACGTGGCGCCAGACGCGCACCAAGCTCGCGCTCGCAAACCCTGGGCTTGTCCTCACCATGTGTGCTCTTCTGTCGCTTTGCGTCTGTTGTCACGGCTGTATCAAGCACCTACTCACGCACACGACTGTCGTCCTTGTGTACTATACACTTGCTAGCTCGACGAAGGCGATGATGCACGACGGCAAGTGCATCTGCGGCTGGTGCGGCAGCAGGGAGCACATCACAGGCGACCTCGCGTGCGCCGTCATGGCCGCGTCCAGGAAGAAGCAGGCGGACAAGCAGAAGCACGGCAAGAACAAAGCCAAGCGCGCGCTCGAGATGAGTCTCAAGGCGCAGGCGGTCAAGAACACGCTCACGTTTGTCCACACTGTCGTCGAGGCGCAGCAGGGCGAGCGACGCAAAGAGCCTCTCGAGGCGTCGTCGAACCAGCAGTCAGCTAGTGCGCTTGGCGTGCCGCGTCCGCCGTCGACGGGCAATGGGCGGCGCGTGAGCTTCCAAGTCGCAGCGAAGCGGATCCTGAGCGACGTGAGCAGCAAGGTACAGTCGAGCAACCAAGACGACAGCGTCACGAGGACGCCTCCAGCCGCACTCGCAGCTCCAGTCGTTCGAGACACGAGCACGCCAAGCACGTCGCCGGTCAGGACAGTGCGCACGCCACTTGGACCGAGTCCAGCCGGGAGCAGTCGGAGTCTCCAGCTCGCACCAGGAGCACCACTCTCTCCGGCTTCGACACCAGCGACGCACGCGCGCAAAGACGCGATCTCAGACTTCCACAAGCTCTCGAGCGCGTCACGCAAGCTCTATGCGCACGAGATGCAGCAGCTCGCACACCCCGGCGCTGCGTCGTCGCTCCCGGCGTTCAAAGTCGAAGACGTGCGCAAGAGCGTGTTCCCTGAGCGCACCGAGAGCTGCTACCGCGAGACGCTCGTGCGCAAGATCAAGCGCGTCGCGACGCTCCAGGACTACTTTGACACGCGGAGCAACGTGCTCGCGTGCATGGAGGCGATCGAGACAAAGCCGAGCGACGCGCGCGTCGAGGCGTTCGCACAGCTCCAGCCGCGCAAGCCCAAGATCCCGAAGCCGCTCGTGCGCTACGGCGGCTCAAAGGGCAAAGGTCCGCGTCCTGACCGGTTCAACCGCAAGATCAATCGTATGCTCAAGCGCCTGCGGCTCAAGGAGCACCCGCTGCCAGTGGTCGAAGAGAGTCTCAAGGATTTCTGAGGCGATCTAGTGCGAGTGACTACTGGAGCGCTTGCGATGCGCTTGCGATTGCAATGAGCTCTTCGAGCAGCGGCTGGAGGTCGTTGAGCGGGAGCATCGTCGAGGCGTCGCAGAGCGCCTGGTCCGGGTCCGGGTGCGTCTCCATGAAGAAGCCGTCGACGCCAACCGCAGCGGCCATGCGCGCGATCGTCGGGATAAACTCCTTGTCGCCGCCGCTCGTGACGCCGCCAGGCTGCGTGCCGCTCGGACGCTGCACGCTGTGCGTGACGTCTTGGACCACGAGGCCGTTCGCGCGACGGAGCTTTGGCAAGTTGCGCGCGTCGACGACGAGGTCGCCGTAGCCAAACATCGAGCCGCGCTCCGTGAGCATCACGTCGCTGTCGCCTTGCGTCGTCACGACTTTCTTTGCTGCCAGGAGCTACAGAGTGAGAGAGCCATACACAGTTTGGCAAGTATGGACAGTGAGTGAGTGTCGCCACGAGCTGCAGCGTCCTAGGCTGAGTATGAGCCAGAAGCAGCGCGCACCATCGTCTCGGCCGAAAGCATCTGCCCTTTCTTGAGGTTCACGAGCTTCCCAGAGCGCGCAGCAGCGACGAGCAAGTCGGTCTGACGGCTCAAGAACGCTGGGATCTGGATCACGTCGACGACCTTTGCGACTGGTGCGACCTGGTGCGTCTCGTGCAAGTCTGTGAGGATCGGGAGTCCAGTCGTGTCTTTCACGTGCTGCAGCAGCTTCAGTCCTTCGGTGAGTCCTGGGCCACGGAAGCTAGTCGAGTCGCGATGCACCAAGCCACGTGAGTGTTTGCGCTAGTGCCTTTGAGTCTGCGAGCGCTTGTTGTAGCAGCACTAGTGCAATGTGTGCGTACCTCGAGAGGTCCTGGCGATTGGCTTTGTCAAAGCTCGCTTTGAAGATCACTGGGATCTGCAGCTCTTGCTGGATGCTCGCGAGCCTGAGCATGAACAAGCACAAGGAGCACACAGATGCGACTGTGTCAGCGTCGTTTGCTTATGCACGACGCAGCGAACAGCACGCGCACATAACCAACACACACACGCACCGCGTCGCGATCTCCATCACAACGGCCTCGGACTCGAGCACGCACGGACCGGCGATGAGGAAGAACGGCTTGGCGTTGCGCAGCGTCTGTGCGAGCACGCGGCGCTCCATTGTCTTCGTGGTCAATCAATTGGTCAATCAGCTCGGTGCACTTCTATCGCATACTGAAATCAAGTGACTTGGTGACTCAGAACAATAGCCATCGCCCAATAGCGATTCCGAGCCAATGCCTGGCTATCGTTCTGGGTAGTCCTTCCAAAGTGCTGGCTCCGAGCTGCTGCTTCGCTTAAGAACTTCTTGTGTCAAGACTACCATCTTGAGCTCAGCAACTCGTCGCCGATGCTCGAGCTCAAGTGCTGCTACTTCGTGACGATGCTTGAAGTCTTCAATCGCTTGTTCGCGTTCCTTCTTCCGAAGCTCGATCTCTCGTTCGCGCTCCGCGACCTCGTGCTTGCGACGCTTCTTGCGCAACCTGAGCTCGCTTTCTTGGTGAAATTGCTGCACTGCTGTGTCGGTGATCGCCGTTGTCGCGCTCTTCTTAGCTTGGTGTCCTGGGCTTGGGCGATAGCTCACGCCTCGAGCAAACGCTATGCGTTCAATTACTCCAGACCAGCGACGCGCCATTGTCTTCATGACGTCGCCGTAGCGAAAAGCATTCATAGCCTCGACGTTGATGTCTACGCCTCGCTCAGTTAGATTCATCGATCCGGTAAGGGCGAAGCGCTCGTCAATGAGCACGTCCTGAACGTGGACGAGGAGCACGTAGTGTGAGCACGAGCGTCGGACAAGTGTGCAAGCAGCAAGAGGAGCAGTAGACTAGACTGACCTTCACGTGGAGCGTTGTCGGTGTGAACGCCACAAACACTCTCTGTGGAGCGTGGGCGTGGAGGCGGCGGACCTGTAATCGGTCGTCCTTGGTCATCGCCGCATCAGTCAAGATGTACACCAAGAGTAGCGGATTCGTATGGAGCGAGCAGGAACTTGATGAACTTTGCAATCTACTCGTGCAAGCAGAAACAGTGTGTTAGTGGCTCGATCGAGTGATAGCGCAACAGCATGAGGTGTGCTAGCTCAGCTGCTCACGATGGGGTTTCAGCGTCACGTCCATCCGATAGAGCAACCAATACGCCGCTGTAGTGTTGCGGGTTGTGCTGCAGTGGCGACGTGCGCATGCATCGTCATTGCATCTGCTACCGCTGCCTGACAACGCGGCAGTAGTGTACTATACTGATCCATGCAGAGTCTTTCGCCTCTTCTTGCCTACATCGACGTCTTTGATGCCAAGTTTGAGCTTGATCGTCTCGATGTCAGTCTTGGTCACGCGCGCCACGTCGTGACGCGCGAGCCACTTCTTCGTGAACCGCTCTTCGAGTGCTAACGCGCTCGCACGACGTCTGTCTTCGATGCCGACTTCGAGGTTGTTGGCGCGGCCGTTTGCACTGTAGTTGACACTCTCTACGAACACGACGCTGCTGTCGACAGTCGAGATCTTCGCGTGCATCAGCCTGGACATCGCACGGCCGGTCATGCGGTACAGCTTCACGCCCGACTCGAACAGCCGGACGATAGCAGCGTCGCTTGTTTTCCTGAACTCGCTCACTTCGTGCCCGTCCAGGATGATGTGTGCGTCGAGAAGCTTGGGCACTTTGGGAAGAGGGTCGCTTGTGCTGCTGTTCGTATCCTTCGCGGCTTTCTTCGCGTCCTTGATTGCCTTCTTCGCGTCCTTGATAGCTTTCTTCGATGCGTCCATAGCTGCGACAACAGCGTCAGTCGCTTGAGAGTCACACCAAATGTACATGGCGCAGTACAGTTTGTCCTTTGCTACGCGCATGCTCTCATAGATAGTCCTGCTACTTGCGGCCGATGTGTCTTGGTCATCGAACCACAAGTAGCGGATCGCGTTCGATGGATCGAGGCAGCTGTGTAGTAGATCGAGAGCTTGAAGTGGTTCTGCGTGCGTACCAGCCTTTGTGTGTTGTTGCTTGTAGCGCTGGCAGCGCCGGGTCAGTGCGTCGTAGTTGACGCCAAGCACAACTGCGACGAGCTTCACGCTGCACGCAAGCTTGCCGACAAGCTGAACTGCTAGCTCCCAATGCGGATCATCTGCAGCTGTCGCGGGCTGCCGAGGAGATGGCTGTTACTTTGCTGCTGGTGGTGGTTGCTTCGCTGCTGCTGGTGCCTGAGAAGCACGTGCTTGCGCGCGAGCAGCTTTGAGTGCTTTGAGTCGTTCGCCAAACTCATCATGCAGTCGTGTCTTTGAGACGCCGCGCAGCGTGCTTGACAGCACTTCGCTGGTGTCGCTCATCGTGTAGCCAAGCGATAGGATCAAGTACTCTGCGGCAAGCAGTGCGATTACCGTCTTCTCGGCGTCGCTCTACGGCATGTTGGTCGAGCTCGTCGAGGTTTGATCGTCGTCGTACACGCTGTCCACGACCCGCGCACACACTGTATCGTGGGTACACGGTTACGTCCGAATCCTTATTGACTAGGATTTGTATGCAAGTCTGAATTCTTTTTTATTCGATCGATAGTGACAAAAGCAAGTTCTGAATCCTTATTGACTTGCATTTGTATGTGCGACTGAATCCCGTTTGCGTACACATAGTGAGAAAAGTGCGGTTTTGCGCTCTCATTGGCACGTTGACTTGACAATTGTAGCAAAGTGTTCAGCAGATTTTGCAGCTGAACAGACACATACAAATTTCAAGATTTCATGTCCGGTCCATGCGCGAGTTATTGTTTACCGCTATTGGTTTTGTTATCCACAATTCGGTGGCAGTGCATTTGTATTCACATACAAATTTAAAGTGTGCCATTCAATTTGCCTCGTACTTAATCTGCTTTTCGTACAAAATCCGTATACAATTTGACGGACGACGATGAAGGTGCGCATGGGCAGCGTGTCGGCGGCGCTGCGGCACATGCTGCTGCCGCAGCGAGCGTCTCGCTTCGTCTCGACGTCGTCGGCATCGGCACACGCAGAGAGCGACGCGCTGCCGCCCAAGTACGAGAACGTGCGCAAGCTCGTTGTCGGACTCGGGAACCCGGGCGAGAAGTTTGCCAAGACTCGGTGCGTCCAAGCTGCTGCCAGTGTGATGTGCTGTCACTGCTTGTAGCAGTAGCAGCTCACATGCGTTTGCAATGGACTGTTGTGTGCATTGTACAGCCACAACATTGGCTTCATGGCCGTGACGCACTTCCTCGACTCGTATGCGCAGCAAGTGCTGGTACGTCATCCAACGTCATCCATCGCGACTGTCATAGCGTCTCAAGACGTACTCACACACTCTATCTACCTGCTCTTGCACGGCGCTAGAACAAGCCACTGGCGTTCCAACACGAAGCGAACAACCACGGCGATGTCGCGCGGTTCGCATTGCCGTACCAGCAAGACGCCGAGCCGAAGGACGGTGTCGTCTACACGCATCGCGTCGACGACCTCGTGAACCGCGCATCGGCGCGTCGCAAAGAGAAGACGCTCGCAGAGGGCGTGCCACACGCAAACGTGAACGTCGCGCTGCTGCTCCCAACGACGTACATGAACCGCTCGGGCGTGGCAGTCAAGACGTTCATGAACGCGCACCAGTGGCGCCTCAAGCGCAATGCGCTGTCGCTGAACCGCCAAGACGAGCTCCTCGTGGTCACAGACGACGTTGCGCTGCCGTTTGGGACGTGCCGGTTCAAGTCAAAGGGCGGTCCGGGCGGCCAGAACGGCATTCGCGACATCATCAAGTGCGTCGGCACGGAGCGCTTTGCGCGGCTCAAGGTCGGCGTTGGCGCGCCGCACTGGTTCGTGGGCGGCAACACGGGCGCTCCCGCAGGCACAGCGATGGACAAGTTTGTGCTCGCGCGCTTCGACGCAGACGAGCAAGAGGCAATGCCCGACTTGCTCGCGTACGTCGACGAGCTCCTGCGTCTGTACTTGCACCGCGGCCTTGCGCAAGCGAGCTCTGTCGCGAACAGCATTGACCTCGCGACGTACAAGAAAGACTTTCAGCACAAAGGCAAGCGAGCTGGCAGTGCGAGCAAGCAGCCACGACGTCCATGAGTCGTGACTTGACGACATCGCAGAGACGAGTGTGTGCAAGAGTGAGAGCAAGTCATAGAGACACAGACAGATGCACACGCACGCACTCAATGATCCATCCGTTCTGTTCTGCTATCGTTGTTCACGCTCGTAGAGCCATCGTAGATGCTGCTGACACATACAGTCACTTGCTGGCACTGCGCGCACTTGACGCCTCGTCTTGCAGTAGCAGCGCAGCGTGCGCTTTGATAAACGCGAGCTTGTCCAGTTGCGCAGTGCCGAGTCCAAGACTGTTGATGGTGCTCGCGCGCCGCGCACTCAATGGCGACGGCGCGACACCACTGCGCGGCGACGCTCTCGACAAACTGGATCCGGTCTTCACCGGCGTCACATACTGCTGCACTGGCGCCGCGTCACTGCCGTTTGTTGCTGCACGTGGCTCAGCAGCAAAGACTGCAAGTGCAACGTGCTGCAAGAGCGGAAACTGGCGTCCGTCCGTGAGCCAGAACTGCGGAATCGTCTTTGTGCCTTTCACGAGCATCTGGAACCGGAAGCCGCCGGCGGTCTTGGCGCTGCTGCGCTTGATCACGAACGCCGTGTACTCTTGGTACAGCGCCTCTTTCTGCTGCTCGGCGTCAGGAGTTGAAGTTGAAGAGCCAGTGCGGTCGAAAAAGTCGAACAAGAAGTCCTCTGCGCCATCGCGCTCGTCACTCGCCATGCCTTCGCCGATGTACCGCGGATCGAGCAAGTACGCGACACTCGCGTCGCTGCAGCTCGCAGCATCGAGCCGTGCACTGCGCTCGAGCGCGAGCAGCTGCGTGCGCTCGACTGGCGAGAGGCAAAAGAGCTTCTCCCAGACCGACCGCACGGTCACGCACGCGCTGTAGTACGCGCTCGAGATCGGCGACGCAGTTGCAGTTGCAGCGTCTGCAGCTGCGTGTGCGAGCGCAACGGTTGCGCGAACTGGCTCGAGGAGCTGGAGGCACTTGTCGAGGTCGTCAAAGAAGCTCTCGCCGGTGATGATGCGGTAGACGCGCTCGCGCTGTTGCGACGACTGTTTGTCGCTCGCGAGAAAGTCGTGGCTCGTCGCGAGTTCGTAGATGATCTCTTCGCTGCTCTTGATCGTGTCGAGCCACGCTGGGAGCTCCGTCCACGCACGCGCTGGGAACGGCGTGAGGAACGCACAGTTCAGCGTCTGCTGCTTGTGCTCGAGCTTGCTCCGGAGCAGCGCATCGTCCATGAAGAGCGCAACGACGACTCGACAGTCTTGCACAAACGCAGCGAGTGGTTCGAGCGCACTCGCGTCAGTCGTCGACGTCTTGGGCGTTAGTGGCGATGCAAAGATGCTCTGGATCAGCAGCGCACACGCGCGGACGATAGCTCTCGCGCCTGGCGTCGCCGCAATCTCCATTGTGTCTGTAGCGCTCTCAGACGCTGCAGCAGCGCGGTCGACGGCAGCTTTTACTTTATCGTAGCACGCGTCAAGGAGTGCGCCTGCGAGCTGTTCGCGGTCTGGTAGTGCGGCTGCTGGGTGCGCGGCTTGGAACGCTCGCAGGAGAAACGCGTCCTCGATGCTGCTGAACGGGGCGCCAGTGACGTAAATGTGCAGAGCGAGCTGCTCGGCAAGCGCAGTTGCATCTAGTGTCTGGTCGTGTAGCAGCGTGCCTGCGCCTTCTTGCGGTTGTTTCAGCGCCTCGTGCTGTGCAGTTGGCATCGCGCTGGATCGCACTGGCGCAAGTGCTGCCGGCGATGCAGGTGCGGTCAAGGCGGCAGTGTCAACTGCAATCGCAGACACGCTACTCCCATTCAGCGGCTCCGCTTTCGTTGGCGCACTTGCGTTTGTCGGCACTCCGGATGCCGTCGAAGCCGACGGCGTCACACGAGCTCGTTTTGCAGCAGGTTTGGTCGCTGACGCATCGCTCTTGCGGCGCGTGGTGGTGGTGTGGAGGTAGTTGAACCAGTCTGGTCGCAGCGACTCGTCCTCGATCGCGAGCATGAGCGTCCGGAAGGGCGGACAGCGCTTTGCGAGATGCGCCTTGGCGCGCTCAGACTTTTTCCGGTGCGCGACTTCGACGCCGCAGTGGCGGCACACGCACGACACGAGGCGCTGTGGGTTTGGGCTCCCAGTGAAGAGCTCCCATACATCGGCGCGCGGACGGCCCTTGAAGCCCGAGAGCGGCTTGCTGTCGACCGGAGCAGCCGCCGCGCCGTTGCTGCTCGTGCTCTCGCTCATACTCGCTCGCTCGTGCTTGCGAGTTGCTTGTCGTTTTTACAATGACGTCCAAATGTCGATATCATATTACTACAAGAGACACATTAAATATTACTGTACGACAATTACTCTTTTCACTATGTGGTATTGAAAAGCCCTGTCGGACGTTGTATTTGGTTCAACTATCGTCTCATTGCACTTCATTTTTCATTTTACTATAGTTACACAGTATTTGGTTGGGGAAATGACAATCGGTGCATATATTTCGTTAAAAATGCCATACCGTTCATAGCGAGGGCTACAGTGCCCGAAATTGAAATACGTGCACCCACTTTTTACACACTCGTGCCTGCAATGCTTTGATTTAGACTACGTAAATAGCACCAATCGATGCGTAATTTCAGTGCGGATCGATTGGTCCAAACCACGTCCAAAACGATTGGATAGAGCGCGCGCTACAAAATTTTGCCATCATTTCAAGGCGAAATTGATATACGGACACAAACTCTATACAAAAACACATACACTTTGCAATTGGCATCATGCCTCGAAAGAGCATGCTATCGCATGACGAGCGCGTCGCGATCCGCGCGTACGCTAGCACCGGCATGAGCGGGTGCGCCATCGCCAAAGCCATGGACCGATCCAACGACGTCATCTCTCGCTACCTACGTGATCCTGAGGAGTACGAACGACCAAAGCACGCAGGACGGCGATCAAGTTTGAGCGACACGACACACAGACGACTGCTTCGTGAAGCCTGCAACGGTGGCAAGAACGATCGACAACTACACAGCGAACTGCATCTCAATGTCACGGTCAGGCGCGTACAGCAAGTGCTCGCCGCCGCGCCGCACCTCAACTACGAGAAGCGCGCGCCATCGCCGTGGATGACGCCGCGCGACGCGGAAGCAAGAGTCGAGTGGGCGAGCGCACGGCTTGTCGAGTGGGCGAGCGCACGGCTTGTCGAGTGGGCGAGCGCACGGCTTGTCGAGTGGGCGAGCGCACGGCTTGCCGAGCAGACCGACTGGCGCTCGATCGTCTACACAGACGAGAGGAAGTGGTCGCTGGATGGGCCCGATGGGTGCCAGTTCTAATGGCGTGACACCCGTCGCCCAGCAAAGTCGACGATGAAGCGCCAGTCCGGTGGAGGCAGCGTGATGGTGTGGGGCAGGTTTGCGATTGGCGGCACGACAGAGCTCGTGTTCTTGGATGGGCGCCAGAACAGCGAGGCCTACACACGCACTCTCGCTAGCTCACTCCTATCAGCGACAGCAGCGATCGCAAGGGAGGCCTGGCTGCTACAGCAGGACAATGCCAGTATACATGTGTCCGCACACACGCGTGCGTTCTTCCAAGAGCGCAGCGTCAATGTGCTGCCTTTGCCGGCGCGCTCTCCTGATCTAAACCCAATAGAAAATGTGTGGGGTCTGATGGTGCAGCGCGTGTACGTAGGAGGTCGTACGTTTGCTACTAGAGAGGAGCTCAAGAGCGCAATCGCGAGTGCGTGGAAGAGCTTGACGCCTGAGTAAATCAAGTCATTGGTTGACTCTATGAGCAAAAGGTGTGTCAACGTACTTCACGTAAACGGTCGAGTGACCAAATATTAATACATAGGTTTTTGTATAGAGTTTGTGTCCGTATATCAATTTCGCCTTGAAATGATGGCAAAATTTTGTAGCGCGCGCTCTATCCAATCGTTTTGGACGTGGTTTGGACCAATCGATCCGCACTGAAATTACGCATCGATTGGTGCTATTTACGTAGTCTAAATCAAAGCATTGCAGGCACGAGTGTGTAAAAAGTGGGTGCACGTATTTCAATTTTGGGCACTATCGGTGTGATGATCATTCTCGATACCGAAGATATATTTTACCATATGCACGTACTGTCATTTTTTAATTTGCCAGCAAAGCAACAAGCGCAAATGAGCAGCAGCGAGGAAGAGACGAAGGGGGCGGACGAGCTCGTGCCACTGGTTCCGTTCGATCAAGTGCCGACCTACACCCAGCTGGAGCACCGCTGGAAGCGCGAGAAGCGCGGCAAAGCAGGCTACTTTTGTCACGGGAGTGTTCTCCGTGACGTAGCTTACACGTGGTCTTACGAGGAAGCGATGTGGTGGGTGAAGCGCAGAGGGACTGCGCTGAACTCGGTATTTTCAACTCTGAGGTTTTTTGTATTAGGATCATGTATAGTGATCAAAGTGAGGGAGCTAACCTAAATAGTGAGCTGTCTGATGGGACGACCAAGGTCGTCCAGAAATCAGGTTAGGCCACTAAATGGGTGTCTGCTGTGCTCCTTCGTACTTAGCACAGCAGCCCCGTTACACCATCCCCCACACAAGCTTGCTGACACGCAAGCGAAAGAAGGCAAATGCACACAAAACCAAAGCACACGACGCGCACACGAAGCGCGACGCAGCGAGCAACAGCAGCGACGACCCCGAAGACCATGCAGCGCGGCACTGGAGACCGCGCTATCTGCAAGACCTGCGACCAGCCTCTGCCGAGCTCGAGCGTGATCGCAGCGACGGCGACGTACGCCGACGCGCTTCGCCGACTGTCGCTGTACGACTGCAGCACCGTGCGCGACTCCCCTGGCGACGAGGAGCTCGCCGACATGTGGCGCCGATGGCGCCAGTCGCGCGGCAAGACCATCACGACGACCGGCCAAGTGACGAAGGAGGCGCTCGACGAGTCGTGGACGCGCTTTGTCGCGCGTTGGAACCTGGAGTCAGGCATGGCGCTCGCCCTCGAGCGCCGCGAGTCCCAGCACGGACGATACCATCTCGGCGAGCTCGCCGAGCGTGTGTGCTCTGCGTCGTGGGACGCAGACCGGCCGTGCTGCTTCGTGCACGTCGTCGCGTACTGTCGCATCTGCGCGCACCGCGAGAAGCCGACGCTCGAGCAGTGGGAGGTGATGCTCGCGGAGTATCCGCTCGACGAAGACGAGAAGGCTCTACTCGCCAAGTATCGACGCGCTCTCGCGGCGAACCGCGCTGCGCGGAGCGCGCGCGCTCTCGCTCTCGTTCGCGCGGCCGCTCTCGCTCATCGTCTCCGTCTCGTCGCGCGAGAAGCGCGCGTTCTTTGTCTCGAGGGCGCAGCCCGCGCGCTCCCCCCAGCGCGCGTGGGAAGGCGACGCGCGCTTTGCGCGCTCGCAGGAGAGGCATGTGGCGTGGCAAGAGCCGAGATGATCGCGTTCACGCTCTCGGTCGCGTGGTCGCGCGCGCGCGCCGTCGCCTTGGCGCGAGCAGCAGCAGCAGCAGCAGCAGCAGTGGCGGCCTCGTACGCCATCACCAAGTCGGGAACGTCTTCGAGGAGAGTGGCGCGAGGCTCCCACGAGTCGCTGGCCGAGTCAAAGCCAAGCCAGCGGACACGATACTCGCGGCGACTGGCACCGCGACCACGGTCGCGGTGTTCGAGCAGACGTTCGACGATCCAGCGCGGGTGACCCGCGCTGTCAACAAGCGGCGGCGGACCATCGCGGCGGAACGTGGCGCGACGAGACGACAGTCGCGCCTGTGCCTGATCGGCTGGAGATGGTGTCGCACGACGCCGACGTTGCTCTGAGCCGCGCCGATGACGCGATTGCGGAGGCGGATCGACTCGACCAAGAGGTTGCTGCGCTTCGAGCGCAGCTGGCGAAGGTGGTCCAGGCAAACGAGGCTCTTCGCGCGGACAATCGGGCGTTCCGCGCGGGTCAGACGCCGCCAAGCGCTTTGACGAAGCCGCGTCCTCGTCACGTCGGGTCGCGCTTCGAGCCTGGCGAGGCAGCTCGTCCGTAGGGGGCATAGCCGGTACATAGCGCTTTAAGCGCCCGACATAGAATGTCGGGTGCAGACGTAATGCACTAGGCATGTCGAGTGTGTACGCCTCGCCTTTGCATCGTACGATCGTGAACGGACCGATGAAGCGCGGCGCGAGTTTGGTCGCGCCAAGGTTCGTGACAGAACCAGGTGCAATGCCGGACGCCGATAGCAAAACACGGTCACCGACCGCGAACTTCTCGAAGTTCTTGCGCCCGCGCTGGTCGGCTGCTGTTTTCTGTCGATCGACTGCTGCGGCGACTGCATCGCGCACAAAGCGAGCGACAGACTCGCGCTTTTGAACGAACTCGAGCACACGATCCTCGTCGATCGTAGCTGAATGCGCGGATGGTTTGTCCGCGCCAGTGCGCGTGGTGATGGCGATAGCGCGTCGCGACGGCGCAATGAGAGCCGCGTTGACCCAAGCTGTCGCCTCGTTTGGCGTCATTGCAACAGCGCAGTGTGACGACCGGTCGTCGCTCGCAACTGTCTCTGTCGCACAAGGAAGACCGTCGCACGATACCGATGCGCTCGGTGTCCCTCCCCCTTCAAGAGAGCCGCCGTCGTCAAAGCCAAGGACCGCGGGAACGCGCGGATGACGCGCGTTGTTGATGAAGAACGGCGTGTGGCCCGTGGACTCGCGCACTGCGTTGTTGATCGCGAACTCGACCATCGGCAACAGCGCACTCAACGACGTGTACGACGACGCGTAACTGCGCAGCACATCTTCGACGACTCGGTTGACGCGCTCAGTCTGCCCGTCGGTCTCCGGGTGCGACGCGGTCGACATGAGCAACCGCGTCCCGAGAAGCTGGAAGAGGCGGTCCCAGAACGCTGCCGTGAAGCGCGGGTCGCGGTCAGAGACGATCGAAGTCGGCATGCCATGGTGCCGATACACCATGGAGAGGAAGAGCTCAGCTGTCTCCTGCGCGGTGATGCCGACCGCGACTGGCGCAAGGTGTGTCATCTTACTGAAGCGATCGACAACCACGAAGATGCCTGTGCGACCAGCGTGATCCCGAGGCAGCCCGAAGATGAAGTCCATGCTCACGGATCGCCAAGCATCCGCGGCGATTGGGAGAGGTTGCAGCGGGGCTTGTGACGACTGCGACGGCTTGACCCTTTGGCATGTCTCGCATGAACGGACCCACTTGCGCACCCACTTGTACATGTGGGGCCAGTAGAAGTCGCGCGCAAGAGCGAGATACGTCTTCTCGCGGCCAAGGTGACCGCCAGGCGCAGCGTCATGGTACTCGTGCAAGATACGAGCGCGCAGGTCGTCGTCGAGCGGCACGACGACGCGAGGGCTGTCGAAGCGATCGATCTGGTACTTGAGCAAGTCGCCGGATACCGAGAAGCGCGGCGCCTGGCTCCGCGCTGAAGGAGTGAGAAGCTGCAGCGTCGATTTGGACGGGTCTCGACAGTACTTGAGCATTGCGGCGCACGACGGGTCGCGGGAGTACGCCGCGGCGATCTCATCTCGAAGCGGGCTCACAGCTGTCGACGTTGTCGCGCTTATACCAAGCGCGACACATGCGCTGCATTCTTCGTCGTCATCGTCGACAGCGTGTTGCGGCGAGTCGGGTCGCGGGTCGTAATCGGGACGCCGCGACAGTGCGTCAGCGATGATGTTCGTCGCGCCCGGCTTGTAGAAGACGACGAAGTTGTACTCGGCGAAGAACGACAGCCAGCGCGCCATGCGCTGGCTCAAATGCGGCGACTTTGTCGCGGTTCGGAGAGACGCGTGGTCGGTGTAGATCGCGAACGTCTGCTCACCCAGCAGATACACGCGGAACTTCACCAACGCGTAGCGCATCGCGAGCAGCTCCTTGTCGTGCACGGGGTAGTTGCGCTCCGCGGGCTTCAGCTGCCGCGACTGGAAGCTGATGACGCGCTCTCGCCCCTCGTCGTCGTGCTGCATGAGCTGCATGAGCGCGCAGCCGATCGCAAAGTCGCTCGCATCGCAAACGACATGGAACGCCTTGGTGTGATCCGCCAGTGCAAGAACCGGCGCGGTGGAGAGCCGCGACTTGACGTCGTCAAACGCGATCTGGTGCTCACGACGCCATTCCCACGTGGCATCTTTCTTCAACAACTGCGAGAGCGGGAGGATCACGGACGCGAAGTCTTTCGCGTAATGATGAAGGTAGTTCGCAAGCCCAAGCCACTGCCGAAGCTCCTTTTGATCGCGAGGCACCGGCCAAGACACGATCGAGGCAACCTTCTCCGGATCAGCGCGGACCCCGTCCACGCTCATGTAGCTGCCAAGCACTGGGATCTCGGGGGCGCAGAAGATGCACTTTTTCAAGTTCGCGTACAGCTTGTTCTCGCGCATGGCTTCGAAGACCTTCCGCAAGTGCCCAAGGTGGACGTCCAGATCTGTCGCGCCCTCGGTGGCGCGACTGTGCACGAAGATGTCGTCAAAGTAGCTTGGGGCAAAGTCGCGCAGCGGGCGAAGCACGTGCGACACCATGCGGTTGAACGTGGCAGGGGCGTTCTTCAGCCCCTGCGGCATCACCAGCCACTCCCAGAGCATGCCGCTGGGAGTACTGACTGCCGTCAGCGGAACATCGGACTCGCGCATGAGGATCTGGTAGAAGCCGTCGGTGAGATCGATGGTACTAAAGATCGTGCTGCCAGACATGGTGTCTAGAACCATGTCCTTGCGCGGGATCGGCGTCTGTGCTGGGATCGTCGCGTCGTTGAGCTTGTTGAACGCGTGGACGATGCGCCATCCTCCAGTCGCCTTTTTAACGCAGAACGTTGGACTCGAGTGCGGCGACGTCGACTCGCGTACGTGGCCGGCGGCTCGCCGGCCCTCGAAGAACGCGTCGATCGCGTCGACCTGATCACGCGGCAGTGGCCACTGCCGCGTTACGCAGTACTTCGTCCCAGGCACGAGGTCGATCTCATGCCGCACGCCTCTGTCAGCCGGAAGCACCGGCGGGATCTTGTCGGGGAAGATGTCGGAGAACTCGCGGGCGAGATCCAAGACGGGATTCCCAGATGCTTCGAGCTCGCTCCATGACTGCGCAGCGTAGCGTTCTTCGCGAGCAGACTTCGGCTCCGCGCCAATCGGGCGCTCGCTGTCAGCGAGCGCCGAATCCGCAGGGTCGATCACGATGGCGCATAGTTGCTCGACGAGACCAAGTTTGATCTCGCTGAGCATGTTCTTCCAAGACATCACAGGCAGCCGAGTGAGTTCGGCTGCTGCGCGTGGTGGAGATGCGACCTTCATGCCATGGCGCGGCGGGCCGTGACCAGTCATGTTGACGACGTGGATCGTGTCGAACGTCGGCGCCGGCGCGACGGGCCAAGACGGCGCGTGTGGATGTCTCTCGCGCGCCTGAGACGCTGGAACGCGAGCCACTGCTCGTGTTGTGTCGGCTTTGGAACGGCCGGGGGCCTCTCCGCTTCTCGCCGCAGGATCGGTCTGCTTCCTGCGGCACACTGTGACCCACTGGTCATCAGCGATCTCTTGTCTCGTTGTCGTGGCGCACTGTACTTTACAGCAAACCGCGCATGAAGGGCCATCGCTCACTTCGTGCGGGTTGAGGGTCGTGGAGTCCGGGTCCACGACAGCCACATGCGGCCAGATGCTCGCGCAATCGCTCAAGTGAGCGAGAACACCGTCGACGTCGATGTCGTGAGGCTTTACAGTGCGACTCAGCCAGTCGATGTCAGGCCGGTGGCGCGCCAGCCACGGCATTCCAAAGATGCAGTCGAACGAGCCGCCGAGGTCGACGACGAGGAACGTGTCGGTGCTCTTGAATCCGTCGAACTCGTACTGGAATTCGACCGATCGCCGCGGGAGCGACCGTGGCTCGCCGTCTGCGAACTTGACGATCATCGCACCTGGTTGCTCGCGGGCGCGCACCCGCGAGGCCAGGAGCTTCAAAGACTCGGCTCGGACGAAGTTGTTCGTCGCACCAGAGTCGACGAGGGCGCGAAGTGATCGCTTCGCGCCGGCGACATGCAAGCTGAGTACGATCAGTCGCTTGTCGCTGCTTGAGGTGGTGGCAAAGAGCTGCGCATGAAGCGCGGCGTTGGAGGGGCTAGCAGAAGGTGACGCCACCGGAGGCACGTTCCGCTGGATGAGCCCAGTAGGTCGCCCTGCACCTACTGGGAGCCCGCGTTTTTTGCATGCGCGGGCTGCTCGGACTCGCCTTCGACCTCAACAGTAGCAAGTACTGGAGCTGGCGCGCGGCACCGCCGCGCGATGACCGACCTTACGGCAGCGAAAGCAAATGAGCTGCTTGTTGCTTGTTCCACTGCGTCGGTTGCCGTTACCACTGCTGGCGCGCTGCGGGGTTGCGTCGTGCTCGATCGCGTCGATCTCCATCGGCTCGGCGCCGTTGTCAACTCGCGGGACGACCGCGTGGTGGCCCCGCGAGGCGGATACGCTGAAGTCTTCGCGGATCGCGATCGCAAAAGCCTCTTCAAGCGACACCGGAGGCTTCCGGGTCAAGTACAGGCGCTGATGACCAGCGTTCAAGCCGGAGATGAAGACATGGACCTGCGTCGCCATGTCGATCGGAGCTGATGTCACACATGACACGAGATGGCGAGCACGTCGCACGTAGTCGCGCATGGACGCGCGACCTTGCTTGAGCGCGAGGAACGCAGCGCGATGGTGCATCTCGTCTTGAGGCGGCTCGAATGCGAGTCGCAGGTCACTTTTGAGCGCGTCAAGCGTCGGGAAGCAATCGGGGTCGGCGACAAGCCGGCCCAAAGCCCACTCCTTTGCACGGCCGCCGAGCTTGGACAGGAGGAAGTGGGTGCGCGACACTTCGGACGTGAGCTGCCGCGCGTGTATGGCAATGTCGACCTCGCACAGCCAGCGGTTCAAAGCGAGTCGGTTGGGACCTTCGCCGTTGTAGCTGGTTACGTCGAGCTTGACGACGTCGCCCTTCGATGATGCCGCGGGAGTTGAGCCTCGCCGACGCGCGTCGGCGAGTTCGCGGACCATGAACTCTTGTGCAGCGGCACGTTGGTGCTCCTGCGACATCGCGGACAGCATTGCCGCGACAGCCGTCAGGCCAGACACGTCGGCGAGGCGGCGCAGCGCGTCCCACTCGTATGGCGTCAGGTGCGCGAAGTCGCTGTAGTTGAGCGACGTTCCGTTGTCACCTTCGATCGGGAGCGTGCTCATCTTGGTCGTTAGACGGACTACGAAGTGCTACCAGGTGTCACGGGAGTGTTCTCCGTGACGTAGCTTACACGTGGTCTTACGAGGAAGCGATGTGGTGGGTGAAGCGCAGAGGGACTGCGCTGAACTCGGTATTTTCAACTCTGAGGTTTTTTGTATTAGGATCATGTATAGTGATCAAAGTGAGGGAGCTAACCTAAATAGTGAGCTGTCTGATGGGACGACCAAGGTCGTCCAGAAATCAGGTTGAGCCACTAATTGGGTGTCTGCTGTGCTACTTCGTACTTAGCACAGCAATCCCGTTACAACTTTCAACCAAAGTCGCGAAAACGCGCACGCATGGCGAAGCGAGCGGTGGTGCGCAACAACCGCACGGCGTACCGTGTGCCGATGATGCGTGCTTCGCTGCCCAACCTGTTCCCGAAGCACGTCAAGGGCGCGTACATAGTTCGCTCCCCGCTCGCACGACACCCAAAGACAGCTGATGAGCGCGCTCGCGACGAGCTTCTCCTCGTCGACGACGAGAGCGAAGAGAAGGGCGACGCCCCTGATTGTGTCTGCACGCTCCCTGAGATCTTCGAGATCGAGTCAAGCGACGATGACGAGAGCGAAGAGGGCGACGTCGCGAGTGCTGTGTGGCCAACAAATGTCGTGCACGTTGCTCACACCGAGAAACCAGACGGGATCACTGTGTCAGACTTGGTTCCTGTGGACTGGTGCGGCTGCACCGTGCGCTGCCACATGGACCAGTGCGCAAACGCGTCGTCGAGCATCTTCTGTAGCTCCAACAACAGTCGCGTCGGCCAGCAGTGCGGCAATCGACTGATCGACTCCCCAGACGTTCAGCTCAAGAGCGGTCGCCACGGACACGCCGTGTTTGCGACGACGTTCATTCCCAGCGGGACGCTCGTCGGCGAGTTTGCTTGGGTCCTCACCAATTTCGACATTGCCACCGATCCAGTCCAGAGGTCGGCCTACGCGGTCAAGCTCCACACGAAATCGTCACGCAAGGAGCAGCTCTACATCGACGCCAAGGACAGAGGGGGGGTCTTATGCGATTCGCCAACCACAGCTGCGACCCGAACTGCCTGTTCTACGAAGCACGAAACCGCCGAGCAATCCCGGATGATGTGAAGAGTGCAGTAGCGTAGCTCGAGTCCGAAGCTGTCGGCAACTGAGAGGAGTGCTGTACTACGGTCGCAGAACACTGGAACGCCGGAGAAGTCGACACCGGCGTCACGAAGTACCATGAAGAACCACGAGTAGCTTTCGCTGTCTTCTGCTGGCACTAGTGCAAACGCCAAAGTGACGTTGGCCATGTTTCCATCGCGCCCTACGAATCGCATCTAGACGTCGCTGTAAGACGCGCACTTGCTGTTGGCGCAGTCGATCCCAACGACGCTCTGCCTCGCTGCTCGTGCGCCTCAGAACACCATCGGAACCACGATGGCGCGCTTGAAGCGGTCGTGTTCGTCTTTTTCGGCGTACGCAATCGAGCCTGGGTTGAGAGTGGCGAACTCCTTCAGAACGCGGGGAGCTTCCAGTACGATGCGCTGATCTGGGAGTTGCTGATGCTCGAGAGCTCTTCCTTTGCTCTGTAAAGTGTGCGCAGCTTCTTCGAGAGTGACAGCCCATCTCTTGTCGGTACTTGGTCAATAAGTGCTGCTGCTGACACGCTTTGATTGGCGTTGACCGCTGAAGCAAATGTACGGTTGTCTGCGATCTGTCTGCGCGTCGGGTTCGCTGTCGATTGGCAGTTGACGTGGTCGAGGGAGAGCGAGAAGATGAACCACGGCCCCGGCTTCTTGTTGACTTGTTTGCGGTAGATCCTCACGAACGCCGTACACTCACTCGACGCACAAACAAGCAGTCTGTGCCGTGCTGCAGCGCGTGATCTTGTACTGCGTGGACAGCGACTGTCGCGCTCTCAAAGATCATGTCAACGGCAAGATGGAGTGCTTCTGCTGTCTGCGTGTTGTTTAATGAAGACGACATGACTTGAGGTTCGCAGAGTGATTTCGCAAATACGTTCCTTGAAGCGATTGCGGCCGGGCACGTTTTGGCAAATTGGATGGTCAGAAATAGTCACGCTTTGGCATTATTTTCTGCTGTGCACCTGATATGCACAATTTGGCGTAAATTTCATCGAAAACAGCACTTTCTGGCACAAATTTGCACATACTGACGAAATATTCGGTAATTATGCACCGATTGTCATTTTCCCATATTTAATTCTACTATCGTCTCATTGTACAAGGTTTTAGTATACTTGCAAAGTATTTGGTTAAATCATACTTTAAGAAACCAGTATTATACTATAAGTATGATACTATAATAAATCACAAGGTTATCCATCGATTTTGCACAATGCAAGTCAGATTCGAGGCGATGATCTCTCCTGACAGGATCGCGACGCGGTCAAGCTTCTGCTACGCTCAATCTTACCGCTGCACGATTTGCGCAGTCGCCGCATACATAGTAGTTGCACTTTTAACAGTCTTAGTCGTTACAGCTCGTACTTGGGAGCCTCTATGCAACGCACAGTCTTTGATTTGCCTTCAAAGACTCACAGCTTCAGAGCCCGATGCACTTTCGAAATCGGAGTAGCTCTTTTTTTAACTGCACGCTCAGGCTTAGTCTTTGTTTTCGAACGGTTCGTCCAGCGTCGTGAAGCTTCTGGATGAGCCAACGTCAAACGAGTATGAAGAAGTGGAGACACGGGTTACGGAGGCCGAGTCACTGAACTTCAACCGTCTCAAAGTTCAAGCAGCGAATGAACCAGAAGCAGCTGACCCAATCCCGCATCAGATTGTCTCAAGCATGATGCTTCTAACGCCAGAGGTGTATCCAACCATATCTATTGAATCTGATTGTTGCTTTTAGCTAGAACATACATTCGTCTGCGTTTGATTTAAATCAATTCGCCAACAATGCGTTTAATTGTGACTGCAATTTCGAGTGTTTAGACGTTACGAGAGACGGTTGATATCGCATGTTGTTGCCACCTGCTTCAGGCAATAGTTGTGTTCGTGTAGTCGATTAACGGCCGATTGCTCACTGTATGCATGATGGCGAGAAGGTGCAAATGGCTAGCTGCAACAGCCCACCAATACAACAATCAAACTGTCGTACACCACTGTGCTCTTGGGTCTCGGTCATTACTCTATAATCGTTGACGATTGTTTTAACAACGAGGATCAAGAATTTATTGAGTCGTCACGTAGCCAAAACATTGAGCCGCCAGTCGGCAATGATGACGCGCTAGCCCACCTGTTGAAACACGCTCTCGCGCTCACCTACCAAGCCTACCGAAACGAATGGTTGTAATAGCTCAACGCCACTAACATCACAGACACCAATAGACTAGCGATACAGCCAGATCTTGATTAGCACCGACGCTGCCGATTGTTGCCTGCATTGATCAAACCTACGCGAGGCCGATCCATGGCGGCGATCACACCGGAGGAATAGGAGTTGTACTTCCTCTTAGCCAAGAAGCAGGATTGACCCGACTTTGCCTGTCTGCGACGCAGCGCAGAGCAGAGCCTACGCATGGACGCGTCGCGCAGCGACGCGCCGTCACGCGTTGCCAAGCTTATGCTCGACTACTGCAAGCTCCTCGACACTGCAGAGATGACGTGGATCCTCAACGCGAAGCCAAAGGTGGTTGCGCAGCACCTGCTCGAGGCGGTCTGTCCAGAAGCTCTACGCGACACAATGAAGGCCGAGCTCGCGAACGAGATGGGCCATCTTCGGAAAGACGTCGGAGGGTTCCGGCGCTGGTTGAAACGATTTGCAGCGGAGTTCGCACGGTTTGAGCTTGTGGTGGCGCCCACATCGGGCCTCAACACGACGCGCAAAGTGTTCGATCGCAAGGTCGGCCGAGCGTCGTCTACGACCTCCTCATTCTCTGCGGTGGTGCCACCGGGACAGCGTGTGCGCACGGCGGCCGCCGGTAGCGCCGCAAACCGCCGCAAGGTTCCCTGCCTTATGTAACAGGGTACACAAGCTATGATTATTATTGTTATAATCTAGCTTTGCGGAATTGTTATTCACGTACAGGATAAACCTTATTAGCGGTCGTTCTTATTGGTACAAGTTCACTGATTGGCTAATATTCTAACAATAATAGATATTGTTAGAATATTAGACAATCAGTGAACTTGGACTCTGAGAGCCAACCACATTTTAGTTGACTTAGCTTTAGTATTGCATAATTAGACTTAGTGACTCACACCAAAGGGTGGAACCAACTTAAATGAACACTTGATTTAGACCAACTCTACTGTTGTGTTTATTATCCCCGTCTTAGTGACTGGAATCCTTGCTGAAGGTGTTCACACACACGCTTCCTGGCAAAGGTGCTGCGTAACTCGGACACGTCCAATTACACCTTAAGTGCTTCAAGACCTCGTACACAACTGCCCCTTGGCCGCCTCGGGTGAGGTAGCGCGTCTTGTCGAAAAGTACCATCCACACAAGACTCTCTGGTAGCGCGCTCGCCACCTTGTAACGTCTGCCGACGCTGTTCAAGGGGGGGGCGCTCGAGTCGAGGGTACCGTTGACCTCGACGCCGTGCAACTAGAATACGGGTCTGACGTCTCAGTCGTCGATCAGGGCCTCATTGAAACACTAACGGACGCGGGCGTGAAGCCGCTGGTGAAACAGAACATCTGTGCACACCGCGTGGAACCGGCGAGTTGTTGATATAGCAATAAGGTGAGGTCCATTGAGGTATGTCTGGCGATTTCCTATGCCAAATAGTAGAAGAGTTGTTGACATAGCGCCGCACACAGGCTCTGATGCGACGCTTACTCGGGATGTTCTGTGCGACCACAGCCACATGCCGAAGAGGCTCTCCGTATGAAGGGGATAGTTTGGTACGTTAATACTTCATACATTCCATTTATTTTGAGAAATGCGAGTGCCGTCATGACGTTGACCTTATGCTCTACAATATTGAGCTGCATCACTGACAAGATGGACAGCTGGAGCTTGTCCTCTTTACCCTTGCGGCATCGTTCGCTGCACATGGGTGCGACGATGAGTTCGGTCACTCGCTCTTTGACTTCACCTGCTGCCCAATCGACGCCGACATCGTCACCGCGGACTCGCGCGGCGCTAGTGCTCGTGTTTTTGCCGCTCCAAGCGTCAGAGGAATCTTCCTCGATCCACTCGTCATTGCTACCGTCGCCTGGTGCGCTAACGGCGTCGTGCGAGTCGTCACCGTCGTTCGCAGCTCGCTTCTCCTCGTTGTTGCTCCCCTCGTGGCGCATCATTAGCGAATGGCTCGCAAAAAAGAAAACGGTGGCATGGTCACCATGCTGTTGTTTCCAACTCGACTTGCTCTAGGTATGTCAGTTAAGTGGCATGATAGGCATTCATGCCTCAGAGCAATCACCTCGTTGTCTTGTTTGTCAAGGTGCTCATGTCATTGTGTTTTATTATAGTGATTGACTGGCTTTTGCCATCATATTCAAAACCTGTAATGTTCTATGTGATGAGAATGGTGAGTGTAGTATTACGTTTGTGGGTGATTCTTCACAAAACGAATAGTTCTTGGAACTAAAAAAATAGATGATATCCATTCACAAAATGGACATCATCTATTTTAGTCTCTACAAAGATAATATCTTTCATTATAGAATGGACATATTTAAACAATAATTTTGTTTAAATATGTCCATTCTATGAACGTCTTAATTTTAGGTATAGTACACAGTTTGCTTGTAATCACCAGCATGCAACCCCTACCTAGACGTCAAACGTCTAGGGTTCATGCGAGCATAGAGTAATAAAGTATTCGACGTCACCAAGTGCATCAGTGCTTGAGTTACTTGCCAATCGTCAGGCGCTGCATCTCGTCGGCAAGTGTGATGCACTCGTCGTCGAGGGTCGCAGTGTGCTTCCAACAGTCCACGATAGTGTCGCCAATTACTCCTTCCCACACCCCTTGCGCCCATTGCATGGCAGTAAGAACGTCGACGTCGTACATTCGCTTTGACTCGCGCTCGATCTCGTCCTCACTTACCTCTTGTCACGGGAGTGTGTATTCCGTGACGTAGCTTACACGTGGTCTTACGAGGATGCGATGGGGTGGAGCGCAGAGGAACTGCGCTGAACTCGGTATTTTCAGCTCTGAGGTTTTTGTATTGAGATCATGCATAGTGATGAAAGTGAGGGAGATATCCTAATTAGTGAGCCCACTGATGGGACGACCATGGTCGTCAGATATCAGGTTAGGCCACTAAATAGGAGTCTGCTGTGCTCCTTCGTACTTAGCACAGCAGCCCCGTTACACCTCTTTCGCTCGTGCCAGCAGTGCGTCCATCCGCTCGACAGTGTTCTTCTGGAGCTGTCCGCGTTGCTCACAGCGCAGATCGTGATGCGCTTCTTCATTTGCATCAGGCCAGGGAAGCCGCTCACCGCATACGTCCGTTCTGGCACGGCGCAATAGAAGAATGCGGTTTCGGTTTAAAAATGTCTTGCTTTTAGTATGGCAGTGTAGCTGCGCGCAATGTTTGCCTTCCTGCTTGAATCGCTGCGGTATTTGTTGACGAGGCCTCGCCGTGCAGTACGACTGCCTTGATGCCGTGGCGCCGTCGTAGCTAGTCCAGCATCCATTCGAGAGCACGAGCACTCGGAGCTGGCGGTGGTCTTCTTCTTCGTCCCTTAGCACGAGTTTGTCGCGAACTTGAGCTGCGTTCGCGCGAATCGCCGCGCCCGTTGCAACTGGGAGGCGTAGTCGCTCGCACGCCTTGATCCACGTCCTCACTCTTGAGCCTCTCGCTTGTCACTACGCGCTTCGATCGCTGCTTGAGCTGCTGCTCCGATCCAGCCACGAGCTCTCCGCGCCTGAAGAGAAGTTGAAGCGTTGAAGGTTGACGTTGCGGGCGGTCGCGGCAAAGAGTACGTCGACGCAACCCACGCGCATATTTCTTGCTGTTGCTTGTGTGGGTACTCGCGTGCGTCAGGTCAGGAGCTCGTTCTTTTGCGCGATTGTCAGCCGCAAGCGCTGCTGCGGCCGTGGCTGTGTTATGGCGCGTTCGAGCAGATGAGAGTGGCAGGTCAGAATCGCTCTGCTCGAAATGAGCCCGTTCAGCAAATACATTTGAACGAGTTGCTGATGAGAGATCGGACTGTACCATTTTACTCGACGTGAACTACGTTTGTAAGGCTTTCGTTTACAAAACAGACAAGACAAAGAAGCAAATATAGCTATTGGGACAAAATTGGGTGAATTTATTTATTTAAGACTATATATGTAAATATTTCGAACAATCAGGCTATAAAACGTGCCACGTCACTGGCGCGACCAAAATACGCATATTCACAATCTAGCCGCTATTGCGGCTGCATTGTAGCATAACTATATAGTTATTCGTGGATATAGCCGCTTGATTTAGCGTGCAGCGGCCAAAAGTCGCTGCATAGTTGCTGCACGAAAAGCTGAATCAATTTGAATACACGAAGTATAAATATGAGAATGGTGTACGCCAGCGGTGGCATGACATGCCACCATGTCGTAAATCGGCCGACAGCCACCGATAGCAACCGACATGGTCACAAAAGCAATAAAGCATTCCTGCAAGGTCTATATTGAGAATATTTTTGAGTGGTGCGAGAAGCGAGGGAGAGAAATCAAGAGAAAACAGCGCAAAGGCCACACAAACGAATCAAGCGAGCGAGAACGAGACCAAGCAAGCGAACAGCGGTCGGTGCATGTCTTCTCCGCTCGACAGTGAACTGCGCCTTGCGAGGCACGGTGAGTCGGTAACCACCAGCATGTACATGTGTGTATGCTGCATTTTGTATGCTAAGCGATCAAGCAACCAAGCGAACAAGTAAGAGACAGATGAAGAAACCAAGCGGCATCAAGCATGAGCGGAAAGCTGGCAGGGGCAGCAGCAACATGCAAGCAAACACAGCAACGAGTACGACTGCGACTGCGACTGCGACTGCGACTGCGACTGCGACTGCGACTGCGACTGCGACTGCGACTGCGACTGCGACTGCGACTGCGACTGCGACTGCGACTGCGAATTTACATACGTACGTGTGCGTATATATTTGCGTGTGTGGGTGCGTACATATGTGAGATCAGCCGCACTACGTGCAGCCGCGCAACAAGCGAGCGAGCCTGAGCAGGACCAAGCTCGCACGCACAGCACGCGCATGAACAGCGAGCACACTCAGCACGAGCACACGCAGACACTGCCCCACGAGCACCCGCAGGCGCTGCCCACACACGTAAGAACAGCGAGCGCACACAGCACGACCACAGCACGATCACAACGCGCACACAACGCGCACGAACTGCAAGCACACACACAGCGCACACACAGCGCACAGCGCACACACAGCGCACACACAGCGCACAGCGCACACACAGCGCACAGCGCAAGCGCACACACAGAGCACACACAGCGCACGCGCGCACACACAGAGCACACAGCGTCCGCACGCACACGCACGAATCAATCGGCCACACACAGCGACCGCGCGCATACACGCCGATCGAGCGCACGCTTTGCGCGCGCACACAACAAGCGCAAAGACACACGGCCAGCGAGCTACCAGCATACACAGCAGCGAACACCACACAGCGAACGAGACTAGAGCGAACAAGTTGAGGGCGTGCAACAAGAGAGTTTGGTACGTGCATCTGCACGTGTACATTTGTATGAAGCATGAGCATGAAACGTTTACACGTGCACCACGGAGGCTCGGTGTCTCGCTCGCGAGGAAACCTTGCTGTGTGTTGCCCACACGTGCTGCGAAGACTTGGTGTGTCGAGGAATCGATGAAACCTTGTTGTGCAGTGTGTATGAGCGCATGTATGAATGAATCGTGAGTGTATTGAGTGAAGTGCGAACTTGCGCAGCCTAGTTGCTAACCACTACCTCGCTCTCGATGAAGGTGCGGCGCACCAGCGCACGCCGTTGGCGGTGGAAGCGAGCGATGACCGCGTGAGGTATGTGCGCTGCTGGCTCGTGCGTTGGCTGCCAGTCTACGATGTAGTATGTCTGACCGTCTTGCCTGTACGTGTTTAGGATGCGGCGTACGTCCCAGAGCGGCTCGCCCTGCAGACTACCGGTCGGCGCCCACTCGGTCTCGCCGTCGCTGTCGTCTTGTGCTGGCGTGGTTGTGCGTGCATCCTCGCGCGACTCGCGATCGCCGTTGGCCACGCCGACACCGAGAAACTCGGCAAGGTGCTCGCGGCGTGCCATCCTGACACCGCGCTCGCGCAAGGCTGTCACGGCGAGCAGCACGACGTCATCGATGTCGTCGGCATTGTCGACTTGCCGAACGATGTCGTTGCGCAGGTAGCGCATGGCTTCATCGTTAAGTTTAATGTCAATGCGATGCTCTGTGATCAGTGCTCGGACTGTCTTGTTGAACACGCGTCTACTCATGCATGGCGCCATCGAAGCAAATGTAGTTGTGGAGTGTGTTGCTGCGGAGTGTGTTGTGCTGAAACATGCTGCTGGAATGAGCTGTATCTGCAGTTTGACTAAATTTAAAATATACGTATTTATAGGACACGAACTTGATATTTAGAACATCTCTTGCTCCTTCGGCGCAGGATCGATGATCCCTCCAATCGCAGTTCTTGCTCGATACTCTTGGATCTGAGGATCAAGCTCACCTTGGCGATGGAGATCGCGTAATTGCTTGAGCAGACCGGACCCATACTTACGGGTGATGCCACGTCTTGTCAGAAAGTCGAACATGTTCTTCTCGGCATATTTGCCTGTCTTCAGGACGACGTCGCAGTACGTGGTGGAGTTTAGATCGAGCTGGAAACCCTGAGGCAGGAACAGCTTCAAGTAGGCGACGAGCTGCTTGGCAGTTGACTTGTACTGGCGGCTGTCGCATTGCTCCCATAGACGCGGTGTCTTCGTGTACCACTCGAACCACACTGAGGATGCTGACATCGGAAGTGCGCGCCCCTTCTTCCCTTCATTACCGCTTGGGGTCGATGGCGCCAGCTGCTGAACTTGTTCTCGTGTCGTCGTCGACGCAGACCCTTGAGCGAGCTCAAGCGCTGCAAGGCGGGCGTATAACTCGCGGTTGCTGTTGAGTAGCTCGCTGATGATCGTGTTCTGGTGGTTGATCAGCTTCTCTTCCTTGGTAAACTTCACGCCGTTGTCTGCGTCACGAGTGATCTGCACACCATGCTGACGTCCGAGATGCGTGCTCCACGCTAGCATCTCGCTCATGGGAACGTTGCTAGCGGCGAGACACTCGCGTACACGGGTGGCAAATGGAGACGCAGCGTGCCTTGTGTTGAACTCTGGGAAGTGCCGAATCAAAGTCGCGAACAGCAAGTTGACGACTCGGCGGTCTACGTTCAACGCTCTATCTTCAAAGCCCAGACTCGACGAGAACAGCGTCCGCATGACGTCGTCGATCTTCTTGCGAGATGTGGAGTCAAACGTGCTGAACGAAGCAATTGCCGGGTTGTCGTCCGACCTCCAGTCGCTGAGCACCTTCGGCACCTTCATGTCTTCGCTTGTCGTGTTGACAACGTAGGCGAAAGCTTTGTTCGTGGCGCTCATGTTCCAGCTTCCCCGATCAAAGATCCACTGGGCACTCAGAGTTGCGTCGCGGTTTGCGTACTGCGCACCTCCTCGCCGAAACGAGTGCGATGACAAGCCTGCTGTTGGGCTCGCTCCTGCTTGACGTTCCGACGCTGCTTTTACGACGCGGTTCACGTAGCCTTGCATCTTCAACGGTGCTGGTGCTTGAAGCCGAGCAGCAGGCGTCGCTGACACGCTGGAGGCCGTCAAGTCTTCTTCGTCGCAAAGCTCGAGCGCTTCGACAAGTCCGACGTCGTTCGTTGGATGAAGCACTTGGATCTCGCTGTCGACAAGAACTGGCAGCTGAAGCAGCGAGCTTCTGGGGAGGCTTTGCATCGCCAAAGCCACGCCAATCGCATGAAGGGGGCACGTGACAAAGCTGTGCTGGTCTGGGTAGAGTGACAGCCCTTGCTCCTCCGATGTCTTGGTTCTGATCAGCCGCAGGAACAAGACGTTGTCAGACGCCACTGACAGATTGCTTTTCTGCACGAAGGCGAGGTCGGACGATCCTCCGAACGCGTACCACATGATCGTGAGCAGAGCGGCGTCTTGGTAGTCCCTCATCGTCGTGGCCGTGTAGTACGTTCCCTCGACTAAGATGCGCAGATCTTCCTTGGTACATGCGGGCGCCTTGTTCACCATGCCGCCTTGGTTGCGCTTGAGGCAGTAGCGCTCGAGCGTTCGTCCCATCTTAAGCAACTGCTTCTCGATGGCTTGGCGATGCTGCGGCTGGTCGTCGAGCAGCCAGTTCTTCACGCTGCGGTAGTAGCCCATGACCGTGTTGCGAGCGAGCGGCTGACCGCCGCGTCCGTTCGAGAACGCGAGATGCATGGCAAATCGGTCCATGAGCTTCACGAAGACGACACCCTTGACGTCTCGAACGAGAGTCGCACGGATGTACTCGATGGTGGTGTCTTCTGCGGCCAGGAAGCGCTTGAAGACGTTCAACGCCGTCTCGTGCGCGCGCTGGGTGTTGGCAGGTGTCAAGTCGTGGAGGCTCATAATGAACTTCAGTTGAATGTCGGCTTGGTGCGAGATATCCGGGCAATGCGCGAATGACTTCGAACCAGAATGACCTTCAGCATATCTCGGACGTGCTGCCGACATGATGTGTCGGCCACGCGTCGGCCACGTGTTGGTGGGGCTTTTGCATCTGTTAAACCTAACCTCTTAACGCTACTTGGCTTATAGTTGAGGGTCATCACTCCTCATTGGTTAATAATACGAGCCTCCTCTCTTAAGTCCGATACGATCCAATACAAAGAGTAAGTAAATCTTTACGTGTCGTGCCGAAGCATATTTTTGCACTACGCTGGTGGCATTAGCATTGTAATGGTGATTTCTCGAAGCCACCCGGACCGTACTTTAACGAATCAGAAATTTCAACATTACTTTTAATTTCAAGATACCACTAAGTACGCCATACATGAGCTCGAGCATCATCCTTATTTTGGTTTACCCAATTTGTATACACGAAGATGCCGCCGACGCACGCTCGCTCGTACGCCTCGCCGTCGTACGCGAGTCCGCCGCTGCCCGTGCTCGTGACGCAGCGCGACTTGCCGCGCGCACTCGCAGTCGTCGTAGCTGGCACGCTCGTGGTTTCGTGGCTCGGACTGCAGCTCGATGCGCTGTACATTGACGACCAGCGCACAGACTTTTACTTTCCGTGCGTTCGTTCATGCTGTTGTCTGCGTGTCATGGATCGATCGATTGCTGTTAGTGGTCTAAGAGCTAACGCTACCGCTCGTGTTGCTACAGCAAGGTGGGGTACTTCCTCATCGCGTACAAGGCGCTCATGGTCCTCTCGCGATACCTCGAACACGGTGCGACTCGCTCACTCTTTGCGAACAAGCGCGCCACCGTATCGCGCACGAGACACTCACAAGGCTCGTACTGTGACGACTGTTGCTCCTTCATAGGCACCTACATTCTCTACGAAGCGCTTTGGGGCTGCAACGTCGCGATCGTGTTTGTGATCCTCGCCGTGTTCCTCTCCAAGCCGTTCCTCGTTGGTGTTGCAGTACGTTCGCTCTCGCATGTATCGGACGCATGGGCCGTTTGGACACTAGGACAATCGCCTCACACTCTCTGCTCGTTGTTCTATCAGATGGCGATTGTCTCGGGCGACCAGCTCCTGTGGTACATCGACGTCCTGTCGTTCATGCTCACGCGCAAGTTCGTCACGGGCGCCATGAAGTACCTCACGTACCCAGAGAACCGGACGTTCTCCAAGACGTTCTTTGCGTCGCACCACCTCTGGTTCCTGCCGCTGTGCTTCTGGGTGCGTCGTCTTCATCCTCTTGTCTGTGTCTGGACGCGCGCTCGCTCACTCACACGGTCGCTTGGAACAGGTGACGCTCCACTTCAACGGCATGCACGAGTCGAGCTTCGCAGCGTCGTGCATTGTCACGACGTGCCTCGCAGTCTACTGCCGCGTCTTCACGCCGTTCGAAGCGAAGGTCCCTGGGAGCGACCACGTGATCTACTTGAACGTCAACGGCGCATTCGAGTTCTGGAAAGACATTGACATTGGCGTGCTCCACGTGCTCGACCACCGCAACGCGCTGCTCTACTTGCCGTACCTCGCAGTCGTGGGGAACCTCGTTGCAAACGGACTCCCGCACATCGTGCTCATGGGCATCTCGCTCACGCTGCAGCACCACCCAATGCTCCAAGGCTGACAGACCACGACGATCCGCAGCGTCTATTGCGATCGCTACGACGCGTGGTGTTGCGCACTAGGACGACTCGCCTGCCTAAGGTGCTCTGTAGTACAGTCCTGTTCTTTGTCGCTTTCGCTCTCTCATCCGGTACTGACAGGAACAAGCGAGCGACGACGCGGTGATGCACGTCTGCGCGATCGGCTCCTGCTACGGCGAGCGTCGCGGTGACCTCGCTCCGTGCCATCACGGCGGCTCTTGCTGTCTCTGTCACGACTGCGGCTGCGGTTGCGCGACGCACGACGCGGACTCGCGTCACGACTGCGGCGCGAACTGGGACGATCGCGATCAAGTGACGCAGATTGGCTCCGAGAACGACGACGCGTAGAACTCCGTGAGCGGCGACGTGGACTCGGAGAGCGCGAGCGTCGCGCCTCAGAGCGATCGCTTCGGTCGTCACGGCGACTCATTCGATCCGTGCTGCGGCGTTGCGGACGTCCACGCGGTGCTCGATCGTCCTCGCTCTCACTCGCATCGTCATCACGGACCTTGTGGCGACGCTTTGCCTCGCGCTTTGCTTTCTTCTTCGCCTTCTTCTCGCGCTTGCGCTGCTTCTTAGCCGCGCGCTTCTTTGCTTGCGCGTCCGCTGCGTCGCTATCGTCACTGTCGCTATCGCTGCTGCTCCTGCGTCGACTCCGACGCCGCTTGTCGTGCTTGCCATCGCCATCCGTCACTTGGCCGCAGTCTTCGATCACGACTGCTTGCATCGGCGCTGGGCGGTTGTTCGCGACGGTCTCGACGTTCGCCATTCGCCGCACGACGTCCATGCCCGAGACGACTTCGCCAAACACGACGTGCTTGCCGTCCAAGTGCGGCGTCGGGACTGTCGTGATGAAGAACTGACTGCCGTTCGTGTGCGGCCCGGCGTTCGCCATCGAGAGCAGTCCGGGCTTCGTGTGCCGGTGCTGGAAGCTCTCGTCGCGGAACCGGTCGCCGTAGATCGACTCGCCGCCCGTGCCGTTCTGCTTGGAGAAGTCTCCGCCCTGAAGCATGAAGTTCTTGATGATGCGGTGGAACGGCACGCCTGCGAGGCAGCGCGTGCGTGAGGCACCAATGAAAGCACTGCTCCAGCATCTGTGTACGCGTACCTTTGTAGTGCAGCGGCTTGCCTGTGGTCTTGCCAATGCCCTTCTCGCCCGTGCACAGCGCGCTGTACGAACGAACGAGTGGATGCACACACACACGGAGCAGTCAGTCAATCACGCGCATGCTAGCAGCAGAGCACAAGTGCTCGTGTCATACCGAAAGTTCTCGGTCGATTACACGTTACACAGCAAGCTATGCAGCAAGCGATGCAACTTTCGACTACTGGGCTGGACCGTGCGTGTGTCTCCAAAGAGACACCCCGAACTCACGCATTCCTGTCGTCTTCTCTCGCTACGGCTGGACTGGACGAGCGAGGTACGCTGGTCGACCTTGACCAGCAAGTTGCGCTCGCGTCACAGCGACAAGGTTGTGCGCTGCGTTCACGTCGCGGTCACACACAGTCTTGCACGTCGTGCATCGGAGCACCGCGTAACACTTGACGCCTTCGAACTCACACTTCTCGAGCTTCGTGGTGCAAGACGAGCACATCTGGCTCGTCTTGAACTCGTCAACGTACACGACGTGTGCACGCTTCTCCAACTCGTGCTTCAGAGCCTTGAGCGGGACGCGCGGATGAGCGCGAGTGACGCCTTGAGCGCACCAGTCACCAAAGCCAACGACGCCACGCGAGCGCTTGAGCGGTGCGAAGCTGTTCACGATGTGGCGCAGCGCCTTGGGCTGACACACATGGTGCATGAAGCGCCACTTGCGCATCGATTTCTCAGCGCAGAACGTGATGTGCTGCTGCAACGATGGCCACACACCATCCTGCAAGTTCTGCATGTACTCTTGGTAGAATGGTGTCTTGGAAGTTGGCAGGAGGTCGAGCATGTGCTGATACGCCGGCACTCGATCGCGCAAACGAGCATGCCAAATTCGTGCTTGTGTTGCGCTCGAGCGGTGACGAAGCTCACGACTGCTCACCTGCGTGGTGCGTGGGTGTCGAGGAGGAGCTGGAGTGGCAGCCGCAACCCGTCGTGCCTCGAGCTCTCGTTGCCTACTGAGTCGACGAGTCAGTGGACGTTGGGCGTTCCGCTCCACACGCCGTCGTCGCTGTCGCTCACGCTTGGCACGTTTGCGCGCCTTCTTCTCGTGCCACTTCGGCCCATGTGCGACTTGTTGTTGCTCGCGCTTGCGCGGCTTGTCCATGCGGCGTCGGTATGGCTCGTCACTGACGGCAGTGACGAGAGAGCGCGCGCCGGGATCGACGCCGACGACGATGCTTGCGCTCTGTCCTCCATTGCTGCTGTCACTCTCGCTCCTCTCGCTATCGCTGCCACTGTCGTTGCTGCTGTCGCTGCTTGCGCTGTGCCTCGGCTTTGGCTTCTTCAGGAGCACCGAGACGCTGTAGCCATCTGTAGATAGCCGATCCGCGAACTGCCACCCTTTGACTTCAAACCGATCAACCGAAAAGAGCGCTCGAAACGTGCGCTGCTGCTCAACGATGTTGGCGCGCTTGCACACTTCACGTAGCACAGTCGCGGAGAGTGCTATGTGCCCAGGCACAGTGGACCGAGCGACTGGTAGAAGAGCAAATGTGCGTGGCGCAGGAGTGCCATTGATGGCGCGCTCGAGCTCGTCTCGTTCGACGCAGACAGCGATCGACTCTGCAACCGTGTCGACATCGACGCCATTTGCACAAGCACGAATGCCTGACTGCAGCGCGTACGCATGCGCTTGCATGGCATGAGCTCGGCGCAAGAAGTGGGCTATGTGCGCGCGGATGTTTGCTCGCGTCGGCTTGTGTACGAGCCAAGCTCGCAACGCAACCGACAAATTGTCGTTCACACCATCGTCCCAAGCGCTCTTGATCAGAGTGCGTGCCGAGCGGGACGTGAGTGCGCACCGCGAGCGTACGTAGGCGTGGAGCCGCCTGTCAAACGTGTGGACGACCATCATGTGTGCATTGGCTCGCATGCTCGCTGCGATCTCTTTCTTGCTGTAGCACCACACAGCGATTGCTGGAGCGCTGTACGTTGCGACTTGGCGTCGCTCTTGGCGGTACTCGTAGATCGTACGTGCGAGCTCTTGGTCCACATCACTGCCTCGACTGCTACCAGCGCCGGCCACGCAGCGGTCAAAAAACGTTTTGTCGAGCGTCGGGAGAGCGACCACGCCATTGCTCCCAAGTGCGCGCAGCAGGTGTGCGTTGGCAATGTGCGACGCTTCGACGTGGATCTGTCGGAGCGTTCGTGCCGTCGTCTCCAGCTCTTGAGTTGCTGCCGCTGCACGTTGTTGTTCCTGTTGACCACGACGGCGCAGGATCGAGTTCAATTTGACCTTGACGGTCCGAAAGCGCCAGCCTCTGTTCACAACCCACGGCGGCGCACGCGGTCGCTTCGGTGCAGGCGGCTCGAGCGGAGCCGCGCTCGCTCGCTTTGTACTTGCCATCGTCGTTGAGCGCGCGTTTGAAAGTGATTAATTGATCGAAGGGCTTCGCCAGCAATGAGGAGAGAAGGAGGCACTCGTTGGCAGGCAGTGATTCATTGGTTGCGCTCTAGTCTGCTCAAAACTTCCTTCTCCATCAATTTCTACTCTTTGCATCTTTCACTGTCTTCGTCGAGCGCTTTCGTCTGCTATACTTGATTGATCAATCGTCGATCGGCGACTCGCTGTTGTTCGCATGTTCGCGCACCCGATCCTCAAGCACGCCACGAGTGTTCTCGGTCGTGCGCGGCACGCCATCGAAGAGGTTGAACACGATGCGACCCGCGCGCGAGCCGCCGATCGAGATGTCTGTCGATCTAATAGCGTTAGTCGATACACATGCGCATGCACAGCAGCGCATAGACCGCAGGGACACGTGTACATGCGCGAACAAGGCACATGAACGCACCAAAGAAGACGCGCACGCCGCTGCCCATGTTTTGCCTGGATCGTGTGCGTCGCCTCTGCTCGAGTTTTGAGACTTGTGTCCCGCGATTTTGTCACTATACGAATCGCAACTCGATGCTCAAAGGCATAGTGCATCCAAGTCAAGGGTCGCCAGCCACTCGATTACAGCACTATCGACATCGCGACGCTCAGCACCATACATACATCAAGATAAAACACACTCACAGTAACTTGCCCATCATTCTCGTCGTCGTTGATCTCCAAGCTCACGCCCCTTCCTCATGACGATCCAGCTCATGGATGAGCAGCGAAGAGCGCGCTCCTCATGACGAAGTACGCCTTCACGAGCGCGCTCTTCGACAAGGAAGTCGTTGGCGGTGTGTCGAGATCAAACGTTCGGCACTAGTGCGCAAGACATACAAGAACTCCAAACGCAAGACGACGGCGGCAAGATGGCGCGGCAAGCGCAAAAACAACAAGCACAACGCGAGCAGCGCGAACCGCGCGAGCAAGCGAGCGAACGAACGAAGGCCACGCGGCGCACTTCTCTCGAGCTCGATGCTCTGAACGAGCGCGCCATGGAGCTCGTGCTGGACTACGACTGCTCCTACGCAGACGTCGTCTCGGTGCTCAAGCTGAGCCCGTCAGCGCTAGCACGTCGCTGCCAACGAGTCGACAAGAACAAGAGAGAGGGAAGCGAGCGCACGACGTCCAAGTTGTCGCGCCAAGAGCTGCGCGACAATCTATGGCGGCTTAGGCGGTGCCAAGAAGTCCATCCATGCGTCCATGTTCGCATCCACTCATATGGACCTCACGCACGCTTCAAGACGCAGATACACATTGCTGACCAAGAGCAACTCGTTGATAGTGTGATCTTGACCTCGAAGCGTCACGACAACCTCAAGAGCTCACGAGCAGCTGCTGCTCCGGAGCCACGTGCCGCCGGCAAAAGCAGCTCGAGCGAGCATCGTGCGCATCGCTCTCAGTGCGAACTGCATGCGCGTCCTCACACTCAACGCGCTCCACGTTGCGCACGTGTGGCGCATGAACGCAGCGACAGCGACAGCCGGACCAAGCGGCAGTCGACACCAGCAAGCAGCGCACTCGAGCGACTGCTTTAGTGCCGAGGCGCCGTCCAAGTGGAAGCCTGTTCCGCTCGAGCTGCTCGGTGAGGTCACGTCCGAGACGCTGGTCGAGCCAAGCGCCCCTGAGCGCGTGCGGCAGCTGCTTCCGCCACCCGTGTCCGCAGCGTTGAGCAGCACTGGCGCTTCGTCACCACCACACGTGGTCTCCATGAGCTTCTTCGCGTCGTACTCACTGCTGCTCTGCGACCAAAGCAGTGTCGTGTGCGGCGTCTCGAACGGCGACATCATCAAGCGCAACTTTGTTGGTACGCAGCCCTCGGACATTGCTGCAGCGTTCGACGCTCCGCACCCGAGTCAACTCGCACAGGACGTTCGCACCGACTCGGTCATGCGCGAGTTCTTGCGCGGCCATCGCCATCCAGTGCTCTTCGTCGCGAGTCTCCCGCGATCAGCGCGTCAGCCACAGGAGCGCATCGTGAGCATCGACAGCGACGCAAACGTGCACGAGTGGGTCTACGCGCGCGAACACTTCGCTGGCGTCGGGTGGTTCACACCGAGTCGGCAGTACCGTCTCGACCTCCAAGCACCACACGATGGCAGCAGCGGCTGTCAACACTGCGAGATCCTCCAGATCGCGTCGACCGCCGACCACCAGCGCGTCGTGCTCATGGTCTTTGCCGCGAGTCCGAGCGTCCCAAGCACGAAGAAGAAGCCGCTGGAGCGCTCTGGGACGCTGCTGTTCTACCAGCTCGAGCTCTCGGATCCGATCCGCGTGCTCGCAGTGCGCATCGCTCTCGCGTACACTACGAGCAGTGCACCTGCGCCGCGCTTTGCCCTCACGACGCTCAAGCCTCGATCGAGTGCTCGTGGCGCTCGGAGCAAACGGCGAGCACCTGGACGCCACTACCTGTTCCTCCTCGTTGACAACAGCGTCGCGATCTACTCGCTCGACTCGGGCGAGCGCTGCTGCGCGCCGATTGCGCTGCTCCAAACGCACGCAGCGCAGCGAAGCGATGCGTCACTTGTGTACGACGCGATCGCTGTGAGCGCGTGGTGCGAGAGGAATGCGACGCCAGCAGCACCGAGTTGCTGCGTGGTCGTGACTGGCGCGCGCCATAGCAAAGCGCTCGTTCATCGGTTCCAGCTCCAGCCGCAGTAGGTCGTGAGCACACACGCGCCAGAGCACGACACATGAGCCACTCAACGGGTTCTACTGATGCTGTCTACGTCCTGCTCCTGCTGGTGATGATGCACCAAGGCATCTGACAGCGCCTCTCAAGCCTCAAGAGCGCGGATCCTCCGAATCGACGGCGCGTGCTGCTGCAGGAGCGCAAGCGAGCGCACGCGCTGCGTCTGGAACGCGTCGGCCGCTAGCATCTCGAGCACGCGGCGCTGCAGTGCAGTGTCGTTCTTGACGCCACCGTTAGTGCTCTCCGTGCTTTGCACGACAGCCGACGACGCAGCACCAGCAGCAGCAAACGGATGCGCGTCGCCAAAGAGAAACACGACTGCGTTCGTCGCGAGCTGCACGAGCAGCGCGTTGCGGCCAAAGCCTCGAGCGAGCGCCGTCTCGGCGCGTTTGAGCGCTGCGTCGTCTGCTGCGATGACGTTCACGACGAGCACGCCCGTGGGTGTGAGCAGCGCTTTGAGATCTCCCAGGAACGCGTGCGAGAGCATCGACGCTGGTGGTGCGCGAATGCCGCGTGTTCCTTCTTGTGATGCTGCAGACGGGTCACCACGCGCTGCCTTGCCCGCTTCGGCTTCCTCACTGTTGTCGTCATCACTGTCGCCAGCTTCGACGTCGAGCAGCACGAGATCGTAGCGACTGCCAACACCTGCGAGCTGCGCTGCGACGAACGCCTCCCCAAAGCACTCGTGCACGCGCAAGCGCGCGTCCGTTCGCTCCGCGTCTGCGAGTCCAAAGAACTGGCGCGCGACGCGGTTCACTGCTGCGCTCGGCTCGACGGCGTCCAACTGCGCGATGTGCGGCACGTGCTCCAGTAGAAAGAGCGGCAGCGCGCCAGCACCAGCGCCAATGACCGCGACGCGGAGCGACGAAGCGCTCGTGCTGCTCGTGGCGCCAGTCGGTGGCGATGCGGATGTAGACGGTGCGCTCGACGGAAGCAGCGCGAGCGCAACGCACATGGCGCGGTGCACGCCGAGCGTGAGCGTCTGCCGGTCGACTCGCGCTGCTGTGGCGTCGTAGCCACTGGCGTCCAGTGCGCTACTGTCTGTGCTGTTGTCGTCGGTATCACTCGTTGTACCATTGCTCGTGGCCCCAGATGACTGTGGCAGCGCCAGCGCGACTTCGCTCTGCACCAAGTGGAGACGGTCCGTGAACACAAAGCTCCGCGTCGGCGCCTCGCCGGGCGCGAACGTGTCAAACACCGCGACGTCGGCGTCGCAGTGGACGACGTGGCGCGCGTAGCTGCGCACGAACTCGCGCTTGTAGTCGGCGACAAAGTGCGGCTCGACGCTCGCGAGGTCGCGCAGCATCGCCTCGAGCTCGTCGTGCGTGTAGTTCTCGCCTGCGCGGTGGATCTGGCGATGTGCGCGAGTTGTCATCCAGCGACAGAGTTGTTAACGTCCATAGACCCCCACTCTCACACACTCCAACACTCCAGTAGCTCCGTCAGCAGGACACGACAAGCGAAGGATGGACGCACGTCGTGGAGAATCGCGTGCGGCAGGACGTCGTCAAACGCAACGCGCGATGGCGACGCAAGCGACGCGTCTGTGCGTGCGTTGCTCGGTTCGACTACCGACGCAGAGGCGAGCGTGATGCCCTCGCACTCGCGCGCAGCGAGTTGCCAGTCGTAGTCCGAGACGAGGTGCTGCGGCCACCACGGGAACGTCCGGCACTGCGTCGGACGAGCTGTCGAGGCAGCACGGACACAAGTAGCAGCGCACATGGAAGTGTCAGTGGCCACACACTTGCTTGTATCTTGTGTCATCGCGTTCGAGTAGCTCGCGTTGTGCATGGGCTGCCTGAGGCCATAGACGCACCTCGGTAAATGCTGCACTTGGCGCCATCGAGGAAGATGCACTGCGAGTCGTCTGGCGTCTGGCGGAGCACCCATTGTTCTTGCAATTGCTGCTCGTCGCTGGCAGTGCCACTTGCATCAGAGGCGATAGGCGCTGGCACGCGGCGCAGGAACGAGCGCTTGACGTCTGCGACCGATGCGTTGGGCAGCGCAGCGGCGATCGCTTCGATCTCGCGCTCGTTCACGCGCACGCGGCCGCCTTTGCCAGTGCAGCACTTGCCGCACTGCGTGCACTTGAACTCGAACGCGACGTCGGCTCGGTCGGGCAGCCAGTTGCGCAGCTGTGGCGGTTGTTGTCGAGCAGCGTTGCTCTGACTGTTGCTGCTGCTGTTGCGTGTGTGCGCAATGCTGCGACTGCTGTTGCAGAGCGAACGTTGTGCAGTCGAGCGTCGTTGTGTGGTAGCGATGCGACCATAACCACGACCAGCAGTAGCAGGCGCTCGCCTGAGCCATTGCAGCTCGGCTGTCACCATCGTGATCGCACGCACGACCACGCGCATGCACCTCGTGCGCAAAGCGAGCCACTCGAGCTCCTGCTCTGTGCGCTTGTTGTTTGTTTGACTCGCGTTCGAGTGCTGTGGTTGCCATGGCATCAAGCGACTTGCGGTTTGTATGTCGTCACAACGCATTCGACTCGAGCGACACAATCACTGCTTGACATTTCGAAAGGTTTGTGGCTCGCAGGATCACAGAAAACCACATTCACATTGCACCACAAGCAAAAGCCACACTCTCACTTCTTGTTCTTTTTACCACTTGTTCTTTTGACACGTTCGTTCGTCCACCTCAAGTGGACACACTCGCTCGCTCGCTCACTCGCTACGGTCCGACCCAACCAATGCCGCGCACTTCCACAACCGAGCTCTGTGCGCCTTCATCGAGGCGCACTGTTGCGCCAGCCACCTGTGCGACCACGGCCAGCGCTGTCTCCAAGTGCTGCGACGACCGCGCCGCGCGCGCTGGGACTCGCAGACGCGACACGCCGGCAGCGAGCGCCATGAACACAATCGCGTTGTCCGCGAGGTGCTCGTCCACGCACACGCCGTCTGCGACGTACTGCGCGAGCGTCTGCGCGACTGCTGCTGCCATGGCTGCAGGCGCGTCTTTGCCGGAGCGATCCACCGAGAGCAGTCCGCCGGTGCGCGTCTCCGCCACCACCAGCAGGCTCGCGTGCGGACGCTCGCGCTTGTTCGCGTGTGTGTCTTTGCCTTTGCCGGCCATCGCGCCGCGCGCCTTCCGACCGCCGCGGTTGCTCGACTTGGCGCGCGTCACTTCGACCAAGACGTCGCTCGCACGCACGGTCTCGGACGACAGCGACGCTCCGAGACGCGCACGCAGCGCAGTCTGCAGCGCGCGCTCGTACTGCTCACCAGTCGCAGCGTCCGCGGTCGAGCCGCACACTGTCACGCGTACATACAACTGTGTAATCGCGTCTGACGCCGTGCTCAGGTCGATCGGCGACAGCGTCGCGCCGCGCGCCAGAGGCGAGACGCGGAATGCCACGTCGCCGCTCTCGCCGATGCCAAACCCACGCGACGTGATCGCGAGCGACGCGTCGACGCCAAAGCGCTGGAGCAGCTGCTGCAGCGGCACGGCCATGAAGTCGACGGGCGGACTGAAGCCGGCGTGCGTGCCGCCGCGGAGCCGCAGCGTCGTCGTGCGAGCGCCAAAGACCATCACTGGCAGCGCGCCTTGGATCATGAGCGACACGCTGCCGCCAGTCTGCGACGACGCAGTCAGCTCGCGGTCGCGAGTGCCTGTGTGTTCACTGTCGGCACCACCACCGCCACTTGACTCACTGGCGCTGTTCTCGCGGATGTGATGACCATCAGCGCTCGCAACGCCTGCACCTGCGCCAGTGAACATGATCTCGGTCGAGTTGAGTTGCGCGCCGAGTAGCACGCTCCCGCTTGCGAGGGTCGCGCGCGAGCTGCAGCGTGTGTACGTGCTGGTTGCGCAGTCCCGGCGTCTTGCGGTTCGCGCGCACCGAGTGCACGCGGATGCGCTTCGAGAGCACAGCAGCGAGTGCGACCGAGACGCGCAGGAGCTGGCCGCCGCCTTCGCCGCTCCCGCCGTCCAGGACGATCACGTCCGCGTCGTCACCAGTTGCTTGGGCAGTTTGACTGAGTGCTGCTGTCGAGACGGTCGCTGCAGCAGCATGCGTGGCGCTGTCACTGGTGGTCGTGGTGGTGGCGTCAGACGTCGCTGATGTTCTTGTTGATGCTGGCGTGTGCGGCGCCGCACGCTTGAGCTCGAGGTCCTTGGACACGCTGTTTGTTGGCGCAGCTGCTGACTCGGCCGTCACTGCCTCGACCTGGAGCGCCGCGCGCTTGTCCAGCGCAAAGAACTGCCGCGCGTTCGCAGTCGTCGTCGCTGCGATCTCGTCGAACGAGACGCCGTAGCACGCTGCGAGCGTCTGTGCGACTGCGCGCAGATCCTTGGGCTCGCACCGCGCTCGTCGGCCGCCATTGCCACCACTGTACGGGTACATGAACGGCGCGTCCGTCTCAATGAGCAAGCGGTCGCGCGGAATGGAGGCGGCCATCGCACGCAGCTTCGCGCCGCGACTGTCCATGCAGACGCAGCCCGTGAGACCGATGTAGAAGCCCATCGCGAGGTACGTGCGCAGCTCGCGCTCGTTGCCCGTGAAGCAGTGCACCACAACAGGCGGCAGACGCTGTGCGTCGACGAACGGCTGGAGCACACTCACGAATGCCGCGTGCGCGTCGCGCTCGTGCAGAAAGAGCGGCAGACCGAGCTCACACGCAAGCTCGACCTGTGCGCGGAACACGCGCTGCTGCTTGTCGCGCGGCGAGAAGTCGCGGTTGAAGTCCAGCCCGCACTCACCCACGGCCACGACGGTGCCTGGGCTCGCGGTGATCAGCGCGCGCATCTCGGCGATTGAGTGCGCGTCGTCAAAGTCCTTGGCGTCGTGCGGGTGCACGCCGACAGTCGAGAAGAGCGTCACATTCGAGTGGCGATGATGATGGTGATTCGTGTCCTTGCTGTTGCTATTGCTGCTGTTGCCATGACGACGATGCGCGTGCCGCAGATTGCGCTTGACGAGCTGCAGCGCGTCGCGACTGCTGCGCATGCTCGTGCCTGTGACGAGGACCGTCGCGACGCCAGCATCTGCTGCGCGCTGCAGTACCTGCGGCAGGTCTCGCTGGAACTGCCGGTTCGTCAAGTTCGCGCCAATGTCCACGAGCAATGGCGCTTGTGTTGTTGTTGTTGTTGTCAGAGGCGATGGAGGTGGCGGTGATGCTGCTGCGGTTGAAGAGGATGCCATTGTTGCTGCTTGTGTGTGCGTGTATGAAGGGATGTGAACGTGTGAGGAAGCGTGTGCGTTGCTTCTGTTGCTGTGCTGGCGGCGAGTGGGCGAATGCGAGCTGCTCGGATCGACGGATCAAGTGCGTGCGCTGCTCCTGTTGGCTGGCTTGCTTGCTTGCTGGGTTTGGTTGTTGCTTGTCAAGCGAAATGTGCTGGATCCGACCAGCACTCACACTTTTGCGACAGTCACTCTATCAAATGCCTTCTTCTTTGTCTTGATTTCACTATCAAAGTGGGTCAATTGACTCAAGTGATCAAAACAAAAGCCAAAAAGACTCGACCGAGCTCGTCTCAAGCAAGCAAGCACGCGCGCTTCAAAGCTGCTCGCGCGCTCGTTTGTCCTTGCCCGGACGTGCTCACGCATCAGGCGCTCTTGTCGTAACAAGCGCTACGTGTGTCGAGACGCTCTAAGGCATCCAAGCACTTCAAGACCGCAGCGTGTTGCACACAAACAAAGCAAGGGACACTCGAGCCACACGACAAGCAACCATGCAGCTGATGCCACCAACGGCAACAACATCGATGATCATGGCGACGACAGCAACGATAACGACAGGAGCGCCGACGCCGACACCTGCGCCGACGTTCACACCAGGCTTTGTGCTCTCGTGGGAGACGGTTGTCGTCGCAGTCGAGCTCCTCGCGGCGCTCAGCACGTCCATCTGGCTCATCTACCGCCAGACAACGCGCGACCGCCAGACCGGCGTCTCGACTGGCAGCAGCAGCAAGACCAGTCGCCACGCAACCAGTCGAATCGCTCGGTCGCACACGTTACTACTCACACAGCCGCAGCCGTGGTGGTCGCTCGACGCGCTCCTGGGCTTCCGCCTCGCAGCGGTCGTGTTCTACGCGAGCGTGCAGCTCTACGACATGTACCGCACGCGGCTGCTCTGTCTCCTCTTCTACACGTCGTGGAACTTCATCGCGCAGGGCGTGTACTTTGGCGTCGCAGCGGCTCGTACGCTCCGAGTGCGTCGAGCCGAGCAGCGCAGCCAGAGCGGGTACACGGCGCTGCTGGACGACGACAATGAGAGTGCGAGCGACGGCGGCATGCCGTCCGCTGCAGCAGGAGTGGCTCGCGTGCAGCGCACGAAGCGGTGTGCACCCAGCTGGCTCCGCCTCGAGCTCGTGCTCGACGTGTGCCTCGCGGCGGCGCTCCTCATCAGCGCCGTCGTGTGGCTCGTGCTGTACCCGTACGCAGTGAAGGTGCACATGCCCGAGAAGATCCTGAACTGGGTGAGCTACTGCCAGCACGCCGCGAACGTTGCAATACTGCAGATCGACTTTGCGTGCTCGCGCCACGTCGTGTCGATGCGCGCGCTGCCGCTGCTCGTCACGTGGCTCGGCGGCTACACGGTCTTCACGTGGGTGCTCCACGGCACCGTCGCGCCGGGCTTTTGGCCGTACCCGTTCCTGGACCCGACCGCGCCGTATGCGCTGCTGTGGTACCCTGGGATGCTCGTGGCGCACATTGTGGGCTTTCTCGCTGTCTTTGGCGTGTCCAAGTGGCGGCGCTCGTCAGATGAAGGAGGAAGAGCAACGCCAGCCGAGGTGCCGTGCTCCAACTACGTTGAGGAGGATGAGGACGAAGGCAGCAGTGTCGCAGTGTGAGAGGAGCTGACAAGGACACTGAAGGCGAGATGTTGGAAGAGTAGAGACAGAGTGTGAGCTACTGCAGTGTTTCGTGCCCTGGTGCTGATCGCTCGATGAACTGAGCTAGTTGCTTCGAGAGGCTGACCTCGCAACGTTCTTGTGGTCGAGTCATTTGGTGTGGCGCACACGATTTCCGCTTGAAACTATCACCACCAAACACAATAACATCACCAAGAGCTCGACGAAGCTCGCTCGCTCGATCCACACGCTCACGATGTCGCTCTCGCTCGACAAGTCGCCGGATGCCGAGCTCCTGCGCTTCCTCGCGCGCTTCGCTGGCGTGAACACAGGCTCTGCGGCCTCCGGCCCTGTGCGCGTGCGCCTCGGAAAGACGAACGAGCTGCGCCAAGTGAACACGATCGCCAAGTTCTTTGCGCGCCAGGCAGACCGCGAAGCCGAGCTCTGTGGGCAGGACGCGTTCGAGAAGGCGCAGGTCGCGATGTGGCTCGACTTTGCGTCCGGCATCTCGCAGTGCCCGCCGCAGGCCGCCCCTGCGCACTGGAAGGTGCTCGACAGCGCGCTCGAGCGCAAGACGTACTTTGCGGCGCAGCGCGTGACGCTCGCGGACGCCGCGCTCTTCTGGTCGCTCCGCAGCGCCGTCGCAGCGTTCTCGTTGGCGCAGCGCAGCACGTACCCGAACCTCGTGCGCTGGTTCGACCAGCTCCAGCACACGGTCGGCGTGCGCGGGTTTCGCGGCCTCGACGTCGTCGACCTCGGCCGCAAGCAGTTTGCGCTCACCGTCTAAGAAGAAGCCGCGGCTCGACACGCTCTCGCCGTCGCTGTCGTCACCGCAGTAGCAGCACTAGTTGCACTCGTAGCGTCTCGATCGTAGGCAGCGCCATCGCACGCGCTGCAGTCAGTGTGCATAGCAACGAGATTGAGCGTCTGGTAGTCGAGCAAGTAGATGACAAAGGCGCCAGTGAACGAAGACGCAAAGCGCACGAACAACAAGATCCGGTTCTTCCCGCGCGAGTGGTCTCGGCTGTCGTCGCGAAGCTCGGACGCAGCGGCGAGCACGCCGACGAGGCGTTTGCGCTCGTCTCGGGCATGAAAGCGCAAATCAACGAAGACATGTTTATGGTCACGCAGGGCATCGCAGAGAGCAGCGTGACGCACTGCCACGAGCACGTGCACAGCGACGACGCTCACGACCATGACCATGAGCATGCGCCTGCCGAGTACGACCAGTTTGGTCTCAAGCCGATGAACTGCCCAGGCCACTGCATTCTCTTCCGCGAGTCGCGCAAGTACTCGTACCGAGAGCTCCCTGTGCGTCTTGCTGACTTCTCGGCGCTCCACCGCAACGAAGCGTCTGGCGCGCTCACGGGTCTCACGCGCGTGCCACCAAGCTTGACAAGTGCGAGTTCCACGGCGTCAAGAGCTACGCGGTGCTTCAGCGCACGTCCTGCAAGTCAGTGTGTGACCGCGACGTCAACGCGGCACACAACATCCTACGCGTCACACAAGCGCAGCTCGCCGGTGAAGAGCGACCTGCATACCTCGCTCGTTCAGTCCAGTCGTAGTGAGAAGAAGAGAATGCGTGAGCTCGGGGCATCGAAAGATGCACGCACCTGCTCACACGGTAGAGCCCGTAGTGAGTCGGACATCGTCATGCGAGTGTGTGGCGGATGCTCCTGCTTGCTGCGTTCACGTGCGCCTGTGTGTATTTGTCCATGCACGCGCTTCATGGCAGCGACGACTGTTTGCGAGGCGTCACTGGTCGTTCTGACGCAGAGACCGACTGCTCGAGCAGCACACGGGAGTCAAGCACCGCCATGCCGCTCGAGCGACCTGAGCAGCGCAGTCCGACCAAGCGCGATGCGCACGCTGAGCCATCGCGCGCAAGTCGCGTCGAAATCACGTGGTCCGTGCCTGCGATCGACGGCGTCGCGCCATGCGCACGCGGTGGCCACTCGGCCGTGCTCGCAGACACGCACGTGCTCGTGTTTGGCGGGCACTACTTTGGCGGCGACGGCAGCTTCGCGTACCTCAACGACCTCTTCCGCCTCGACCTGAGCACGTCGACGTGGTACGAGATCGTGTTCAAAGACCCGGACGCAGTGCTCCCTGCGCCGCGGTACAATCACTCGGCGCTGCTCCTGCGCGGCGGCACGCGCATGTTTGTCTTTGGCGGCCGCGGTGCGTCGCACCAGACGCCTGTGCTCCGCGACATGTTCTTCTTTGACTTGCTCGACATGGCGTGGCTCCACGTGCAGTGGACGACTGAGAGCCCTGCTGGTCGCTTTGGCCACGCGTGTGCGAGCGTCGACGACGTCCACATGGTCGTGTTCGGCGGCTGGGACGGCAAGAAGAGCATGAACGACCTCTGGGTCTTTGACACGAACGCGTTCACGTGGCGCAAGCCCAAGTGCGCTGGCAAAGCGCCAACGCCGCGGCAGAACCACTCGATGCTCCCTGTCGCCAGTAGCAGCAGCAGCAACGCAGCAGCAGCGCTCAACACGAGCATGCTGATCGTCTACGGCGGCTACACAGTCCTGCCAGACGCACTGCCAGTGTACAACAAGGACATCTACCTCTTTGACGTCGACGCAATGGCGTGGAGCCGCCCTCGACTCGTGGGCGAGTACCCGCCTGGGACGTTTGGTCAGAGTATGTGCGTGCAAAACAGCGAGCTCGCGTTCGTTCTCGGCGGCTGGTCCGGCACGGAGCGCTCGCCGCTGTACATGGGTGACAAGCAAGTGCGCGAGTTGACGGCCATGGCGGCGCGCGAAGAGCGCCTTGCGAGCGGCCAAGAGAGCAGCAAACCCTCGAAGCGCGCACATGCACTCGCACTCAAGCGCGCATCGTCGTACGCACGGGTGCTCGATGTGCAGAGCATGCAGTGGTACGCGCCAGTGGCGCATGGCGTCGCAGTGGCGAACCGGTACGGCCACTCGTGCACGCTCGTGGGGCCGCACGTGTTCCTCTTTGGCGGCTGGGACGGCAACCGCGCGCTCAACCAGCTCGTCGTGGGCGAGTTCCAAGTCGTGTGACGCAGTCGCTAGAGTGACAGGAGCAGGTGAGTGCGTGAGAATGATAGCGAGAGATGACGAGAGCGCGAGACGCGGTCGTGAGCAGCCAGACGTGTGCTCGGGTGTGCGTCGTGTTGTCAGAATCGTTGGAGACGCTCCACTCGACTGCTGCTTACTCTAGTCGTGCGATCGCAGCCTTGAGGTCGTCGACAAACGTCGCGAGCGCCTTCGCGCCGTGCACTTGGTTGTCGCGCGTGCGGATGTTCACTTCGTGCGTCTCCTGCTCCTTGTCGCCGACGACGAGGATGAAGTTGTAGCCAGCGAGCTGTGCTTCGCGAATGCGCTTGTTGAGCGTCTTGCTCGAGTCCTGGACGTCAACAAACACGTTTGCGTCTTGCGCGAGCGTCGTCGCGACGTGCTTGGCGTACGTGCGGTGCGACTCGGAGACTGGGAGCACTGCGACTTGGCGCGGACTGAGCCAGAGCGGCCACTTGCCGCCCGTGTGCTCAATCAAGATCGCCATCATGCGCTCGATCGAGCCGAGCACAGCGCGGTGGATGATGATCGGCGTGTGCGCCTGGCCGTCTGCGCCGTCGTACGCGAGCTCAAAGTTCTTCGGGAGCTGAAAGTCGAGCTGGATCGTGCCGCACTGGTGCTGCCGCTGGAGCGCGTCCGTGACGACAATGTCGATCTTGGGACCGTAGAACGCGCCGTCGCCCTCGTTCACGTCCCAGGGCTCGCCAAAGTCCTCGAGTGCTTGCCGCAGCTGCGCCTCAGCGTCGTCCCAGACAGCGAGCTCGCCCATGTAGTTCTCCGGCCGCGTCGACAGACGGAGCTGGAACGTAAAGCCAAATACGCCGTAGACGTGCTGGATGAACGCGAGGCACTGCGAGATCTCGTGCTGCACTTGCTCGGACGTGCAGAAGATGTGCGCGTCGTCTTGGTGGAACCGCCGCACGCGCGTGAGACCCGTGAGCGCGCCAGACGCTTCGTTGCGGTGGAGCGCCGAGAAGTCAGCAAGACGCACAGGGAGCTCTCGGTACGAGTACTTGCGCGACTCGCGGAAGAGAATGCAGTGGCCTGGGCAGTTCATCGGCTTGAGACCAAACTGGTCGTACTCGGCAGGCGCATGCTCATGGTCATGGTCGTGAGCGTCGTCGCTGTGCACGTGCTCGTGGCAGTGCGTCACGCTGCTCTCTGCGATGCCCTGCGTGACCATAAACATGTCTTCGTGATAGTTCTTCAAGTGTCCTGACGTCGCCCAGAGGTCCTTCTTGAAGATCAGCGGCGTGATCACTTCGTCGTACCCGCGACGGCGGTACTCGTCGCGAATGAAGTTCGCGAGCGTATTGAAGATGCGCGTGCCGTGCGGCAAGAAGAACGACGAGCCAGGGCTGAGCGGGTGGAACATGAAGAGCTGCTGCTGCTTCCCAATCAGTCGGTGGTCGCGCTTCTTCGCCTCTTCCTGGAGGTGCGCCCACTCCTTCAGCAGCGCATTCGACGGAAACGAGATGCCGTACACGCGCTGGAGCAGGTCTTTGTCCTCCCAGTGCGACGCACCGCATCGCGTGATCGCAAACGACGACAGCACACCTGCACGTGTAGAAGAGAGAGAAAGAGTGTGTCGTGTGTGAGTGTCAAGTGTTGCATATCAGGATGTATCATACAACATGCAACATCATACAACATGCAGCAGAAGGAGATGTGTGTCCACGTGTAGCTCCAGATCGCCTCAGTGCGAGAGGCGGGAGTCGTTCAATGGACAGCGAGAGTGTGCTATAGGACCGAGTGTGTGAGCAAGAGGTGAAGAGGCAGCGGACGCGCTCTCACGCTGCCTCTCGCTCGTCTGCACGCAACGAGTGTGTTGTGTGTCTTGTGCAGACAGTCCAGTCACGCATATGCAACATGCAACAAACGAAATGTCGCACTCGAATGCAACGCACCGGTGTGGGGCACGTGCGGGCCGCGACAGAGGTCGATGAGCGGCCCGCAGCGGTAGAGCGAGATCTTCTCGTGGCTCGGGATCTTCTCGAGCATCTCGCGCTTGAAGTCCGAGTACGCGAACAGCTCACGCGCAAACTCGCGTGTCACGTCCATGCGCTCGAACGGCTGGCGCTGCTTCACGATGCGCTTGATCGTCTTGCTCAGCTCGTCAAAGTCCGTCTCGGACACCGTGAGGCCGTCTTCGAGGAACATCTCGTAGAAGAAGCCGCCTTCGCTCAGCGCTGGGCCGTCGCACAGCCGCACGCGCTCCTGGAACTTCTCTTCCAGCGCCTGCCCGAGCACATGCGCTGACGAGTGCCAGAACACCTTCTTGCCTTCGTCTTTCGTGAAGCTGCACGCACATACGCATTTGCACACAAGACAGCAGTCAGTAAGTGCATGTATCGCTGATAGAGCACGAAGCGATTGAGCGTTTGACGCACTCGAGGAGCTGCAGTGCGCATGAGCGATCGAGCACTGCGCGGAGGTCGACGACGTCTGCGCCATCGAGCTGAGCTGCGAGCGCCTGCACCTTGGCAACGCCCTCGTCACTCAAGCGCTTGAGCACGTCGATCGGTGTCGAGACGCCTTTCACGCCGCGAAACGCGTAGCTCGCGCCGCTGCCGAGGTTCACGTGCACATCGATTGGCTCATTGGCCGCGAGCGCTGCTGTCTGCTGTGCGGCGCGCTCCTCTTGCTGGCGCGCAAACTCGCGTTCCCAGAGCGCGACGCGGCCGTCGCGGATCGACAGCGCTGCGAATGTGCGCACAGATGCTGGTGCGAGCGCGCTGCGGCGCAGCAGCACGTGCTGCGCACGGAGCAGCGCCACTCGCCGCTGTCCGAGCATTTTGCCTTGATGTGTGGCGAGCAACAAAGAGCGATGAGTGTGAGAATCGTTGCCTGGATTTCTGTGCAACGTTTCCCGCATACAAACGTCAAGTCACAGGTCATTCAAATTTGACACCACATCATCAACGACGACGAGAACACTCAGCACCACAGCGTGATGAGCTCGGACGACGACGGCGACGACGTCAAGCTCTACAACCCGCTCGAGCGCAACCGCAAGCGCCAGCAGTTTGGTGCGTCTCTGTTTTGACATGCGCTGTGCTAGTCTCTTTGTCGTGGTGTGTGTGCTCTGCTACGCACGTGCAAGCGCAGTGTGTTCGCACTCACTCACCCATGTCGACTACTGTCTGTGAATGCCTGCAGTGACAATCTCATCGTCCGAGTCCGAGAGCGACGACGACACGAACTCGCTCTATGAAGAGTCGCCGCTTGTACGCAAGCGCCGGCGCCGGAGTCAAGGCGCTTCGTCCGACAGCTCTGTTGCGAGAGTTGGTACGTGTGTCTCGTCAATGCCTGTACGTGTGTGCACGAAGTGCTCAAAGCGATGCTCACGCGCTTGAACTGGTAGTGAATGTCGATGAAGACGAAGACGACGTCGAGACGCTCATGACACCATCTGAGCGCGAAGCAGCGCGTTTGAAAGAGATGGAGATCGAGTGGGAGATCGCGCAGCGCATCGAGCAGGACGCGCTCTTGAGTCAGACGCGCGCGATTATGAAGTGCGTACCTAGCGCTGTGTCGTGTGTACACCAAGTGTCCTGACTGTGCTGCTCCTGTGTCTCCTGTGTCTCCTGTGCTCAGCAAAACGTCGTCGACGCAGCGCCAGATCTCGCAGGAGACAGAGGCCGATCTGCGTGAGATCATTGCGCTCGACTCGGACGACGACGACGATGACGTGCAGCTCCTGCCAGCACCTGCAGCTGCTGGCACGACATCGTTGTTCTCGGCATCTGCAGCTGCAGTGCCCCACCAGCACCAACACAATACAACGAGCCATCACCACCAGAGCGACAAGGGCGAGCGCATTGTGCTCAAGATCCGATCGAACGGCGTGCGCACAGACGACGTGTCGATTCACATGGTACCGTCCGAGTGCAAAGTGTTGGCTCCTTCTGATGTTGCTGCGCTCGATGCTCGCTGATGCTGCCATCCATACGCACATGCGACTGCAGCGCGAGCCGTTCGACGTGCTGTACAAGAACTTTTGCGACTTGCTCGGGCTCCCGCGCTCGGCGGTGCACATGTCGCTCGACGGCGACGCGCTCGCACTCACCGCGACGCCGCAGACGAGCGACCTCGAGTCTGGCGACCTCATTGACGCGCGCGTCGACTTCTCACAGCAGCGCGAAGCAGACATGAAGAAGTTCGTGCGGCTGCGCCTGATTGTCGAAGGCAAGCGGCCAGAGATCTTCAAGATCGACTCGGTGCGTCTTGGCTGCCGCCTTGGCCTTGCAGGAGTCGTCGCCGACAGTGTCGAGCTCTTCACTTACGCACTTGTGCTTCAACAACACTGCAACGCTCTCTCTCTCTCTGCTTGTTGCGCAGGTGCTGACGATCGAGAAGCTCCGAGCGAGCTTTTGCAAGAAGCACGCGATCGAGTACGAAGACGACGTGGTGCTGAGTGCGCTGGGCGTGAAGCTGCGACTGAGCGAGACGATCGAGTCGTACGGACTGCGCGACGACGACGAAATCGCAGTAGAGATAGACAACTTTGTCGACCCGTCGGCCATCAGCGTGCAGCTGCGGTTCGCGGACGGCGCGCTCGAGAGTCACCACGTAGTTCCGGTATAGTGGACGCACTGTCGTGTGGACGGACATGGTGAACGAGCGAGTGGCTCTCCTCTAACACTCTGCATCTGCTGTGCTGTTGTAGTCCACGAAGGTCGAGACGCTCGTGCAGACCGTCGCGCGTCTGCGGCATACACAGTGCGAGAAGGTCTCGCTGCGTCTCGATGGCGAAGCAATGGCGCCGTCTCAGCCGTTCAAGGTGCGTGCGTGTGACAACCCACAGAGGCTCCCTCCGTGCGCTCACACGTGTGTGTCTGTGTGTCTCGCCAGTACTACGATCTCGAAGGCGGCGAGCTCATCGAAGTCAAGATCGCATCCTGATCCGCGCGTCGCTTGGCTCGAGACGTGCGTGCGTTCGTGTTGCTCCGTGCCGTCCCTTGTTCCTTCAAAGCGCCGAGACTCGCAGTCTGTTCGCCAGCGTCATCCACCATCCGCACTCGCTGGGCGTCGTCACCTTCGGTGCTCACTTGTACACACTCAATGGAGCAGCTCTTTTGGTCTTGCGTTCACATCACTCGCTCTCAGTCAAACGCTCTACTCTTCCAACATCTCGCCTTCAGTGTCCTTGTCAGCTCCTCTCACACTGCGACACTGCTGCCTTCGTCCTCATCCTCCTCAACGTAGTTGGAGCACGGCACCTCGGCTGGCGTTGCTCTTCCTCCTTCATCTGACGAGCGCCGCCACTTGGACACGCCAAAGACAGCGAGAAAGCCCACAATGTGCGCCACGAGCATCCCAGGGTACCACAGCAGCGCATACGGCGCGGTCGGGTCCAGGAACGGGTACGGCCAAAAGCCCGGCGCGACGGTGCCGTGGAGCACCCACGTGAAGACCGTGTAGCCGCCGAGCCACGTGACGAGCAGCGGCAGCGCGCGCATCGACACGACGTGGCGCGAGCACGCAAAGTCGATCTGCAGTATTGCAACGTTCGCGGCGTGCTGGCAGTAGCTCACCCAGTTCAGGATCTTCTCGGGCATGTGCACCTTCACTGCGTACGGGTACAGCACGAGCCACACGACGGCGCTGATGAGGAGCGCCGCCGCGAGGCACACGTCGAGCACGAGCTCGAGGCGGAGCCAGCTGGGTGCACACCGCTTCGTGCGCTGCACGCGAGCCACTCCTGCTGCAGCGGACGGCATGCCGCCGTCGCTCGCACTCTCATTGTCGTCGTCCAGCAGCGCCGTGTACCCGCTCTGGCTGCGCTGCTCGGCTCGACGCACTCGGAGCGTACGAGCCGCTGCGACGCCAAAGTACACGCCCTGCGCGATGAAGTTCCACGACGTGTAGAAGAGGAGACAGAGCAGCCGCGTGCGGTACATGTCGTAGAGCTGCACGCTCGCGTAGAACACGACCGCTGCGAGGCGGAAGCCCAGGAGCGCGTCGAGCGACCACCACGGCTGCGGCTGTGTGAGTAGTAACGTGTGCGACCGAGCGATTCGACTGGTTGCGTGGCGACTGGTCTTGCTGCTGCTGCCAGTCGAGACGCCGGTCTGGCGGTCGCGCGTTGTCTGGCGGTAGATGAGCCAGATGGACGTGCTGAGCGCCGCGAGGAGCTCGACTGCGACGACAACCGTCTCCCACGAGAGCACAAAGCCTGGTGTGAACGTCGGCGCAGGTGTCGGCGTCGGCGCTCCTGTCGTTATCGTTGCTGTCGTCGCCATGATCATCGATGTTGTTGCCGTTGGTGGCATCAGCTGCATGGTTGCTTGTCGTGTGGCTCGAGTGTCCCTTGCTTTGTTTGTGTGCAACACGCTGCGGTCTTGAAGTGCTTGGATGCCTTAGAGCGTCTCGACACACGTAGCGCTTGTTACGACAAGAGCGCCTGATGCGTGAGCACGTCCGGGCAAGGACAAACGAGCGCGCGAGCAGCTTTGAAGCGCGCGTGCTTGCTTGCTTGAGACGAGCTCGGTCGAGTCTTTTTGGCTTTTGTTTTGATCACTTGAGTCAATTGACCCACTTTGATAGTGAAATCAAGACAAAGAAGAAGGCATTTGATAGAGTGACTGTCGCAAAAGTGTGAGTGCTGGTCGGATCCAGCACATTTCGCTTGACAAGCAACAACCAAACCCAGCAAGCAAGCAAGCCAGCCAACAGGAGCAGCGCACGCACTTGATCCGTCGATCCGAGCAGCTCGCATTCGCCCACTCGCCGCCAGCACAGCAACAGAAGCAACGCACACGCTTCCTCACACGTTCACATCCCTTCATACACGCACACACAAGCAGCAACAATGGCATCCTCTTCAACCGCAGCAGCATCACCGCCACCTCCATCGCCTCTGACAACAACAACAACAACACAAGCGCCATTGCTCGTGGACATTGGCGCGAACTTGACGAACCGGCAGTTCCAGCGAGACCTGCCGCAGGTACTGCAGCGCGCAGCAGATGCTGGCGTCGCGACGGTCCTCGTCACAGGCACGAGCATGCGCAGCAGTCGCGACGCGCTGCAGCTCGTCAAGCGCAATCTGCGGCACGCGCATCGTCGTCATGGCAACAGCAGCAATAGCAACAGCAAGGACACGAATCACCATCATCATCGCCACTCGAATGTGACGCTCTTCTCGACTGTCGGCGTGCACCCGCACGACGCCAAGGACTTTGACGACGCGCACTCAATCGCCGAGATGCGCGCGCTGATCACCGCGAGCCCAGGCACCGTCGTGGCCGTGGGTGAGTGCGGGCTGGACTTCAACCGCGACTTCTCGCCGCGCGACAAGCAGCAGCGCGTGTTCCGCGCACAGGTCGAGCTTGCGTGTGAGCTCGGTCTGCCGCTCTTTCTGCACGAGCGCGACGCGCACGCGGCATTCGTGAGTGTGCTCCAGCCGTTCGTCGACGCACAGCGTCTGCCGCCTGTTGTGGTGCACTGCTTCACGGGCAACGAGCGCGAGCTGCGCACGTACCTCGCGATGGGCTTCTACATCGGTCTCACGGGCTGCGTCTGCATGGACAGTCGCGGCGCGAAGCTGCGTGCGATGGCCGCCTCCATTCCGCGCGACCGCTTGCTCATTGAGACGGACGCGCCGTTCATGTACCCGTACAGTGGTGGCAATGGCGGCCGACGAGCGCGGTGCGAGCCCAAGGATCTGCGCGCAGTCGCACAGACGCTCGCAGCGTGCTACGGCGTCTCGTTCGACGAGATCGCAGCGACGACGACTGCGAACGCGCGGCAGTTCTTTGCGCTGGACAAGCGCGCGGCGCTCCAGGTCGAGGCAGTGACGGCCGAGTCAGCAGCTGCGCCAACAAACAGCGTGTCCAAGGACCTCGAGCTCAAGCGTGCGGCGCCGCACACGCCAGCATCAACAAGAACATCAGCGACGTCTGACGCCACCACCACGACCACCAGTGACAGCGCCACGCATGCTGCTGCAGCGACCGTCTCGACAGCAGCACTCAGTCAAACTGCCCAAGCAACTGGTGACGACGCGGACGTGATCGTCCTGGACGGCGGGAGCGGCGAAGGCGGCGGCCAGCTCCTGCGCGTCTCGGTCGCACTCGCTGCTGTGCTCTCGAAGCGCATCCGCGTGCACTCGGTGCGCGCGAACCGCAAGACGCCGGGACTGCGCAACCAGCACGTACACACGCTGCAGCTCGCGCGCGACCTCGCAAGCGGGAGCGTGCTACTCGGCGCGCAACTCAACTCGACCGAGATCATGTTCACTGGCGCAGGTGCAGGCGTTGCGAGCGCTGATGGTCATCACATCCGCGAGAACAGCGCCAGTGAGTCAAGTGGCGGTGGTGGTGCCGACAGTGAACACACAGGCACTCGCGACCGCGAGCTGACTGCGTCGTCGCAGACTGGCGGCAGCGTGTCGCTCATGATCCAAGGCGCGCTGCCAGTGATGGTCTTTGGCGCTCGCACGACGACGCTGCGGCTCCGCGGCGGCACGCACGCCGGCTTCAGTCCGCCCGTCGACTTCATGGCCGTGCCGCTGCAGCAGCTGCTCCAGCGCTTTGGCGTCGACGCGTCGCTCGCGATCACGTCGCGTGGGTTTGGCATCGGCGAGAGCGGCGACGTGGCATTCCGCGTCTCGCCTCTGGCGCGCGGCGCGACGCTGTCGCCGATCGACCTGAGCACGGCGTCAGACGCGATTACACAGTTGTATGTACGCGTGACAGTGTGCGGCTCGACCGCGGACGCTGCGACTGGTGAGCAGTACGAGCGCGCGCTGCAGACTGCGCTGCGTGCGCGTCTCGGAGCGTCGCTGTCGTCCGAGACCGTGCGTGCGAGCGACGTCTTGGTCGAAGTGACGCGCGCCAAGTCGAGCAACCGCGGCGGTCGGAAGGCGCGCGGCGCGATGGCCGGCAAAGGCAAAGACACACACGCGAACAAGCGCGAGCGTCCGCACGCGAGCCTGCTGGTGGTGGCGGAGACGCGCACCGGCGGACTGCTCTCGGTGGATCGCTCCGGCAAAGACGCGCCTGCAGCCATGGCAGCAGCAGTCGCGCAGACGCTCGCGCAGTACGTCGCAGACGGCGTGTGCGTGGACGAGCACCTCGCGGACAACGCGATTGTGTTCATGGCGCTCGCTGCCGGCGTGTCGCGTCTGCGAGTCCCAGCGCGCGCGGCGCGGTCGTCGCAGCACTTGGAGACAGCGCTGGCCGTGGTCGCACAGGTGGCTGGCGCAACAGTGCGCCTCGATGAAGGCGCACAGAGCTCGGTTGTGGAAGTGCGCGGCATTGGTTGGGTCGGACCGTAGCGAGTGAGCGAGCGAGCGAGTGTGTCCACTTGAGGTGGACGAACGAACGTGTCAAAAGAACAAGTGGTAAAAAGAACAAGAAGTGAGAGTGTGGCTTTTGCTTGTGGTGCAATGTGAATGTGGTTTTCTGTGATCCTGCGAGCCACAAACCTTTCGAAATGTCAAGCAGTGATTGTGTCGCTCGAGTCGAATGCGTTGTGACGACATACAAACCGCAAGTCGCTTGATGCCATGGCAACCACAGCACTCGAACGCGAGTCAAACAAACAACAAGCGCACAGAGCAGGAGCTCGAGTGGCTCGCTTTGCGCACGAGGTGCATGCGCGTGGTCGTGCGTGCGATCACGATGGTGACAGCCGAGCTGCAATGGCTCAGGCGAGCGCCTGCTACTGCTGGTCGTGGTTATGGTCGCATCGCTACCACACAACGACGCTCGACTGCACAACGTTCGCTCTGCAACAGCAGTCGCAGCATTGCGCACACACGCAACAGCAGCAGCAACAGTCAGAGCAACGCTGCTCGACAACAACCGCCACAGCTGCGCAACTGGCTGCCCGACCGAGCCGACGTCGCGTTCGAGTTCAAGTGCACGCAGTGCGGCAAGTGCTGCACTGGCAAAGGCGGCCGCGTGCGCGTGAACGAGCGCGAGATCGAAGCGATCGCCGCTGCGCTGCCCAACGCATCGGTCGCAGACGTCAAGCGCTCGTTCCTGCGCCGCGTGCCAGCGCCTATCGCCTCTGATGCAAGTGGCACTGCCAGCGACGAGCAGCAATTGCAAGAACAATGGGTGCTCCGCCAGACGCCAGACGACTCGCAGTGCATCTTCCTCGATGGCGCCAAGTGCAGCATTTACCGAGGTGCGTCTATGGCCTCAGGCAGCCCATGCACAACGCGAGCTACTCGAACGCGATGACACAAGATACAAGCAAGTGTGTGGCCACTGACACTTCCATGTGCGCTGCTACTTGTGTCCGTGCTGCCTCGACAGCTCGTCCGACGCAGTGCCGGACGTTCCCGTGGTGGCCGCAGCACCTCGTCTCGGACTACGACTGGCAACTCGCTGCGCGCGAGTGCGAGGGCATCACGCTCGCCTCTGCGTCGGTAGTCGAACCGAGCAACGCACGCACAGACGCGTCGCTTGCGTCGCCATCGCGCGTTGCGTTTGACGACGTCCTGCCGCACGCGATTCTCCACGACGTGCGTCCATCCTTCGCTTGTCGTGTCCTGCTGACGGAGCTACTGGAGTGTTGGAGTGTGTGAGAGTGGGGGTCTATGGACGTTAACAACTCTGTCGCTGGATGACAACTCGCGCACATCGCCAGATCCACCGCGCAGGCGAGAACTACACGCACGACGAGCTCGAGGCGATGCTGCGCGACCTCGCGAGCGTCGAGCCGCACTTTGTCGCCGACTACAAGCGCGAGTTCGTGCGCAGCTACGCGCGCCACGTCGTCCACTGCGACGCCGACGTCGCGGTGTTTGACACGTTCGCGCCCGGCGAGGCGCCGACGCGGAGCTTTGTGTTCACGGACCGTCTCCACTTGGTGCAGAGCGAAGTCGCGCTGGCGCTGCCACAGTCATCTGGGGCCACGAGCAATGGTACAACGAGTGATACCGACGACAACAGCACAGACAGTAGCGCACTGGACGCCAGTGGCTACGACGCCACAGCAGCGCGAGTCGACCGGCAGACGCTCACGCTCGGCGTGCACCGCGCCATGTGCGTTGCGCTCGCGCTGCTTCCGTCGAGCGCACCGTCTACATCCGCATCGCCACCGACTGGCGCCACGAGCAGCACGAGCGCTTCGTCGCTCCGCGTCGCGGTCATTGGCGCTGGTGCTGGCGCGCTGCCGCTCTTTCTACTGGAGCACGTGCCGCACATCGCGCAGTTGGACGCCGTCGAGCCGAGCGCAGCAGTGAACCGCGTCGCGCGCCAGTTCTTTGGACTCGCAGACGCGGAGCGAACGGACGCGCGCTTGCGCGTGCACGAGTGCTTTGGGGAGGCGTTCGTCGCAGCGCAGCTCGCAGGTGTTGGCAGTCGCTACGATCTCGTGCTGCTCGACGTCGAAGCTGGCGACAGTGATGACGACAACAGTGAGGAAGCCGAAGCGGGCAAGGCAGCGCGTGGTGACCCGTCTGCAGCATCACAAGAAGGAACACGCGGCATTCGCGCACCACCAGCGTCGATGCTCTCGCACGCGTTCCTGGGAGATCTCAAAGCGCTGCTCACACCCACGGGCGTGCTCGTCGTGAACGTCATCGCAGCAGACGACGCAGCGCTCAAACGCGCCGAGACGGCGCTCGCTCGAGGCTTTGGCCGCAACGCGCTGCTCGTGCAGCTCGCGACGAACGCAGTCGTGTTTCTCTTTGGCGACGCGCATCCGTTTGCTGCTGCTGGTGCTGCGTCGTCGGCTGTCGTGCAAAGCACGGAGAGCACTAACGGTGGCGTCAAGAACGACACTGCACTGCAGCGCCGCGTGCTCGAGATGCTAGCGGCCGACGCGTTCCAGACGCAGCGCGTGCGCTCGCTTGCGCTCCTGCAGCAGCACGCGCCGTCGATTCGGAGGATCCGCGCTCTTGAGGCTTGAGAGGCGCTGTCAGATGCCTTGGTGCATCATCACCAGCAGGAGCAGGACGTAGACAGCATCAGTAGAACCCGTTGAGTGGCTCATGTGTCGTGCTCTGGCGCGTGTGTGCTCACGACCTACTGCGGCTGGAGCTGGAACCGATGAACGAGCGCTTTGCTATGGCGCGCGCCAGTCACGACCACGCAGCAACTCGGTGCTGCTGGCGTCGCATTCCTCTCGCACCACGCGCTCACAGCGATCGCGTCGTACACAAGTGACGCATCGCTTCGCTGCGCTGCGTGCGTTTGGAGCAGCGCAATCGGCGCGCAGCAGCGCTCGCCCGAGTCGAGCGAGTAGATCGCGACGCTGTTGTCAACGAGGAGGAACAGGTAGTGGCGTCCAGGTGCTCGCCGTTTGCTCCGAGCGCCACGAGCACTCGATCGAGGCTTGAGCGTCGTGAGGGCAAAGCGCGGCGCAGGTGCACTGCTCGTAGTGTACGCGAGAGCGATGCGCACTGCGAGCACGCGGATCGGATCCGAGAGCTCGAGCTGGTAGAACAGCAGCGTCCCAGAGCGCTCCAGCGGCTTCTTCTTCGTGCTTGGGACGCTCGGACTCGCGGCAAAGACCATGAGCACGACGCGCTGGTGGTCGGCGGTCGACGCGATCTGGAGGATCTCGCAGTGTTGACAGCCGCTGCTGCCATCGTGTGGTGCTTGGAGGTCGAGACGGTACTGCCGACTCGGTGTGAACCACCCGACGCCAGCGAAGTGTTCGCGCGCGTAGACCCACTCGTGCACGTTTGCGTCGCTGTCGATGCTCACGATGCGCTCCTGTGGCTGACGCGCTGATCGCGGGAGACTCGCGACGAAGAGCACTGGATGGCGATGGCCGCGCAAGAACTCGCGCATGACCGAGTCGGTGCGAACGTCCTGTGCGAGTTGACTCGGGTGCGGAGCGTCGAACGCTGCAGCAATGTCCGAGGGCTGCGTACCAACAAAGTTGCGCTTGATGATGTCGCCGTTCGAGACGCCGCACACGACACTGCTTTGGTCGCAGAGCAGCAGTGAGTACGACGCGAAGAAGCTCATGGAGACCACGTGTGGTGGTGACGAAGCGCCAGTGCTGCTCAACGCTGCGGACACGGGTGGCGGAAGCAACTGCCGCACGCGCTCAGGGGCGCTTGGCTCGACCAGCGTCTCGGACGTGACCTCACCGAGCAGCTCGAGCGGAACAGGCTTCCACTTGGACGGCGCCTCGGCACTAAAGCAGTCGCTCGAGTGCGCTGCTTGCTGGTGTCGACTGCCGCTTGGTCCGGCTGTCGCTGTCGCTGCGTTCATGCGCCACACGTGCGCAACGTGGAGCGCGTTGAGTGTGAGGACGCGCATGCAGTTCGCACTGAGAGCGATGCGCACGATGCTCGCTCGAGCTGCTTTTGCCGGCGGCACGTGGCTCCGGAGCAGCAGCGGCGGGCGCTGCAGCAGGTCCCACACAAGCACTTCGCCACTCGTGGTGCCAACCACACAGACACTCGAATCAGTCGCAACCTCGACGCACGAGGCGTGCGCAAAGCTCGCAGGTGCAGCTAACGCATCGATATCGACGCGCATGCGCTGCCAGAACGCTTTGGCTTGAGCGATCGTGTCGATTGAGATCGGCGACGGTGTTTCGTTGACTCGGAGCTCGATCACTGGCTCCGCCATGTCATCACGTATGGCGTGCGTCGCAGTAGCATTCGCAGTGGCAGACCGGTGAGGCGTTGCGCCAGCTAGAGCTTGTGGCGGAGCTGGAGCCGCTTCAGACAAGGGCTTGCTCGGTTTGCTCGAGCGAAAGAAGCCAAAGCGCTTGGTCATCTTCGGCGACGACGACTCTGTCGGTGACACTTTCAGCGCTGCTGCGTTGGATCGAGTGCTTTGGCTGCTCGCTGCTAGCAATGGCTGCGTGCGTTGAGGAAGGAGTTCGACGCTCTCGTTCGTCCGTTGCTTGTATGCCACAGCGCGCGTCGTGCGCGTCGCTTGGAGGTGCGTGAACGTCGTGCGAAACAGCGACGCAGCAAGCGCTGGTGGCGTAACAATTGGCGTTGTCTTCGTCGCAGCACTTGTGCTTGGAGCAAAGAAGACAGAGTGGAGCGTAGATGCGACCATGGAGCGCACGCGAGCGCAGCTCGAGTCGAACTCGGCGTGGATCGAGCGTGCGATGTCTTGTGTTGCTTCGCTCTGCGCGTCACAGTGTCAGTCAAGAGCAGAGTCAGTAGCCAAGCGAGCCAGACCTCCTCATACAAGACATACTGTGGACGTACGATCAGACTAGCAAGCAACGCATGCGCCACGCTTGTGCGCTCGTGTCGTCGCTGCTCAAGCGCCACAGAAGTGTGCGTGACCTCCCATCGCACAAGCTCGCTCTCGAGCACTTGTCGCGACGGCGCGGCTTCAGCGCGTGCGACTGCAGCGTCGATCCAGCTCAAGACGAGCGCGCGCATCAAGTACACGAGCGCATAGTCTTTTGCCGCGTACGACTCGATCCCGAGCGCTCCGTCGTACGCACTTGAGTTTGGCGACACGCCCAGTGCGTCGGCTTCGCGCTTGCGGCTCGCAATCGCCTGCTCGAGTTCGCAAATGCGCTCTTCACCATCGACAAGCGTCGTCTGCGCGTCTCGAAGCGCTTCGTCAACGGACTTGCGCGCCGAGAGCTCTACTTGTCTCGCAGACTGGAGCTGCGCGACTTGAGCGCCACTTTGGTTCAGCGACGCGAGGATCGAAGCAAAGTCGAGCTCTGGAGGTGCTGGAATGGCCGCCGCTGCCGGCGAACCGTGGAATTCTTCAGTGCTAGCTGATGCATCCGCTGTGTCGATAGTGCTCTGGGTTGCCGCATGCGCCGATCGCGGCGTTGCGAAGAACGTCTTGATCGCTGCTTGCTGGTTCGTCGAGAGGATCTGGAGCGCGCGCTGTTTCCGCGTGCGAATGTCCTGTGCTTTCTGCCGCAAGACGTCCTGCTCGTGCTCGAACGACGCGAGGCGCAAGCGCAACCGCTCAGCAGCTGTGTCGAACTCGACTCGTCGACGCTGCTGCACTGCGTCTGCGAGCGCGTGGATCGCGCCGCGGTCGCGCGCAGCGTCGGTCTTTGCGCTGGCGTCTCGGTCTGTCGGTGACAGCGCTGCGTCCTGCGCATGCGTCTTCTGCACGACCTGCGCAATGAACTCGAGGTCGAGGCGTCCTTTCGCGAGCTCGGCGTCGAGCAAGTGCGTTCGCGTGTACACGAGATCGTGGATGCGCTGCGCCTCGGTCTGCACGTGCGTCTGCTGCTTCTCCTGCAGCAGCTCGATCTCCGCGACCAAGCGCAGCTCAAGCGCCTCGAGCTCGTCCACTTGTGCGTGCAGCGCTGCGACCTCAGCGTTCTTTCCGACGACGCGCTCGAGCTCAACGTCGCGCTCGCGCATCCACTGCTGCTGCTGCTTTGCGACTGCAGTGCGCACGGCGACTTGCTCTTGAGCGTGCAAGTGCTGGACTTTGCGCTCGAGCGCTTCTTGCTCGAGCGCAGCGCTTCGGAGCTCGTCATCGAGCGACTGGAAGTCCTGCACGAGCTTTTGGTAGTAGCTGTACGCATTCGGTTTGCTTGGTCGCTTCGTGACGCGATCCAACGCGCTCGAGGCGAGAGACTGCGGCTGCTGAGCGCGTAAGGGCGTGTGTGCGTCTTCGTCTCGCGCCATCGCCGCAACGAGCGCATCGCCGTCGACTCGACTCGACACTACGCACGAACAGACGCAGCGAGCACGAATCTCTCTTTTGATACGAGTAGATCAAGCGTCGAGTACGCTCATGGTGCTACTCTCACTGCCTCCTGCTCGTTCACGACTCGTCGTCATCAAAGTCGTAGTGCGGATCGTCGTCGTCGCCGTCTTCAAAGTCGGCTTCGTAGTCGCTTGCAGGCGGTGGGTCACTTGCCGCCGCGCTTTGCGAGGACCGACTGCTAGGTCGGCTCTGGCGTGATGCATCCTGGTTCGAGTTGTCGAGTGATGACTGTGAAGGTGGCGTCTCAGGTGAAGTGGCGTCTGGACTGGAGAGTACGGCGACATCGTCCGCAGGAGCAGCGAGCGCGTCTGCGAGCGAATCAAAGTGTGGACTCGCTGAAGTCGGCGCGTCTGAAGACTTGGACTCTGCTTCTGGATTGTGGATCTGCACGTGAGCTGCGGCGTTTGTCAGAAGCTCTTCGTCAGTGGCGCTACTTGAGGCTGGCGCTGATGCTGATAGAGCGATCGCGCACTCCTCTTCACAGACGTCTGCAGCGGCTTCGCTCGGTTGAGTAGCACTGACAAGATGCGCATCGAGGCTAGCGGCGGTGTCGCTGGGCACAGAAGGTGCTGCATCAGCAGCCGCATCGAACACAGCCACTGGTCCTTCATCCATCAGCTCCGGTGTTGCTCGAGCACTTGAGTCCGATGATGGCCTGTCGCTTGGGGGATCGGAGTTGAGTACCTCATCTGTTGCTTGCGCTTCGGTTGGAGCACCATCGTGGTGGATGCTCAACGCCTCTGCATCGGCGTCTTTGGTGAAGACGACTTCCGTTGATGGCGCAGCGGCGTCTGTCGTCACACCCGCCTCAGAGCTCTCGTTCTCGATGGCATCCTCTGCGAGTGCTGGCTCTTCAGTCGAGTCTGCACACGTTGGGTCGCTGTCAGTGACTTGCGTCGCTTCAGTGTCGACTTGCTCAGGAGCTGCGTCTTCTGATGCAGCACATGCGAGAGGACTGGCGTCCGACTCGAGATCAGATGCACTCGAGAGAGCTGATGCCGACAAGATGCCAGTGCTGTCATGGCCATCATCGGTGCGCTCGACGTGTTTGCACAAGTCAGTCTGGGCTTGACTGATCGTGGCCTCGGCGCCGTCATTGAGAGTTGCCGAGTCTTCGATATCGCAGGCGTGATCGCTGCTTCCTGTCATGACCTCTTCATCGTGTGCTGGATCGTCTCGACCATCAGGAGGCGTCCCGACTGCGTCGCTGGACACAACGACTGGTGCTTCGATCTCACTTGTGCTACAGACTCGATTCATCGTGTCTTGGTCGTTGAACACAGTCGCTTCGAACGCCTGGAGCAGTGTGACATCGTCGTCATCATCGTCATTGTCATCGCCGGCTCTGCGGACCAAGGAGTTGGCGCTTGTGTCGCTCGAGCTCTCGATGCTGTCGTGTGTATCCAGACCCTCGAGGATCCGGAGCACATGCGTCTCCAAGCTCGTATCGCTACCACTGTCGCTTGGCGGTGTCGTCAACGCCGTCGCAGACGCTGAAGCATCCGACTGTGCAGCGCCTGCTTCCGACGAAGCGAGCGACACACACGAGTCGTGGCTCTCACAGGTGTTCGAGACTGGCGAGTCTGCTGCACTCGACTCGCTTCTTGATGCGAGCGCATACCGCGCCGACCGGTACGATGCGTTCGAGGATGTGTGCGGCGGCTGTGGACACCAGATCGACGATGTTGTTGCGTCGTGGCTGCGCTCAAGCGCGTCGCTCGCTGCGCGGTGCTGCATGAGCTCGGCTCGTAGCGTCGAGAGCTGCGACGAGAGCAGGTTCGCTCCGATCGGCGCAGGACGCTGCGGTCGCACCGCCAATCGTAGCGTAGTCGGTTCAGCAGAGACTGTGGCACTCCCGCCGTCCGGACGAGGGCCCTGTCGTGGACTCTGAAACACACTCGTCTGGAGCGTCTTGTGCATCGCGGGGAGGTAGATGCGGTTCTTCAGCGCGCGCTTCTCCTGCTCTTTCGCTCGCTTTGGTGTCGTGGCGCTGCTGCTCGTTGCGTACGCGCGGTTCACGAGCTCGCGCATGTTCTGTGGCGCAAAGTACTGAGGGCCGGTGCCCCACTTGCTCGGGACTGGCGACTCCATGCCGTACACGCCAGGTTGGTACTGGTGCAAGACGCTGTGCTGGTCGAACCTCCCGTTGAACGCCGTGCTGACTGGACTGCGCGGCGCCGACGAGTCTTTGATAGACCGACTGCCGCTGACGCGACTTCTCTGTCCGCGAGGCGGCGCGGTCGCGCTCGAGCGCGTCGCTGGCGGCAGCACGTGCGTGAATCCGTCCTCCGGTCTCGCCGACTTGCCGGTCAAGCGATACCACCGTCGGCAGCTGAAGACTGTAGACGGCGTCTCGGCACTTGCACGTGCATGAGTCGACGGCGCGACGCGGTCAGTTCGCTCGCTCGCGCGCATTTCGGCTTGTCCGTCCGCATCGCTACTCCTGTCGTCGTTCCACGCAGGTGTCATGCTCGCAGCACATGCGTCGTCGGCTGCGTGCTGCAGTCGGTCGTCGTCGCCCATGGCCGTCTTTTGCCTACTTTTAGCTAACAAACAAGCTAACTAACAGTCTTGAGGCTTGTCAAGTGTGCATGGACATTTGATGAGCGTCACTCGGACTCCAGGAGCTTGACAAGCAAGACACAACGAGAGGAGAGGAGAGACCGACAGAGCCGCACATGTGCAGTCGCGTTGATTATAAGTTACCAGGTCACTCGCTCGCTCGAGCAGCTCTCGGTCGACTCGCGGGTTCTTCCTCTTGGAAACGCGACGGCGGTGGCTCGAGCGAGCGAGTGAGAAGAAGAAGTGGAGGAGGGAGGGAGGTGGAGAGGACGAGGGGCGACCGACACGGCGAGTGGACGCACATGGTCACTGGACAAGAGGAGCTCACTGGACGCCAAGGAGTAGGAACAAAGACTTTGCGAGCTCAGAACTCGTAGCTCTCGCCGTCCGAGAGCGTCCGGCCGTCGCGCGGCGCTCCGTTCGCACTCGCAGCAGTCGACTGCGGCACGCCTCTCGGTGCTGCTGCGGCAGCCTTTGCCCCAGCGCTCGGGTGGTAGTCGGTCTCGCGAAAGTCAAACACCTCGGCCGACCGATTCGTGCTGTTGAAGTCGACGGTCGCCATGCTCCGGTCGAGCTCGCGCTGGTACGGCACGGCGCGCGGCGGCTGCGGTCGATGGAGCGTAAAGTCAACGGTTGCCATCGAGATGTCGGACATGCGACCTTCGTCGAGCGTCTGGAGCGCGTCTCCGCCGTGGTGGTGCCGGTACGGGTCATTGTCGTCGTCGTGGAGCGACGAGAGGTCCGACTCGCGATCAAAACCACTCGCGCCTGGGCCGCGGTAAGGCGTGTAGTGCGAGTCGGCGTTGAACCCGAGCGACGTCCCCATCGAGTTGTCGCTCTCAAACGACTTGATGATCGCACTTGGGATCCGGAACGCCTCGTCGTCGACGCGGTGAAAGCCACCACCGCCGCCGCCGCCGTTGCTGTAGTACGCGTTTGACGTACCACTGCGGCCGCCAGCGTTATTGCCAGAGTGCTGGTGCTGAAAGTGCGTCGACGGCGCCGCGGCTGCTGGGCTTGCAAAGTCGTCGTAGCCGACCATCTTGGGTGACGACGCGCGGAACGACCCGGACGACGACGCGGTCTTTGGCTGATGCCGACTGCTCACGCGCTCGTGAAACGCGAGCGCACTGGCGCTCAAGCCCGGCGGCTGGCGGTACTCGGACTGCGCGTGGCCCGAGTGGTACGTGTCTTTAAATTGAAAGTCGCCGTCGTGGTGGAGCCAGTCGCCGCCGCCACCGCCGCCGGTGCCTCCAAGGCCCGTGCTCGCGCCGCCGAGGCGTGAGTGGTGCTTTGTCGTGAGCGTCGGCATGAAGCCGCCGCCGCTGCTGCGAAACATGTCGTCGCCCGGGTTGCTTGGCTTCTTGCGTTTGCAGAACACGATCGCGAGGACCACAAGCACAACGAGCGTGATGCCACCGACGACGAGGCCGATGATCGCTGGCGTCGACATGCCGCTCGACGCATTCGAGCTCGAGCCCGTGGCCGCGACCGTCGCGGTCATGAACGTGATGAAGTGGTAGCTCGAGTTCTGCGGGTTCGCGGGCGGAATGATCACGTGCGCAAAGACGTTATAGTCCCCAGCGCGGTCGAACGCCATCTTCTGGTAGAACGTCGCCGAGTCGCCAGTGAAGTTGGACGTCTCCTGCGCTGTGATCTTCCGGGCCGAGCCCGTGCGAAAGACGTCGCAGACCGTCGTGCGCGAGCACGTGTGGACGTTTGCGTGGCCGATCTGCACGGGACGGAACGTCACCGGGTCCGGGACGTACGTCGGCAGCGCGTGGAGGTCGAACGCGTTCGTGCCGAGATTGAGCGTCGCCGTGAAGACGAACTCGGTGTTGGCGAGCGGCAGGAGCGTCTCGCCAGCACCTGCAGACCGCGTGATCGTCATCGTGAGCGGGCAGTCTTTGCCGGACGCCTGCGTGCGCACGTACGCAAAGTCGAGGTTCTGCACCTCCATCCCCTGGTCCACGGCATAGCAGTACGTCGTCTTGCCGTCGTACTTGTAGTCTATCGGTGTGTGTAAATGGACATGCAGGCGAGCGTGTGAGTGAGTCAGGACGCGATAGATAAGTCACACACATGAGCATGTCGATCAACGGACGTACCATAGAGAGATGGCGGCGACGAGCCTGCGAGCGCGCGTACTTGTGTTCGTGCTGCTGCTGCCGACGCTGCTGTTGTTGCGAGGACAGCGACGAGCACGGACGCAGCGACGCGGCGCGCGGACAGCATTATCGTAGCTCGCAGCCGACCTGTTGGTTCTGTACGCGGGTATCGGTGCAGCCAGCGCTCGCGCGACTGCTTGCCACTGACGCCGCCTTGAGCTGGGCCGCAGTGATGGCGGCGGCACGCACAGCGGACAACAACAACAACAACAACGCGCGCGTTGGTGTCGTCGTCGTCGAGGGAAGCAAGAGCTGGAATGACTTTGAGTGGCGCGTGTACATGTATTGTGTGTGTCGCTGAGAGAGCCAGAGCACGTACATCAACCGATTCGAAATGTAAACTCACACCAAAGTCAGTAAGGTAGAATCAATTGATTGATGCGACTGACCTCGCAATTCACATAGAGTCAGGAAATGGACTGTTTCTGTTGCAGCAACACTTCGAAACCCTCGCTATTTAACGTCTACAATCCTCCAAGTGGCGCGTCCTCAAGTGTGTGTTCGCACATTGAGCCATGAGCGCGCGCGAAAGCGGAGCGATGTGCGTCGACTTGCATCACTTCAAGGCGCTGTGTGCGACGACTGATAGCGAAGAGCGCTGCAGCGATCCGTCCGCACTGCTGCACGACAGTGTTTCAAACGCATGTGTGCTCAGTGTCGACGTCTCAAGAGACGACGAAACCCTTCTTACGTCTGCTGTATCCCTCTCGACTCGACAACACTCCTGTTTTCATGAATTTCACAAAACAAATTCAGGTTTGTCGTTGTACTCGCTCCACACACACTCTGTATCGAGCCACTGAAAAACAACCCACACGTGCATGACAGTGCATGGCGATGCTACCTTCACGATGGTACCAATTGCTAGTCTTCGTCGTAATGGCAGCACCAGCGAAGTAACGATCGCCCTGCATCAGAGAGGTCCTTGATTGCCACATTCATATCAGGTGTTTGCTTTTCTTGAATTTCAGGAAAACGAATTGTTTGATAGTGATGAAACACAGGGAATGTATTCGGTGTGGCGTACACCATTTTCGAGGTCGTCTTGCATTTGACGATCAATCTCGCTAACATGGCTGCTGCTGCTGCTGACGTTGCGCCTCTAGATGCGCAGGACGATCGCCCGGCAGCTCGTGGCGAGCGCGCGCGGCGCTACGTGAGCGTCGGCGCAGGCGTGCTTCTCATGGCGGCAGTGGGCTCGAACCACGCGATCTCGGCCTGGAACGCGCAGCTCAAGAGCGAGCTGCACTACTCGCAAGCCGACATCTCGTTCGTGTGCTCGATGGCGTCGTTCGGTGCCTACTTCTCGGTCACGCCCGGCTACGTCTTTGACCAGATCGGCGCGCACAAGAGCGTGCTCTGCGGCGCACTCTTGCTCTGCTCCATCTACCTCGGACTCTGCGCTGGCATCGAGAACCACCCGACGCTGATGCATCCGATTGGCGTCGGCATTGCATTCGCGGTCATGGGCCAAGCGTCGAACTTTGGTGTCTTTGCAGCGCTTGGACCGAACGAAGGGCTCTTTGGCGACAAGCACCGCGGAAAGATCATGGCGCTTGAGCTCGCGGCGTTCAGTGCAGGCGGCGCGCTCTTTGCGCTGCTGTACCACCGGTTCTTTGATGGGAACGTCCCAGGGTACTTTCAGTTCATGGCGCTGCTCATGCTCGTGGTCTTTGTCTTCTCGTGGTTCGCGCTCTATCGCGAGTCGGACGACGACGATGCAGCAAATCACGGGCACCACATGACTGCGATGGAGGAGTTCATGCCGCCAGCGATCGAGTGCAGCAGCAGCAGCAGCGAGGACGTCGAGATTGCTGACAAGGAGAAGCAGCAGCTGGAGGCGCAGTCAGCGCACCACCACAAACACCACCACCACCACACACTGATGCAGACAGAGGACATCACTGGCAGAGCGCTGCTCGCAGACAGCCGCTTCTGGCTCCTGTTCGCCACCGTGTTCATCCTCGTGGGCTCATCGCTCTTTGTCATGGCCAACATCGCGTTCATCGTCGAGTCCCGCAGCGGTCCGATGGACCAAGTGCCACTCATGGTCGCGCTCTTCTCGATCGGCAACTGCGGCGGTCGACTCGGCGGCGGCATCGTGTCGGACCACGTCCTCGCGCACTGTCCGCGCGTGTACTTTGTCTCGCTCGCAGCAGTGCTCGTCGCAGTCACGCACACGCTGTTCATTGTGCTCCCACCGTCGCTGCTCGTGCTCCCGATCACACTCGCTGGCGTCGCAGACGGTGTCATGTTCGCAGCGTTCCCAGTGCTCACGCGCGAGACGTTTGGCGCGCGGCACTTTGGGAAGAACTTTGGCATGATGAGCGTCGCGAACGCCATTGGGTTCCCGCTTTTCTACAACCCGCTCGGGTCGCTCGTGTATCGCTGGTCTGCAGCAGCTACAGCAGCGAGTGATGGCGTCGCGACGTGCATTGGCGACGCGTGCTTTCGTCCGATCTTTCTGCTCGTGATCGCACTCAGTGGCGTCGCGTTCGCTGCGAGTCTCAAGTTTGCAGCGCGGCAGCAGTACGCGCCGCTGTGTGGTGACGCCAGTCGCCACTGAGTGTCAGTGCATGAGCTATTAGCACCACGTAGAGCGAGCGTCGTTAGAGAGAGAGAGACCTTGATACATACGGCGTTGAACATGCCATGATGGCTCGAAGTCATTGCTTCAAGACCGGTCGTTTGCCGGACCATCACTCTGACGTACACACATACGACACCGAGAGACACCACAACGAGCAAGCAAGCGTACAACGCAGTCGGTGCGTGCCGCTCGGGCTCGGAAGCGTGAGCGCCGCACTGCGCGATGAGGATGATGATGCGCTACGAGCTGCGGCGCGCGTGCAGTCTGCTCGCAGGCGTGCTCGCGATGCTCGGTGTCGGGTCGCTGTATGCCATCTCGGCGTGGAATGCACAGCTCAAGGACCTGATGCAGTACTCGCAAGGCGGTATTGCGACCGTCTCGTCGCTCGCGATGCTCGGGTCGTACCTCTCGTACATGCCCGGCGTGCTCTTCGACCGCCTCGGCGCGTACCGGAGCATTGCAAGTGCCGGCATCGGGCTGCTCGCTATCAATTGGCTATTGGCAACCGCGCTCACGCAGTACCCGCACCTCGCAAGTCCGCTGCTCGTCGGCGGGAGCCTCGTGCTCGTTGGGCAGCTCAGCGCGTTCTGCATCTTTGCATCGATCGTGCCGAACGAAGGGCTCTTTGGCGAAGCGAACCGCGGCAAAGTCATGGCGCTGCTCACGTCGTCGTACAGCTGCGGCGGTGCAGTCTTTGCGTTTGCGTTCCACCGCTTCTTTGACCACGACGTGCCAGGGTACTTTCGCTTCCTCGGCGCGCTCTTGCTCGCAGTCTGCGCGTTTGCGTGGCTCGCGCTCCAGCGCAACCAGTCGCACCGACGCGACTCGGAGATCGTCGACGCGAACGCTGGGACCGTGCTCACTGGCGACCCAGCGCACGACATGCACGAAGACAACGACGTCACCGGCGTCGCGTTGCTCACAGACGCGCGCTTCTGGCTCCTCTTTGTCGCGATCCTCATCACGATTGGCGCGTGCCTCTTTGTCATGTCGAACGTGTCGTTCATTGTCGAGTCGCTCGGTGGACGCATGGACCAAGTGCCGCTCATGGTCGCGCTCTTCTCGCTCAGCAACACGCTCGCGCGCCTTGCGACTGGCGCCGTGTCCGACCACGTGCTTGAGGCCCACCCGCGCGCGACGTTTGCTGGCATCTCGGTCATCTTGACAGCGCTGACGCTCGTGACGTTCCTCGTGATCCCAGCGTCGGGGCTCATTGTGCCAGTGATCATGGCCGGTGTGTCGGAAGGCGTGATGTTCGGGACGTTCCCCGTGATCATTCGCGAAGCGTTTGGGCTGAAGCACTTCGGGAAGAACTACGGACTCATTAGCGTCGCGAACTGCATCGGGTACCCGTTTTTCTTCAGTCCGATCTCGTCGTTCGTGTACCAGCGGCAAGCGCGTCGCTCGAGCGTGGCGTCCCCTGGCGACCACGCGCTGTCGACCAAGTGCTTTGGCGCGCAGTGCTTCCAGCCAGTGTTTCTACTTGCGATCGCGCTCTGCGTCGTTGCACTGGCGTGCTGCGTCAAGCTCACGCAGCTCCAGCGCGCGCGTCGCCAGCGCCACAAGTACCACGCGCTACCGTGAGCCACACGCGATCTTGGATCTTGGATCGAGATGGCGTGTGCGTAGTCTGTGGACAGTAGAGGCATGACGCGTGAAGCCACCACAGTTGATAGAAAGCAGCACCGATGGCGTTCGTAGCGAGCGTCCAGTACGTGCTTGCGCGCGCGCAGGTGTTAGATAGACAGACATTCCTAGACCCCAACACGATACAGAGAGATCCATGCCCTAGCTGCTCCACTCCGATGCATTCACATCGAGATGGCGTTCACGATCGAGCGCATGGTCGTGTGTGTGTCATGTGTGTCATGAAGGGCTAGAAACCGAAGAACGTTCAGCGCTCGTATGCAGATGGAGAGACACACAATGGGTGGAATCACTTTTGCGATCTTGAAGCGTCGTGTCCAACTATGCAACAACAGGTTTGTAGAAAAGCAACCACATCACAGTTCTTCTACGACACTGGACGACGACAGCGACGAGGAAGCCGCTCCTCGATGCGATAGTGGCGGTGGTGGTCGCTATGGCAGCGTGCGAGTGCATTTCCAGAGCCGCACCGTCCGTCACAGCAGCAGCACAGGCAGCCGTCGTTGTGCATCGCGCGAGTTTGAGCAACGAGTGCACGCGCAAGAGAGAGACAAGAGAGCCTGTGCGCATCAACACCCTTTCATCTGTGAGAAAGCGCAGCATCCGCTCTCCCGCACACATCGAGCGCACAACACGCAGTCGCCAAGCAGCGCCAGAGCACACGCACGCACAATCAAGATGGCGAGAATATCGCAGACCTCGTGCTGGCGCGCAGTTGTTGTCTGCACGACAGTGCTCCTATGCAGCAGCTACAACATGGCAATGTTCGCAGCAGCACCAACAGGTACAACAAGCTTGAGTGACTTGTGCGCTTGCGAGACAACTACAGTGAAACTTACACGCGCATGTGATCGCTTAGGCTTTGTGCGCAATGGCCGCTCGACGTACTGCTGGGCACTTAGCGTCGACTCACTCGTATCAACACCCGCGCAAGAGAACGTCATAGCGAGCGGCTCTGGCGCGAGCTGTCCGTTTGCGATCGCACTCACAACTGCAGCTCCGAGCATCAGTGTGAACGAAGCGCTCGACGTCACGTGGGTCGTCACAACAGCCAACGCAACAGCGCTGACAGCGCTGATGAATAGCACAGGCGCGAGTAGCACGGCTCCATTAGCGCCCCGCGCAGCGATCGCGCCTTCAGACAGCAGCAACACATCGAAGTCGTTGGCCGTCACGCACTCGGCGATCCACGTCTGTGCGCGGCGCAATGCGTCGACTTCGTCGAGCAACAACGCGACCGAGGACGACGCGTGCGATCCATTCAGCGCAGTGTTCCAGAGCGCAAACGCGTCCGCGATCCAGCGCATGAGTCTCTCGAGCTTCGCAGACCGCGACTCGCTCACGTTCATCTCGGAAGGTGAAGTGTCGTTCGCGTCGCCTGGCGAGTACACGCTCGTCGCGTACGTCGTCGTTCCTGGTGCGCGCGCAAGTCTGCGCTACGACTCGATCGCGTTCACGACAGTGACAGTCGTCGCAAGTACACACGTCCACGCAACAGCAGACGACCGCACTGGCGCTGACAGCGATAGCAGGAGGACGAAAGCGAGCAACCCGCTGCCGTTTGGCGTCTCGACAGGTCAGTTCGTCATGCTCTGCGTGCTGCTCGCACTCGTCGTCACGTGCGCTGTTGTAGCGCTCGTGCTCGTCGCAAAGCGCAAGCGCACACGTGTTCGCGAAGCGCAGAAAGAGAGCAACGCGCGAGCGAAAGTGAGCCAGATGACAGTGTTGTCGCCAGTCACGGGCGACTCGCAGCAGCTCCGGTACTCGGACTGGAGCGAGATCTACGCAACACAAGACGCGCTTCCGCACTCGATCCTCGTCGATGACAGCAACACGATTGCGATCCTGCGCGCGAGTCGCGTGTCGTCGCCAGCGCACACGGAGCGCAGGATCGCTGACTTTACGCGCGACGTCGGGTACTGGGACATCCGACCGTCGGCGTCGCCGATCACACCGCTCTCGAGCTTTTTCTTTTCGTCGTCGGGGTCGTCGAGCGTCCATGGAGAGAGCGACAGTGAGGACCGCGTCCTGGCGTCGCCGACCGACGGCTTTGTCGCGCTCGAGACGCTCGGACGCCGCCGTACGCGACCGTGTTACGCCGACGCTCTAGACGACGACCACGGGCGTACAAACGACGACGATGACGACGACGACGACGCGCACGAGGTCGAGTTCTAAGTTATGCAGACACGCAGCCTCGAGTGTGCGTGCTCGTGTGCATGGCATGTGAATGAAGTGCGTACAATGCTGTCGCGAACGTCGTCCTCATGGATGGAGTCGATGGAGATCATGGGCAGGTCGGGTGTTCGTTCGGTCGGCTCTCGACGATCGATTGATCTAAGTCGATCGCTCGAGTTGAAGCGAAGCCATAGTGAAATGCAGTTTGACTGGCGCGGAATCTCCATAACACAAATTCTCGCTATTCTCTTGCAAAGAGTATGAAACGAAGAGAATATGCGAAACTCGACGCACTCGAGATTCGCTGACTATTTTTGACCCATCACCTCGATTTGGATGAGGCGCGAAGTTAATCGCTGAAATTTACATTTCGCTGCGGATGTTTACGCAGATCCATTGTACATCTCTCACAAAAAATAGGACATCAGGGCAAATTAGAGCGATCATTGTCGAGGTTGACAAAATTTGAGGTGTACACGACATTGCCACTGCAGCTCAAGTAGCTGCGGCTTGAGCTGTGTCGAACAAGCAATTGCTGCTTGAGCTGCTAAGCGAGCTCTTGCTGATTGACCTAAATTTTCTGCAGCACCGACACCACCAGTTGGATTGGTTGCTGCTCTAAAGTATACAACAGAGAGTTCGATCCGAGTTCGTGTGTGCCTCTTATCACTGACATCGCGGACATGGCTGGTATCGCTAGAATAGCTGTAGTTCTTGCAACTTCAGCCTGCTTGTAAGCAATATCATGAGTGAGATGTTGCTCCTCCTATACACCACGGTTTATGAAGTTGCGCGTGAACGATTGTCAAGAGCGACCATGAAGTTGCTGCGATAAGCCGAACCAGCTCAGATCAAGTCTAACACTGCGTCCAACAATTGTTGGAGCTCGAGCTCTGTCTAACGAATCGCTTGGTTGTGTGCGCAGTGTGGTTAGATGTTTTGACACAGACTCTACGCGATAGGTTAAATGAGCGTACCCTAGATTTCCATTCTCGATTGAGAGTGACATCTCAATCGAGAAAAGAAATCAGCAGCTGGTCATTCATTCTGAGCACGGAGTTCTGATTTTTTAGTGCCAAATTGACTTGATGATATGTGGACAACTTGCCAGTAAAGAAACGAATTATATGGAGGACTTGAAAGCGGTTGCTGCAAGAACTTCGGTCGTCACTGATCTCATAAGAGCGATGTTGATTCTCCCATACATGTTTTATGCAGTGGTGCTGACACAATTGTCTTGAGGGAGCGCGAAGTTCTTGCGACTTTTTGAAACAACATGAATCGACTTTTTGCACGGCGTCCAGCATATGATGATACCCGGGCTCCATTCAAAGTGTGGACCGTTTGACCTCTTTTCATTAACAATCAGGATGACTCCGTCCTGCGCCACCGGTTTGAGCACTCAGTACTTTAATAATGATGTGGGTGCCAATAAAGCGACAGATTATGAATTGATTTGCAGGGTCGTCGACACCATTCTAAGCACAATTAAGTTTAGGTCTAAAAGGTGTCGCTCTTCGCGTTCGACGATGCAATCTTACCAAGTCGCAGCCAGTTTAACATCTCTCAACAGTACCTCGAGGACAAACCGTACAAATGGATCACAAAAGTCTTCATGATGTGCTGCGTTACGACAGAATGCCACTTCCAGTAAGCAGATGCATGTGTGTGTTAGCCGCTTAGTGTTGTCTTATGATTCTAGTGGTGTGCAGGTTTAGTAACATTGCCTGTACTCGTGGTTTGATTGCATGACTATCTATCCAGAGCAGGAAGAAATGAGAAAGGGTTTAACAGTAGCGCTGCGCTCTCATCTTAAATATCACGCTTATACACTCTGTACCACTGCTTGTCATCTCCAGTACGTTCTCACGAAACAGTCAAGTCATGTGGTTTATGAAAAGTTCAGAATTCGCTTCGCGGATCATCTGTCTAAATTGTTCAAGGCAGAAGCAAGCAGCCTGGTTGGAGAGTGAGCTTTAATACGAGTAGATGCGTTCGAGCGATTTGTGGGCACATACGTAGTTTGCGCAATTGACGGATCGTTTGTGCGTGTCAAGCGTCCAAGACATCGCAATGTCTGGTATTGTCAGAAGAGCTACAGTGTAGTTGCGTCCAAGCCGTGTTTGAAGCACGCATGCGCTTTGTGTCACAGTGCGCGCGGGCTCAGCTAACAAACCGGTTCTATAGAACTGATCTGGGCTTCGACACGTTTTGCTCTGCACACTGCGAGACACGTATGAAGTCACCTTTTTACACAATATGCAGATCATCAAGCGCTGGACAAAGACGACGAAAGCTCCGCCGGATGCTCAGCTTTCACTTTTACGAACTTCGACCGGAGTTGCTTCTCTGTGACAGCGACGCCGATCTCTTCTGTAAACACCGCAACAAAGTAACGCTTCGCGATCTCCTTCTGCTTGTGTGTGTTTTGCTACCTCATGCCGCTTCGCTACGACAGGGCCCTCTAAAGCGGATCCTCAGCATCGCGCCGATCATCGCGTCGCTCCACGCGAACTTCGGCCGCTCGTCCCCGCGATCTGCAGCTGCTACCGTCTCCCTAACAGCAGGCTTCGTGACATCTCTTCACTCGCTCTCGCTCGTGCGCTCCATTTTCAAGTTGGTTCTTGGTTGTGCGGTTCCCAGTATCGAAAGTAATTGTTCAGCACCCCAAAATATAGCATCCTCCCAGCACTTTTTGCTGGCGTATGTAGAGCTGTGTTGCTCGACAGATTCTCGACAGATTCGAAAAAAATTTGTAGGAATTTCCAAAATATCGTGTGTGTGGTCAGCGTGTCGATAAAAATGGAATCTTGACTGGGATATCGTATTGCAAAGTCAAGGACCGTGCGGGAAGCGTGCGGTTGCCGAATGGGGGGAAAATCCTACAAAACTCGTTTGATACACGCTACACAAATGGCAATAGTAATTTGGAATGTTATTCAGCAAATAGATCGAGAGATTCGAAGACATACATTGTTTCCTATGTAGTTTTATCGCGGCAACGGAAGAATTGCGAGAGACCACGGTGGATGTTCGCGCGTAATCTTTCGCATAAAAAACCTGGCGTGCGTGCGTGCGGTCGCGAACTCGCATACAATTTCCAAGATTAGCGCAAAAGGCGCCGATCGCGGTCGATCGCCAGCCACACCACAAAAAGTCGACTCGAAGCGAAGACGCACGAGCAGCTCAGCGCCGCAGCAGCAGCAGTCTCGGCAACGGCAGTGGTGTCCACCGACCTCCTCGTTCCTTCTCGTCATCTCGTCGTCTCCACACACACAATGAGCATCGAAGTGGTCCCGACGCAGCGCCAGGCGGCAGCAACGCTGCAGCCACGCGTCGCCGCGCGCTCGCCGAAGAAGAACAGCGGCGCCGCGAAGCAGCGCAAGAAGAGCGTCGCCGAGACGTGTCGAGACACGGTCACGAAGCTCGAGCAGACGCTCTGGTCGTACCGCGACGCTGCGGGCGAGGAGTGGGACGCGCAGCCAGCGTGTTTCATCACGGACTACTTGCTCGCAGTCCAGTGCTTTGCGTTCGCAGTCTACGTCGCGCTCTTTGCGTCGAACGAGAGCGCGGACGGCGCGACGCAGCAGCCGGCGTGGTACTTGATCTACTTTGTCGCGCTCGGCATCTCGGCTGCGTTCGGCGGCTTGCTGCACCACGTCGCGTTCGAAGCGATGCGCGGCTTGGCAGACAAGAAGACCGACAGCCTCGTGCAGCGCGCGCGCGTGTTTGGCTTCCACTGGAAGCGCTCGACAGTCGACGGCTTCATCGACGCGCTCTGGCGCATCGTGCTCGGGTTCTCGATCCTGACGAACTTTGCGCTGCTGTCTCTCGCAGCGAGTCGGTACTTGAGTGAGTCGTGGGCGTACACGATTATCATCGTCGCCGGCATGCTGTACATCGCGCTGGCGATCTGGGCGAGCATCAACATGCACGTGCTCTTCCTCTTTGTCGGCTACCTCCCCGCGATGCTCTTTGGCGCCGTCACGAGCGTCATGGCGTTCAACTGGGAGTGGAGCCACTCGAGCAACGAGCTCCTCGTGTACGTGCTCAAGCTCGGGAGCGGCCTCGTCCAAGGGCTCATCGTGAGTCCGTCCAAGTCGACGTTCAACCACAACGCGCTCTCGCACGTCATCCTCAGCCTCGCCGCGACGTTTGTGTTTGTGCACTTTCAGCTGTGAGACGACGCCGACGCTGACGCTGCCAGAGTCCCCGCCACCTACACGCCCACTCGCGCACGTGGCCTCTCGACCTCCAGTAGACAGTAGTAGTAGTGACCGAGGTGGCCGACAGACAGCCCGAGCGCGCGTAGGCAGCGGACGACAATGACGACGACAACAGAGGACAGTATGAGCCGTTTCGCTACGCTAGACTCGCTAATTTTATGTCGCACATGCGTAGCTCCTCGATGTCATATCTGCTTCGCACACATGCTGCTCTTTGGCGGGAGCCTCTCGGGTCCCGCAGCGAAGCGCGTGGCAGATCCGCGAGGCGATGGCACGAGTGCGCATCGCAGCAGTAGCAGCAACCTCAATGAGACGATCGACAGTGGCGATGGCACAACGCCAGCAGCACTGCAGTCGCCGCGCACAGATGTGCTCCATCGACTGACCAACCACGAGCTGCGTCTGCTCGAAGAGCTCGAGCGCACGCGCGCCAAGCTCCAAGCAGAGTGGCGCCACAAGCTCCAGGACGCAGGGCTCAGTGGCGACCATGTCGGCAGTAGTAGCAGCACAGGTGCAGCAGTGGAGCTGCTTGCGCAGCTCGGACTTCCGGGCCCCGCACGCACAGAGAGCGACTTGAAAGCCATGATACGCTCCAAGACACTCGCGCGCAAGTCGAACCAGTCGAGCACTGGCGGTGGCAATGCGCCCGTGCTCAAGCGCAAGGTCGCGCGGTCGCATGCTATGACGACTGCGCCGGCCGTCCCAGCACCGTCGTCGACGCGTTCGTCGCCAGCCAAGCGGCAGCTCCCAGTGCTGCGCTCGAGCCTCGATATGCTGCCTGTGCTCACGAGCACTGGCGAGACGCCGTTCGAGCTTGGACTTGATAGTCGCAGCCCAACGACGCAGCAGCAGCACGTGCTCCCGATCTTCCGATTGCCGACAGTGAACGTCGCGGCAACAGCGACAGCGATGGCAACACGAGAGGTTGAGGTCGTCGCAGAAGACCGCGAGCGGCAGCAAGCGAGCGAAGCCCTCGGGCTCTCGCTCGACGAGATCGCGAGCCTCGAAGCAGAGCTGAACGGCACAAGCAGTGGTAGTAGCGAGCACCCAAGTCGCGAAGCACAACCAAACACGACGCTTCTAGGTCTGCGCGAGCAGCACCAGCCACTCAAAGCACCGCGAAGTGGTCAGCGACGAGCGTTGAAGCGCAAAGCGAGCGCTAGCAGCAGCACGACACAGTCAAGCGACGCAACACAGACAAAACGGAGCGACAACCTCCGCAAAGAGCTCGAGTCAGCGCTCAGCAGCGTCCAGCACCTCACGCGTCTCGTGAAAGACGACATCGTCTTGGCGCAGAAGATCTGTCAAGCCAACGAACTGCGGACCTCGGTGCGTGCTCGCGTCCTTCTCATTGTCTTCGTGTGGCGGACTTTGCTTAGTGCGACGAGCGGCGTCTCCTCTTGCTCACGTCGTTGCTTGCAACTGTGTGTGTGTCTCCTTGCCAGCTCTACTTCAAGCGCTGGGGACGCGACAAGGTCGAGAACATCTTTCGCCGACTACTCTTCAACCTCCAGGGCATGGCGTTCACGCACTGGCGAGCGCTCGTTGAGCGCGAGAAGCAGGACGAGAAGCTCCAGGTTTACCTCATGTACAAAGGCTCGAAGAAGCTTGACCAGTTCCTCCGCAACTGGTCGCACCGGAAGCTCCAGCAGGCGTGGACCAAGTGGTGGTCCGACATTGTGCACGTGAAAGCGATCGAGCGCCTCGCACTCGAGCTCGATGCGATCCGCGTGCTCCAGCGCGCGTGGCGCGGCTACCGCGGCCGCCAGTTCGCGTCGCTCGTCAAGGCGCAGCGGCTCTTTGCAAAGCACACTGCGGCAGCGAGTGTGATCCAGCGCACGTTCCGAGGCAGCGTCGCGCGCAAGTTCTTTCGGCTCAAGCGTCTGCATACGCGGCGGCAGGACGCGGCAACAAAGATCCAAGTCTGTGGACGCGGGTACTTGGCACGACAGCGTGCGAAGTGCATTCGACTCGAGCGCAACCGCTTCGTCGCTGCAAGCCGCATCCAAGCGCTCGTGCGCGGTCGCAGAGCCCGAAGAGCGTTCCAGCACATGCGTCGGACCCACCGCGTGACAAAGGCAGCAGTGGTGATCCAGCGGCGCTACCGCGGTCGCCTCGGACGTGTCAAGTTCCTTCGACGCCAGATCGAGCGGTACCGAGGCGCTGTAGCCACAAAGATCCAACGCATCGCTCGCGGTCGAATCGCTCGACGCAAGGTCCGGAACATGAGAGCCGCAGCGGCGACTCGACGGGCTCTCGAGCACGCTGCTGCGCTCCAGATCCAGCGCGTGTATCGCGGACACCGGTGCGTCTGTTGATATTTGCAGGTGCGATGGCGTTTGTATGAGAGAGTCTAGCGACTGACGCTCTCTGTGGTGCTGTGATGACCTCTTGTGTATGGCCTGCAGCTCGCGACTCTCGACAGAGCTCAAGCTCATTGCGCTCCGCGAGAAGAACCGATGGCGCGCCAAGGCCGCGACTAAGATTCAGAAGATCATGCGCGCGTGTCTGGCAAAAAAGCACGTGAGTCGACTGCGCGAGGAGCACGTCGCGCAGCTCGTGCAGCTCGCGCGCTTGTGGGTCGAGTACTGGAGCGAAGACACGTCGTCGTGGTTCTACTACAACCAAGAGGTGCGCTGGCAGTCCGAGTGTGGTAGTGGCTGTGTTGCGTGGTACAGAGAGAGAGAACCCTCAAACATGGGTATGCGGTACTCGCTCTCTTCGTAGACTGGCGAAGCGATCTGGGCGCCGCCTGCGAGCGGATACACGAAAGCAGACAGCAACCTCGTGGTCCAGACTGGCAAAGTGATCCCAGACCCAATCGACGGCGACTTGTCGGAGCTCGTGCGCGATCGCAAGAAGCCGAACCTCGGAGGCACGAAAGCAAACAGCGACACCAAGACGAACAGTGCGAATGACACAGCGCCAGACGGCACCACCAGCCACGAAGATGACGACGATGACGACGAAGACAGACTGTGCGTCGAGTGCGAAGAGGAGGACGCGCGGCGGCGGTGCGAGCAATGCGAGGACGTGTTCTGCGACGCGTGCTTTGAGAAGCTCCATCGCAGCAGCAAGCGCGAGAAGCACACATGGAAAGCCATGGGCTCTCTGCGCTGCATCGAGTGCGAGAAGATGAAAGCCACGCGCTGGTGCTACGTGTGCCAGGACCCGTACTGCCTTGGCTGCTTCACGATCATCCACTCGAAAGGCAACAAAGTGACCCATGAGTGGACCGACATGGCAGCGTTCAAGCGCGCTGCCAAGCAGCAGCAGCAACAACAACAACAACGGTCGACGGCCTTGCGAGACGAAGAGAGCGCGCAGACATACGACGAGTTCCTGCTGTCGCACGAGTACCAGTACGTCACGGAGTTTGCAGCTGATGAGAGTGCAGATGCAGCGACGAGCTACGACTACGCGGCGATGACTGAAAGCTCTGACGCAGCATCAGCGGCAGCAGGAGCAACTGAGTGGATGACGCTCGTGGACGAGAGCTCCGGCCAGACGTACTTCTACAACTCGTACACGGGCGAGTCGCGCTGGGCATGAGTGAATCAAGGGATTCTGAGTTCTGACTAAATACGAACGCAATCGAGTGATTCATTGGAAATCCGAACGCACACACATCTACAGCTCGACGTCCTGCGAGTCAGTTGCGTCGCTGAAGCGCTCGCCACCGTCGATCGACTCGGACAGCTCGGACGTATCAGAGAACACGCGCGACGACGCGATCGAGAGGTTCTCGGCAGCAAACGGACCGTACGAGTCGTTCGTATCGAGGACGCTGTCGTCGTCGTTGTTGTTGTCGTAGTGAAACTCGTCCGAGCCACGGCGCAAGCGGCGCTGCGCCACGAGCAGCTCTGTTGTTGTTGCGTCTGGGTAGACAAAATCGACTGAGAACGTCGAGTCGACAATGTCATACGGGCGTCGGTCGGTGCGCGCTGCGTCGCGATCGGCAGTATCATCAGGTACGAACTGGTAGCTCGTCGTCTGCTCGAACGTGCTGTCAAAGTCGCGGATGTCCATCTCGCCTGCGCGTCGAACCGGCTCTGGGTCGGCGCTCGATAGGTAGTTCGACCGCGACGACAGTGGAAGCGGCGCAGGTCGGAGTGGCGGGATGCTACTGAGCTCCGAGTAGCCGCCTTGTCGCAGCGGCTTCTCGAATGGCGCGAGCAGCGGTCTCGGGGGGTCTCGGGGCGAGATCTCTGGCACAGCGCCGCGCTTTGCGCGTCGGCTCCGGAGCACGACCACGACGATCGCTAGCACAAGCGCGAGTGCGAGGACGACGCCAACGACAATCACTGTGATCGCCGTGTCTGAGAGCGCTGTGCTGCTGCTACTGCTGCTGTTCACGTCTGAGCGTGATGCGTCTGCCCCGCCAGCTCGTACGTTTGGAGCTGCCGTCGTTGCTACACCTGGTGGTGGTGTCGCTGGTTCTTTGACTGTCAAGCGCTGGTAGACAGCGTAGTCGAAGCGGTCGCTGGCGTTCATGCCTGCGATGATGATGTGTGCGAGGACTGAGTAGATCCCAGGCGTGGGGTAGAGCAGCTCCTGCTGCGACGTGAACACGATCGAGCCACTGGCCGAGAAGTTCCCGACCTTGTTCGGCGTGTTGTCGACAAACTGCGTGCCGTCGCGGAACGGGTCGCAGTTGGACCCGAACGCGCACGAGTGGATGTTCGAGTGCGCGACGTCGGCGAGGAAGCCCGTGCTCATGTCTGGGACGCGCACGATCGCGCCTTGCCGCAGTGCGTTTGCGCTGTTGACGAACCGCGCTTTCTCGAGCTGCACGGTCCAGTTGACTGCGACGAACGTGCCTGCGACGACCTCGGTCGCTGCGAGGTTGAGCTCCATCGAGAGCGGACAGCTCGTGTTCCCGCCCGGGAGTACGCTGTCGGACCACTTGGGCTGCTTGACTGTGTACGACGCTGGGATGCGCCAGCAGTACGTCGTGCGGCCGTCGTGCACGAAGCCTGGCGACGTCGGCGTCGTCGAGTCCATGCGCCAAAGCAACCAAGTGTGAGCAATGCGTCTATTCGTGATGCAGTCAAAGCCCAAATGACAAGCAGTCGAGGGAGAGAGTATCGAGGCATGACCGGCAACGTACTGGAAGCGAGCGCGCGTGCGGTGCTCGCGAGGAGCGACACGGCAGCGAGCGCGCGCGCAGTCGCTCTTGTGTAGCGCGCCACCATCTAGTGTGGAGCTCCTTGTGTCTCCGTCGTGTGTCGTGTGTGTCGAGGCTGGCGAGTTTGATTGTGCGTCGAGGCAAGCACTGTCGCGAAAGATCGTCAATGTGTTGAAGCCAGCGACGATTGCCTTGTTGCAAGCAATTGCAAGTGAGCATGTCGAATCCGAGATGCTTGAACCCACTGGCCAACAAATTTGGCCGCTGGATCATGAGGCACACTCAAAAGCAAAGCAAGGCGATATGTACTGCATCGAGTGCATCGAACGCATTGGTATATGAGCTGTTGCTACTGCGTCTGTGCAATGTCGCGATTGCCATGTGCTTCGATGTCCTGGACTGCTCGGATCACTGCAGGCACTGAAAGCAGCACCATGAAGCGACGTTCTGAGACGCTCGCTCGCGTGTGTTGGACACTCGAGAGACGGTTGCAGTCGACAACCGTGTTGACGACGACCTGTTGTCGTCGTCAACGAGCACAATCAAACAAGCAAAGAAACAAGAGCACACACATGGTGTGCGCACGCACAGCGTTCGCTGACGTCGCTCGTGATCGCTCGTGATCGTTCATTGCGGGTGTGTCAAAGGCGTCAGGCTGTTTGACAGGATCATGCTGTTTCATGGGATTGCAAGTACAGTGCGTGTGCATTATTATATGATTATGTCTCTCGCAGTGCGATCGTGGCACAAGTGTTCTTCGTCCGCTTGACCGAGCGAGAGAAGCAAGCGAACGAGCAAGTGAGCGAGCGCTGTGCACAGAGCAGCAGACGCGCGTGCGCTGCGAGAACGACGGCCGATGCGCGAGACGGTCGCAGCAGATCCGCTGCTGCACACACACACGAGCGACGTGCCAAGCGATAGGACCAACGATACATCCTCTCCGCTGCCAGATGCACACGCAGCGACAACTTCAACGCTGGATCGCCAGCTCCAGCACGACGACGATCGTGACGGCGCAGACGCACTCGCAGTCGTCAAGCGCATCGACTTCTCGCCGCTAGTTGTTGCTACGAGCGACAGCACAGACGACGGAGAAGCGCACAGCGCAGTCGACGGTTTGGACCGTGACATGCTCTTTTACGACACGAGCTTGAAAATCGACGTGTCGGCGGACCTGCACATGGTCGTTGGCTTTCGCCGCGCGCTCTTCACGACGCGAGACGACAGTGCGTTCGCAACAATAACAGGCATGAAAGCAACACCGTCCGCGAGACTCGCGTCGTCGCTCCAGCGATCAGCAGAGACATCAGCGCGCTCTTCAGCAACGACAACGAACATGCGCGTCGACTTGCGAGCGCTCGAGCTCCTTAGCGACGGCAGTGCGCTCCAACTCGATGACGACGAGCGCATCACAGACATCAAGTGGGTCGGCGTCGAGTACTTTTGCACGAGCTACTCGTCCGGCGTGATCCGGATCTTCAGTCGCTGCGGGAAGCTCGTGTTTGAGCAGGTGCGTCGCCTTGGACAGCGTCACGTGAGCGCTCGAGACGCGTCTGGTGCTGATCTATAGCGTCTGTGTCGATAGAAATTCCACACTGTCGCAGTCAAGAAGCTCGACGTGAGTCGCAGTGCGTCGACTGCTGTGACGTCGCGCCGCCTCGACGTCCAGCTCCAGACGTCGCGCGACGCAGATGGCGAGCTCTGGATCCTCTACGAAGACGCGACTGTCGCGATCATCCAAGTCTCGGAGCTCCTGAGCAAGATCACATCTGCTGTCTTTGGTGCGTCCCTCAGTCAGATCCATGGTCAGAGTGTCCACAGCTTACGCTCGCACTCACCTGCTGTGTTGATGACGCTTCAGGTCCTGCACAAGCCAGCAAGTTCCGCAAGTACCAGCTCCGAGACCAGTCGGACGTTGTCGGCGCCGTGCCGTGCGGCTCAGTGCGACCGACGATCTTCCAGTCGCACCCGCGCATTGGCGTCTGCACGATCATTAGCGCTGGTGCCGACCCGTTCCTGTCGTTCTACCAAGCAGGCAACGACCAGAACTCGATAATCCACTTGGCGCACATTGCAACTGCGATGGCGACGCGCGCAGCTGGCGCTGTCTGGTCGTTTGCAAAGAGCTGGGGCTGGAGCTCTGCCGCAGCAACGCACGAACACGAGAGCTACGCAGAGAACCGGACGATCGACGACGCTGCCGAGCACGTTGCTGCGCCAGTCGGGAGCATCCGGATGATCGCAGAGGACACGCGACGGCGCAGTCGCTGCCTCGCACTCAGCCCAACGGGTCGCCTCGCTGCCGTCACCGACACGCTCGGCCGCGTGCTGCTCATCGACACGGCGCGGATGCTCGTGATCCGCATGTGGAAGGGCTACCGCAATGCGCAGTGCGCGTGGATGCAAGCGAGCGAAGGCGCGCGGCGTCCAAGTGGGCTCTACCTCGTGATCTACTCTGCGCAGCGCGGGATCGTCGAAGTCTGGCGCGCGCGCTTTGGTCCGCGTGTCTATAGCTTTGCAGTCGGCGACAACGCGCGGCTCTTTACGATCGCAGACGCGTCGCTTGGAGGCGCGAGCGGCACCACGCGCTGCGTCGTGCTCGCAACGAATCCAAACGGCACGGCTGAGCTGATTGAGCTCCAGTCGAGTCTCCCGAACGTCGCGATCTTGCTCAAGTACTTCACGCAGAACAAGCTCCAGGAAGAGAACTTTGTGCTCCATCAGATCACCGCAGGGCTCCACGCGTTCGCGAAGAAGAAGAAGAAGAGCGCGCCGGACGCACCGCCAGCTGTGCTCGAGCAAGACTCGATCGGTCCGCTGCTCGACGACATGGCGAGTCTGTCGTCGACGACAACGATTGACGCGCTGCTCGATCTGCTCACGAGTAGCGATATGATGCTCCTGAGTCCCACGTACATCCTCTCGGCGCTTGAGAAGATCCAGACCGTACGTCACGATGCATCATGCGGTGGATGACTGACGACGGCAGTGCTTACAAACTGACCCAGCGGCTATGCGTGACTGTGCGTGCAGGCGCTGAAGCGAGAGATGTCGTCGCACATTCCCACTGGACCCGAGCTGTCGCTGCTGTGGAAGGCGCAGTGGCAGCACCGCATCGTCTCGGCATTCATCGGACTCCACGCGGTGCGTTCGCAACCTTGTGCGCTCTCTTCTTGTTCGCGACAAGACAGACAGAATGACTGACGGAGCTCCTCGACCATGACTATCGCATGCAACGCAGGAGTTTGAGCGCTCAAAGCGCGTCGCAGCGTCAAGCGTCGAGGTCTCGAACGCGATGCTCACGAAGCACGGAAGCAAAGACTTGACCGGTGGCTCTGGACAAGAGGCGCTCGATCGCCTGTTCCCGTGGCTCGAGCTCTTTCGTCGCGCTGGCTTTGCATTAGACGACGACGCGTGCCCGCGAACGCGCCACACGCTCGAAGAAGCGGCGCGCGTGACGACGTGGGAGTTCCTCGAGCTCTTCTCGATGCCGTTCAGCGACCCGGAGCTGCCGCGGCGGCGCGACATCCTCGCGCTGTTTGAGCAGAACGAGCGGAGCGACGAGTTCCTGCGCAACGCGCTCCGGACGCTGCGCGTGCCAGTGTTCCGGCCACTCGCGAACCGTCGGCAGCGCGACGTCTTGCTCGCGCTCGCGTTCACGCCGGTGCTCTCGAGCGTCTTTGCAGTCCAGGAGCTGCAGCAAGTGCACGCTGCGCTCTTTCTGAGCCACGAGACGCACACGGCGCTGTTCCTCGAGTGGTTCTTTGCGCTGCCACTCGGTACTGTGCTCGCACTCCCGCCGCCTAGTTCGTCGTCGTCGCTCCAGCGATGGCTCCAGCCGTACTTTGCAGCGACGCCGTCAGGCAACAGCGACGACGATGTGTCGTCTCCAGACACCAGCGGCTTCAAAGCAACTGGCGCGTCCGTGCACACGCTCTTCCCGTGCCCTGCGCCACTTGTCGAAGTCTTTGACGCGTGCTGGAAGACCCCGAAGCTCTTCCACGCGTTCGTCCTCGCAGTCCACTGCGGCTGGAGCGAGCAGCAGCACGCGCGGCGGATAGAGGAGTCGACGCTCGGAAAAGTCAGCAGCGCTGGCGCCGGCGTGCGCTGGACGATCCTTCAAGACGCGATCGCGAAAGCTGTGCACCTGTCGCTGCGCGTCGGTCGCATGGGACGCCTCTCAGTCGAAGCAGTCGAGCACGTCGACGACATCTTGCGAGCGCTCGCGCTCATGCAGCTCAACGAAGGCATCGAGTCGGAGCAGTCGATCTTGAACGAGCTCCGACGACCTGGCGCTTCAACATCAGCGGATGATACGAGCGCCGACGCGTGGGTCACGTCGATGGAGCACTGTCGCCACAGCAGCGAGATGCGCGACTGGCGCAGCGTCGTGACGTCGTTCCCGCAGTTTGCGAGCGACGACTCACTCCGGTGCTTCCGCGTCCTGCTCCTGTGCACAGCGTGGAACGCCGAGCGCTCGGACATGCACCAGCTCGACGACGCACTCGGCGAGCTCGACGCAATTGCGTCGACGACGCTGCGCGCTGCGATGGGGACGCACGTGTGGGAGAAGTTCATTCGCGTGCACGTCGTGACGCTCATTAGCTTTTGGGAAGAGAGCGCGGCGGGCAAGAAGCCGCAGCGCGGGCTCCAGCCGCAGATCGCGCGGCGGTTCTTTGGGATCATCAAGAGTCTCTTGGAGATCCTGGTCGCCGCTGTGACGACGCACGCGTCTGAGGCATCTGCGACCGACAACAACGACCACGCAACAGATGCGTACGAGAGCGACGACGGGAGCGAGAGCGAGAGCGATGATGAGCATGAGTCGGCGCCGCTGCCGCTAACGTTCACAATGCGCTGCTTGACACCGCACGTCGCGTGGCCGTGCTCTGTGAGCGACCTCGCGACTGTGTTTCAGCAGCGCTGGCCGCCCGCGCACAGCGCCTCTGCGCTTTTGCAGTCGCTCTTGAGCTTTCGCGTCTCGGAGCTCTCGCTGCAGCAGCTCGCAGACCACTTGAGCCTCGTGCTCTTGCTCGACTCGTTCGCCGCGACGAGCGTCACGCCCGTGTCGATCGTCAAGCTGTTTGGACACAGTGGCCGGCACTTGTGCCGCCCCGACTCGTTCATCGCTGCGTCGATCGACCCGAGCGAGCGCCGCGCGACGGATGCAGCGCGTCTCGTGCTCGAGCGCACGCAGTTTCTCAAGCAGCTCTTGCGCCACGACGAGCTCCTTGGGATCGCACTCGCCGAGGCGTTTGGGCTCTCGGTCGACATGATCCGCGAAGAGCACGTGCTGTTCCTGTACCAGTCGGGCCGCGACGAGCTCGCAGAGCACTCGCTCGACCACATGAAAGCACCGGAGCGCCTCGGTCTCCAGCTCGCAGCGATTGCGCGCGCACGGCTGTCGCTGATCCTCCAGCGCATGAAGACCGAGGCCGAGTTTGCGATGCTCATGAGCGTCTTGCCTGCGGACGTGTTTGCGTGGGTGATCAGCGAGTCGCATCCGCCACTCGTCGCGGACGCACAAGTGCGGAAGCTCGATCGCGCACCGTCGCTCACGAGTACGCACTACTTGCTGCTGAAGTGCCTCGCGCTCCTGTCGCCGCACGCACCCGAGTTTCCCAAGATCACGGCCATGTCGATGCTCGTGAAAGACATTATCAGCCAGGTGAAGCAGCAGCACGGAGGCAAGTGAACAAGAGCAAGAGCTAGAGCAAGTGAGACTCGTAGGCATGATCCAAGTCGCTTGACGTGTCATTGTGTGTTTCGGAGAGGCAACAAAGCAAACCCTAATGGTGGTGTGTGCCACGTCAACAAACTTGCAACAAACAATGCAACAAACAACAACGCGAACAAACAAACCAGCTGGAAGCGAGACCTGCAGTCAGTCGGCGCACGCTACAACGACGACACAGTCCACGACGACGACGACGACGACGATGGTGCACAGCAGCAAGTACGACCTGCTCATCAAGCTCCTGCTCATCGGCGACAGCGGTGCGTCTTTGCGCGTGAGGGGGCGGCCTCGTGCACGCCTTCTCCCTTTTGTTCTCTCACTTGCGCGCACGGGCAAGCAAAGCAAAAACAGAGAAGAACCAACAACACCCATGCGCTTGTGTTTGTGCCACATCGTGCTTCTTGCTTGTTTGCAGGTGTTGGCAAGAGTTGCGTGCTGTTGCGGTACTCGGACGACTCGTTCACGACGTCGTTTATCACGACAATCGGGTGCGTGCGCTGCGACTGACTGCTTTGTTCCTCGAGCGGATGATATGATACAAACGCACGCACACGTGCATGAGTCAAGAGGTCGAAGGGATCGTATCGAGACTGACAAACAACTCGTTATGTGTACGACGGAGCGCAGGATCGACTTCAAAGTCAAGACGATTGACGTCGATGGCAAGCGGATAAAGCTGCAGATCTGGGACACAGCAGGACAGGAGCGCTTCCGCACGATCACGACAGGTACATCGCATCGCACGGCCATTATGTTGTTGGTCGGCTGCATGCGCACTACTTCCTCGTCGGAGAACTGACGCATTGACATGTTGTACAGCGTACTACCGTGGCGCAATGGGCATCTTGCTCGTGTACGACGTCACGGACGACCATTCGTTCCAGAGTACGTCGTCTTGACATGGCGCTCGCATGTGACTGTACGGACACGAGCGACTCACACTCTTTGCTTGTATGTGCCTGTGCGCTCGTGTGTGGTACGACAGACATTCGCAACTGGATGACGCAGATCAAGCAGAACGCGTCGTCGAACGTGAACAAGATCCTCGTGGCGAACAAGTGCGACGTTGATCCGTCTGAGCGCGTACGTCCATTCGCAGCCACTTGGACGTCTCGAATGCGTGTGGCCGTGCAGACTCGTACTCGACACTCACATGCTCCTGTGTCTGCTGTGTGCGCTTGTGCTCAGGTCGTGTCGACGAAGCAGGGGCAGGACCTCGCAGACGAGTTTGGGATCAAGTACTTTGAGACGAGCGCGAAGAACAATCTGAACATTGACGACGCGTTCCGGTCGATCGCAGTCGACATCCAGAAGCGCCTGGCCGAGAGCGAGCACGATAGACTAGACGTCGCGAACGGCAGCAAGTTCCGCGTGGACGAGCAGCAGGACCAGTCGAAGGACGGCTGCTGCAATTGAGGTCGCGCAGACAACGAGCAGCAGCAGCAGCAAGTGCATGATCGTCACCGTTTGTACAAGCAACCATCCAAGCGACTCGTGCGCAACGCAAGCGACCGCGCGCTCACGCAAGAGAGGAAGGTCGAGTCGTTTGCGTCAGGACAACATCGCCTCGAGCAAGCGTCGAAGGTCGCACGCACGGGTCGCTACCGTTTTTCCTTTCATTTCTCTATCGCTTCAATACGAACACTATGCTCCATGGCGCGTGTTGCGTTGTTGCTCATATGGTACTTGTTGGGACTTGCGTTGACACTTGCTTGCGTGAAGACAAGAGCATCGAGCTGGTGTTGGGCATCAAGCTGGTGTTGAGCATCAAGCTGGCGTTGTCAAAGACTTGCTGAGTCACGCATTTCGCACAATACACTTGCACATTGTAGCAAACATGCGGAAAATATAAGTGCAACTAAACTCACAAGCGAGAAATAAGCAAGGTCATCACTTTGACTCGCAGCGAGTGGTTTTCAAGCCATTTCACCAGCCATTCCTTGCACGAGCTCATCGTCTTGAACCGACACGCACAAGCAAGAGACCAAGCGCTATGGCAGACCCACGAGTGTGCCGCGACGACGAGGATGGCGAGCCCGAGACGTGGGACGACTGGGTCGACGACAGCGACGAGACGAACTTCGTCTGCGTGTTCTGCGTCGAGCGCTTTGCGCAAGAGGACGCGCTCCACGCCCACGTGAGCGCTGCGCACGCGTTCTCGCTCAAGCAGCAGATCGCTGCGCACCAGCTCGACACGTACGCGACGATCCAGCTCGTAAACTACTTGCGTCAGATGACGCTCGACGGTGTCTCGGCGGACGCAGTCAAGCAGACGCTCGAGACTGAAGGCGACACCGCGTTCAAGAAGGAGCAGTTCCTCAAGCCTGTGCTCGTGGACGACCCGCTTCTCTACTGCCTCGACGACGACTTTAGCGACGACGACGACAGCGACGACGACAGCTCACAAGAGCACAAGGCGTCTGGACGCCGTGCACCGGCAGCAGCAGCGCACGCGCCAACGCAGCCAAGCGTCGACCCTGCAGATCAACTGGCACGTCTCGAGCGCGAGAACCAGGAGCTCAAGCTCCAGATGCTCAAGTACTCGCGTCTTGTGCGCGACTTTGTCGAGGACGACGACACTGCTGCGCCAGTGAAGGAGGCGGACAACGACACGTACTACTTTGACTCGTACTCGCACGTGGGGATCCACCGCGAGATGATCACGGACCGGATCCGCACGGACGCGTACCGCAACGCGATCTTGAACAACCCCGAGGTGTTCAAAGGCAAAGTCGTGCTCGACGTTGGCTGTGGCACGGGCATCTTGAGCATGTTTGCGGCGCAAGCTGGCGCGGCGAAGGTCATTGGCATTGACCAGAGCGAGATGGGCGTCGTGGCGCAGCAGATCGTGAACGACAACGGCTTTGGCAACGTCATCACGATCATCCGTGGCAAAGTCGAGGAGATTGAGCTCCCAGTCGACAAAGTCGACGTGATCATCTCCGAGTGGATGGGCTACTGCTTGCTCTACGAGTCGATGCTCGACACGGTGCTCTTTGCGCGCGACAAGTGGCTCGCGCCAGGCGGCCACCTCTTCCCAGACAAGTGCTCGATGCACATCCAAGGCATCCAGGACTCGACCGACCGCATCGGCTTCTGGAACGACGTCTACGGCTTCAAGATGCAGGCGATCCAGTCCAAGATCTCGATCAAGGACGCGTTCATTGAAGACGTCCCCGCAAGCGACGTCGTGACCGACCGCGCGCTGCTCCAGGCGATCGACATTGACACGGTCAAGTACGATGACTTGGACTTCCGCGCAGACTTTGCGCTCGCGATCGCCAAGGACGCGACGTTCCACGGCTTCGTCTCGAGCTTTGACATTGGCTTTGAGCGCGGGTGTGCGCGGCCAGAGTACTTCACGACCGGTGTCGAGAGCACGCCGACGCACTGGCACCAAGTGTTTTTCCACGTCGAGACGCCGTTCGCTGTGCGCGCGGGCGACGTCGTGCGCGGCAAGTGGTGGGTGCGGCGCAACGCCGAGAACCCGCGGTTCCTCGACGTCGAGATTCAGTGGAAGCACGACGGTGCGTCGACCGAGTTCGTGACGCAGAGCTACCGCATTCACTAGGACGCTCTAGGTGCAAGACAGAGAGAGGCGCTGGAGGTAGATGGAGAGCCACAGAGTCAACTGAGACGACATTCATTTGAAGTATGTATCGAGTGAGAGAGAGTGAGAATGTCTCCGTCGTGCGTGCCACTCACTACATATCAGTAGCTGGCAGGAGGGAGGACTGACGAGCGAGTCGAGAGGCTGCGTCGCCATGCGAGTGCGTCTCTCTCTACAAGTTCTTCTGGCGCTTGAGCTCGTTCTCGGCCTCTTGCTCTGGCGTCACGTCCGCGCGGTGCACGAGGTAGCGAAAGTGCTGCGCTGAGCGGATCTCGAGCTCGAACGACAGCAGGAACTGCTTGTCGACCGGGTCGATGATGTGCAGGATACGGTACTGCTGGTCGCGGTTCGCTTCGGCCCACGTGTCGCAGCGGTCGAAGAAGTGGAAGTTGTTCCAGTTCATCTTCTCGTTGAACGCGAGGTCGTAGCACTCTTTGAAGCGGTCGATGTGGATGCACAGGTGGTGGCCGTCGTACTCGCCCTTGGCGTCGCGCTCCGACTCGCGCTCTTCAAACACGATCGTCTGGAGCGGACCGCACAGCACGTGCGTCGTGAACAGCGCGCTGTTGTCGCTCTGCGCGCACACGCTCGTCTTCGCGCCGAGGTAGTAGTCAAAGAAGCGCGCAATGCCGTGCGCAATGCCCGGGCGCACTGCGTACACGATGAACGGCATGCCCTGCGGCACGGCCTCGTGCACGCCGTCGGTTGGCAAGAAGCCACCGAACGACTTGTAGATCGACCAGTAGTGGCGCGGCGTCACGAACAGACGGAGCTCGTTCCCGTACGGGTCGTTCGCTTTCACGTGGTCGTACGCGCTCGGGTCAAAGATCGTCTGCCACTGCTCGCGCGGGAGGTCGATCGTGGTCTTGCCGCCGCGGTTGATGCGCTCGACCGCGTAGTTCGTGCCCTTGAGCTCGTCGCCGACCGCTGTGAGGCTCTTTTCGATCGCATCGAGGTCCGGGACGTAGAGGTAGATGCTGCCGTTGATATTCTCGTTGTGGTCCTGGCCCGTGAAGAGGTGGAACTGGTTCCGACCAAAGTTCATCCAGAAGTGGTACGCCAGGCGCGGGTCGCGCGTGCACTGGAGCCCCTTGACGTAGAACGTGTAGTTCGGCGCCTGCTCCGAGCACTTGTCCATGTTCGAGAGGTTGATGTGCTCGAGGATCTTGATGTTGCCACACTCGTCGTGGAGCTTGATCACCTCCTCTTTCGAGAGCGTAATCTCGTTCAGCTGCTGCGTCGCCATGATGAAGAAGAATACGAGTGCGTATGTGGCTGCGGAGACGATCGGTGGCGAAGACGGAGAGCGAGCGGGCGAGCGAGCGATCGACACCTAGCGGATTCCAAAGTGAGCTGCCCCGCATGTTGCTGCAGTGTTTTGATGGCCATCAAAATCAACGTGGTTACTTGGGCTCAGTATGGCATACAATAATCAATACAGCTGTCATTTCATGCATATTTCGCCAATCAGACACGCCGAAATCTACAGCTCACTTTTACAAGAACTTGTTTTTGTGCCAATGTGGTCCACATCACAAATGACATCACAAATCATCGCTTTCTCTTCAACACAGCGTGCAGCGACGTCGGCGAAGTCGGTCGCATCAAAAGGAGGATACCTGCAAGTAGTGGTGCGTGAAGAGAGTCGCAGTCGCTTCTCGCTTGCAACATTAGTGAATGAAAGAGTGAGATAAGTGTGTTGTCAGGCAAGGCGAATATAGGAAACGTAGTCTTGCGCGTACGTGCCGAATGCTCGAGCCTTGACGGTGCTCATGCAATGGGACCGAGCTTTGGCGGCTCTAGCGAAGTGTGCTCGATAGAAGAATCCCTCAACTGAACTTGTTTTATGGCGACCTAGCGTAACGAGACCTGCTTGCACCAAGAGCTCACTAGACCACAAACACGAGGGAAACAAGCGGAACCTCGCGTAAGAAAACCACAAATAGCTCCCAGTCCAACACCGAACGACAAAGTCTCAGACAGTGACCGAAGCATCGGTGACGTCGAGGTCGGAATGCATTTAGGTTCTTTCCGTCTTGAGTGGGACGTTGATTTCGTATTTAGCTACGGTGACATGCTCGGGTGGTATGAGTGCATGGCTGCATATGCTGTAATGGACATAACTAGTCTCGCAAAATAATGGATCAGCAACAGCTCGTTCATTAATTTGATTCTGTCCATACACTGTACAGTAGAGGATATGTGTCGTCGGGTCCTCTTGACCGCGGTATCGACACTACCGGAAGTTGTGTCCTTCATCTCCGCATAAACTACAAATGGGCTTCTTGCGCATAGCTGACAGTACTGCTCACACGTTTTTAGCGAACACCGCTGCGCGCTCACCAAACTCTGTCTATACTGCGGAACATCTGAACTAAGATGACTCGCTGCCGATTAGCCGCGGTTTAGGACATATTTTCTGAGGCTCCAGTTGGATTGATGACCACAGCGTTGAAGTAAACTTTAGGTGTCGAAACACTTGTATGCATGCAGCAATCCGACTAGTCATAACCTGTCAGTACACCTTTGACTTGATTTGCTGATCTAAATTGATTGTGAACTCGCGGACTCGCCTCTGCAACGGTGGACGTGCGACAAGAGCGCTAAGGATATACCGACACGAGAGCTTGTACTGCTGTCTCGCTCTGTACCTCATGAACGAGAGTTGTTCCATATCGAAGTGGTATCTCTCGAGAGTTGTGTGAAGCATCTTGGAAACATCGAGCTCCTGATCCGCCAACGACTGTCATCGTAGGAGCTCGAGCAGCATCCGCATCAAAGAGGCTTTTCGCTGAAGAGGTCCCAGTCGCGTCGACAGCTCGCCGTTGGAGGGTGCCCTTGCTCATCGTCGCATCGAGCGACACCGCGCGAACGAAACGACGCATTTATAGCGGCGCCGTGAGCGATGGGAATTGTTGACGAAGAGCAACTTCGTGTGTCCATGAGTGTCCATGAGATCGATCGACAGCGTTTGGATGGCAAATTATTTGGCGAGAGTACTAACAGAGCGCTTAAGCAAATAAGAACAAGTAGCAAACGTTGAAAAGAACGCCGCATTGCTAAGTGTCGCCATAGGCAGAGACTGAAACACGATGCAAGCTGCATCAAGCGAGCCACGCCTACAGTAAGACTTGGTGTATCGATAGACTTGGACGTTCTGTCTTGTGTCCACTGTGTTTAACACGATGATAGTTTTGTTCGTTTGTACAATACATGTCGAATCCGTAGCGATTTGTAGACGCGATTTGAAGCCTTGAGCAAGGTTGAGCTCGATAGTCGCTATGGACAGATATTTCGAATCGATATAGACCTGTGCACACTCCATGTCGAACGCAAGAACAAGTGTGAAGCTCGATAGTGAAGCGAGTTACGCGAAGCTCTACTCCCTTTCTCAGCCCTTTCGCATGCCAAGTTACCGCAGCAGCCACTACCGAGCACATTCTCACGTAATACATGGGAATGTATACGAACAGTGGGAATTCATAGAATCATGACCTGGCGCATATTTATCATAGGACAGACGAGTATAGTGAGACGAAGTGAATGCGATTCGATAATGTTATCATACAGACACAAGGTAGTGACAAAAACAAGGGACGTCCGCCTCGATATTTAAACACTGAAAATAAGCAGCCACAACTTCATTTCTCCCGATGGGTTTATCATTGTCTGTTCTGTTTTATCCCAGCTGCTGATTCTCATATGACCCGAGTATAATCCATCGTCCCACATATCGAGTTCTACAGTGCGCACCAAAATGTTACGGACAGTGCGGAAAAATCATGAAAATCATTTCAAAAATGCGTTTGCGAGCGCTATTTTCTGCTCGCTGATAGTGCCGAATGAGAGCATTCTTGTGGTGAAATTTGGGCTTGGTTTGACCAAGTGTAGCCGCAGGACGACCACAAAAACGTTCAGAGCCTATTCTAGGGCGCAGCAAAAAGCAACGGACAGAAGCAAAGCAGGCGCTTGTGGGGGCAACCACGTGCGCTGTTGATGTATTAGACTGTGCAGTGACTAGTTGTAGCTCGCAAGACGTCTAGTAGCCGATCTTGGCACCCTTGCTTCGCACAACAGCGATGCAGCGAGCTGTCATCGAGCCAGCCAACTTCGCTAGGAGCTTGACCGAGATGTCGTCCCACGCGGCGAGGATCGCGTCCTTGAGCTCGCCGACGCTGGTGTATTGACGTCCGTGCTTGTACACGAGTCTCGCCATCACGTCCCACACGTTCTTGATTGGGTTGAGGTCCGGAGAGAGCGCTGGCCAGTCCATGGTCGGGATCTCAAGCTCAGCCAGGAACTCGGTTGTCGACCGCGCCCGATGGATTGGCGCGTTGTCGTGCTGAAAGACGTAGTCCCTGTTGTGCATGCCGTCGCCGAGCTCCATCAGATGCGCGTCGAGTGTCTCCTGGTACGCTGCTGCGTCTTGCTTACCGCGGAGAATGGCGAGTCGAGTCTTGTCCTTGGACGACATGGCACCCCACACCATCACTGACCCTCCGCCTGAGTGGCGGTGTAACGGGGCTGCTGTGCTAAGTACGAAGGAGCACAGCAGACTCCCATTTAGTGGCCTAACCTGATTTCTGACGACCATGGTCGTCCCATCAGTAGGCTCACTAATTAGGTTAGCTCCCTCACTTTCATCACTATGCATGATCTCAATACAAAAACCTCAGAGTTGAAAATACCGAGTTCAGCGCAGTCCCTCTGCGCTTCACCACATCGCTTCCTCGTAAGACCACGTGTAAGCTACGTCACGGAACACACTCCCGTGACACCTGGTAGCACTTCGTAGTCCGTCTAACGACCAAGATGAGCACGCTCCCGATCGAAGGCGACAACGGAACGTCGCTCAACTACAGCGACTTCGCACACTTGACGCCCTACGAATGGGACGCGCTGCGCCGCCTCGCCGACGTGTCCGGCCTAACGGCTGTCGCAGCGATGCTGTCTGCGATGTCGCAGGAGCACCAACGTGCCGCTGCACAAGAGTTCATGGTCCGCGAACTCGCCGACGCGCGTCGGCGAGGCTCAACTCCCGCGGCATCATCAAGGAGCGACGTCGTCAAGCTCGACGTAACCAGCTACAACGGCGAAGGTCCCAACCGACTCGCTTTGAACCGCTGGCTGTGCGAGGTCGACATTGCCATACACGCGCGGCAGCTCACGTCCGAAGTGTCGCGCACCCACTTCCTCCTGTCCAAGCTCGGCGGCCGTGCAAAGGAGTGGGCTTTGGGCCGGCTTGTCGCCGACCCCGATTGCTTCCCGACGCTTGACGCGCTCAAAAGTGACCTGCGACTCGCATTCGAGCCGCCTCAAGACGAGATGCACCATCGCGCTGCGTTCCTCGCGCTCAAGCAAGGTCGCGCGTCCATGCGCGACTACGTGCGACGTGCTCGCCATCTCGTGTCATGTGTGACATCAGCTCCGATCGACATGGCGACGCAGGTCCATGTCTTCATCTCCGGCTTGAACGCTGGTCATCAGCGCCTGTACTTGACCCGGAAGCCTCCGGTGTCGCTTGAAGAGGCTTTTGCGATCGCGATCCGCGAAGACTTCAGCGTATCCGCCTCGCGGGGCCACCACGCGGTCGTCCCGCGAGTTGACAACGGCGCCGAGCCGATGGAGATCGACGCGATCGAGCACGACGCAACCCCGCAGCGCGCCAGCAGTGGTAACGGCAACCGACGCAGTGGAACAAGCAACAAGCAGCTCATTTGCTTTCGCTGCCGTAAGGTCGGTCATCGCGCGGCGGTGCCGCGCGCCAGCTCCAGTACTTGCTACTGTTGAGGTCGAAGGCGAGTCCGAGCAGCCCGCGCATGCAAAAAACGCGGGCTCCCAGTAGGTGCAGGGCGACCTACTGGGCTCATCCAGCGGAACGTGCCTCCGGTGGCGTCACCTTCTGCTAGCCCCTCCAACGCCGCGCTTCATGCGCAGCTCTTTGCCACCACCTCAAGCAGCGACAAGCGACTGATCGTACTCAGCTTGCATGTCGCCGGCGCGAAGCGATCACTTCGCGCCCTCGTCGACTCTGGTGCGACGAACAACTTCGTCCGAGCCGAGTCTTTGAAGCTCCTGGCCTCGCGGGTGCGCGCCCGCGAGCAACCAGGTGCGATGATCGTCAAGTTCGCAGACGGCGAGCCACGGTCGCTCCCGCGGCGATCGGTCGAATTCCAGTACGAGTTCGACGGATTCAAGAGCACCGACACGTTCCTCGTCGTCGACCTCGGCGGCTCGTTCGACTGCATCTTTGGAATGCCGTGGCTGGCGCGCCACCGGCCTGACATCGACTGGCTGAGTCGCACTGTAAAGCCTCGCGACATCGACGTCGACGGTGTTCTCGCTCACTTGAGCGATTGCGCGAGCATCTGGCCGCACGTGGCTGTCGTGGACCCGGACTCCACGACCCTCAACCCGCACGAAGTGAGCGATGGCCCTTCATGCGCGGTTTGCTGTAAAGTACCGTGCGCCACGACAACGAGACAAGAGATCGCTGATGACCAGTGGGTCACAGTGTGCCGCAGGAAGCAGACCGATCCTGCGGCGAGAAGCGGAGAGGCCCCCGGCCGTTCCAAAGCCGACACAGCACGAGCAGTGGCTCGCGCTCCAGCGTCTCAGGCGCGCGTGAGACATCCACACGCGCCGTCTTGGCCCGTCGCGCCGGCGCCGACGTTCGACACGATCCACGTCGTCAACATGACTGGTCACGGCCCGCCGCGCCATGGCATGAAGGTCGCATCTCCACCACGCGCAGCAGCCGAACTCACTCGGCTGCCTGTGATGTCTTGGAAGAACATGCTCAGCGAGATCAAACTTGGTCTCGTAGAGCAACTATGCGCCATCGTGATCGACCCTGCTGATTCGGCGCTCGCTGTCAGCGAGCGCCCGATTGGCGCGGAGCCGAAGTCTGCTCGCGAAGAACGCTACGCTGCGCAGTCATGGAGCGAGCTCGAAGCATCTGGGAATCCCGTCTTGGATCTCGCCCGCGAGTTCTCCGACATCTTCCCCGACAAGATCCCGCCGGTGCTTCCGGCTGACAGAGGCGTGCGGCATGAGATCGACCTCGTGCCTGGGACGAAGTACTGCGTAACGCGGCAGTGGCCACTGCCGCGTGACCAAGTCGAAGCGATCGACGCGTTCTTCGAAGGCCGGCGAGCTGCCGGCCACGTACGCGAGTCGACGTCGCCGCACTCGAGTCCAACGTTCTGCGTAAAGAAGGCGACCGGAGGCTGGCGCATTGTGCACGCGTTCAACAAGCTCAACGATGCGACGATCCCGGCGCAGACGCCGATCCCACGCAAAGACATGGTTCTCGACACCATGTCTGGCAGCACGATCTTCAGCGCCATCGACTTGACCGACGGCTTCTACCAGATCCTCATGCGCGAGTCGGACGTTCCGCTGACGGCAGTCAGTACTCCCAGCGGCATGCTCTGGGAGTGGCTGGTGATGCCGCAGGGGCTGAAGAACGCCCCTGCCACGTTCAACCGCATGGTGTCGCACGTGCTTCGCCCGCTGCGCGACTTTGCCCCGAGCTACTTCGATGACATCTTCGTGCACAGTCGCGCCACCGAGGGCGCGACAGATCTGGATGTCCATCTCGGGCACTTGCGGAAGGTCTTCGAAGCCATGCGCGAGAACAAGCTGTACGCGAACTTGAAAAGTGCATCTTCTGCGCCCCCGAGATCCCAGTGCTTGGCAGCTACATGAGCGTGGACGGGGTCCGCGCTGATCCGGAGAAGGTTGCCTCGATCGTGTCTTGGCCGGTGCCTCGCGATCAAAAGGAGCTTCGGCAGTGGCTCGGGCTCGCGAACTACCTTCACCACTACGCGAAAGACTTCGCGTCCGTCATCTTCCCGCTCTCGCAGTTGTTGAAGAAAGATGCCACGTGGGAATGGCGTCGTGAGCACCAGATCGCGTTTGACGACGTCAAGTCGCGGCTCTCCACCGCGCCGGTTCTTGCACTGGCGGATCACACCAAGGCGTTCCATGTCGTTTGCGATGCGAGCGACTTTGCGATCGGCTGCGCGCTCATGCAGCACGACGACGAGGGGCGAGAGCGCGTCATCAGCTTCCAGTCGCGGCAGCTGAAGCCCGCGGAGCGCAACTACCCCGTGCACGACAAGGAGCTGCTCGCGATGCGCTACGCGTTGGTGAAGTTCCGCGTGTATCTGCTGGGTGAGCAGACGTTCGCGATCTACACCGACCACGCGTCTCTCCGAACCGCGACAAAGTCGCCGCATTTGAGCCAGCGCATGGCGCGCTGGCTGTCGTTCTTCGCCGAGTACAACTTCGTCGTCTTCTACAAGCCGGGCGCGACGAACATCATCGCTGACGCACTGTCGCGGCGTCCCGATTACGACCCGCGACCCGACTCGCCGCAACACGCTGTCGACGGTGACGACGAAGAATGCAGCGCATGTGTCGCGCTTGGTATAAGCGCGACAACGTCGACAGCTGTGAGCCCACTTCGAGATGAGATCGCCGCGGCGTACTCCCGCGACCCGTCGTGCGCCGCAATGCTGAAGTACTGTCGAGACCCGTCTCCGTCGGCGCTGTTGCAGCTGACGCCTTCAGCGCGGAGTCAAGCACCGCGCTACTCGGTATCCGGCGACTTGCTCAAGTACCAGATCGATCGCTTCGACAGCCCTCGCGTCGTCGTGCCGCTCGACGACGACCTGCGCGCTCGTATCTTGCACGAGTACCATGACGCTGCGCCTGGCGGTCACCTTGGCCGCGAGAAGACGTATCTCGCCCTTGCGCGCGACTTCTACTGGCCCCACATGTACAAGTGGGTGCGCAAGTGGGTCCGGTCGTGCGAGACGTGCCAGCGCGTGAAGCCATCGCAGTCGTCGCAAGCCCCGCTGCAACCGCTCCCAATCGCCGCGGACGCCTGGCGATCCGTGAGCATGGACTTCATCTTCGGGCTGCCTCGTGATCAAGCTGGTCGCTCGGGCATTTTTGTGGTTGTCGATCGCTTCAGCAAGATGACACACCTTGCGCCGGTCGCGGTCGGCATCACCGCGCAGGAGACAGCTGAGCTCTTCCTCTCCATGGTGTATCGGCACCATGGCATGCCGACGTCGATCGTCTCTGACCGTGACCCGCGCTTCACGGCAGCGTTCTGGGACCGCCTCTTCCAGCTCCTCGGGACGCGGTTGATCATGTCGACCGCGTCGCACCCGGAGACCGACGGACAGACGGAGCGCGTCAATCGAGTCGTCGAGGACGTGCTACGCAGTTACGCGACGTCACACACGTCGTGGAGCGCGCTGTTGCCGATGGTCGAGTTCGCGATCAACAACGCGGTGCACGAGTCCACTGGTCACACGCCGTTCTTCATCAACAACGCGCGACACCCGCGCGTTCCCGCAGTTCTTGGCTTTGACGACGGCAGCTCTCTTGAAGGGGGAGGGACACCGAGCGCATCGGTATCGTGCGACGGTCTTCCTTGTGCGACAGAGACAGTTGCGAGCGACGACCGGTCGTCACACTGCGCTGTTGCAATGACGCCAAACGAGGCGACAGCTTGGGTCAACGCGGCTCTCATTGCGCCGTCGCGACGCGCTATCGCCATCACCACACGCGCTGGCGCGGACAAACCATCCGCGCCTGTGTCTTCAATCGGCGATGATTGTGTGCTCGAGTTCGTCCAAAAGCGCGAGTCAATCGCGCGCTTTGTGCGCGATGCGATCGCTGCAGCAGTCGATCGGCAGAAAACAGCAGCCGACCAGCGCGGGCGCAAGAACTTCGAGAAGTTCGCGGTCGGTGACCGTGTTTTGCTATCGGCGTCCGGCATTGCACCTGGTTCTGTCACGAACCTTGGCGCGACCAAACTCGCGCCGCGCTTCATCGGTCCGTTCACGATCGTACGATGCAAAGGCGAGGCGTACACACTCGACATGCCTAGTGCATTACGTCTGCACCCGACATTCTATGTCGGGCGCTTAAAGCGCTATGTACCGGCTATGCCCCCTACGGACGAGCTGCCTCGCCAGGCTCGAAGCGCGACCCGACGTGACAAGGACGCGGCTTCGTCAAAGCGCTTGGCGGCGTCTGACCCGCGCGGAACGCCCGATTGTCCGCGCGAAGAGCCTCGTTTGCCTGGACCACCTTCGCCAGCTGCGCTCGAAGCGCAGCAACCTCTTGGTCGAGTCGATCCGCCTCCGCAATCGCGTCATCGGCGCGGCTCAGAGCAACGTCGGCGTCGTGCGACACCATCTCCAGCCGATCAGGCACAGGCGCGACTGTCGTCTCGTCGCGCCACGTTCCGCCGCGATGGTCCGCCGCCGCTTGTTGACAGCGCAGGTCACCCGCGCTGGATCGTCGATCGTCTGCTTGAACACCGCGACCGTGGTCGCGGTGCCAGTCGCCGCGAGTATCGTGTCCGCTGGCTTGGCTTTGACTCGGCCAGCGACTCGTGGGAGCCTCGCGCCACTCTCCTCGAAGACGTTCCCGACTTGGTGATGGCGTACGAGGCCGCCACTGCTGCTGCCGCTGCTGCTCGCGCCAAGGCGACGGCGCGCGCGCGCGACCACGCGACCGAGAGCGTGAACGCGATCGTCTCGGCTCTTGCCACGCCACATGCCGGTCCTGCGAGCGCGCAAAGCGCGCGTCGCCTTCCCACGCGCGCTGGGGGGAGCGCGCCGGCTGCGCCCTCGAGACAAAGAACGCGCGCTTGTCGCGCGACGAGACGGAGACGATGAGCGAGAGCGGCCGCGCGAACGAGAGCGAGAGCGCGCGTGCGAGCGACGTGGTGGCGAGACGCCGCGGCGGTCACCGCGCGCAGCGCGGTTCGCCGCAAGCGCGCGTCGATACTGGGCGAGGAGAGCCTTCTCGTCTTCGTCGAGCGGATACTCCGCGAGCATCGCCTCCCACTGCTCGAGCGTCGGCTTCTCGCGGTGCGCGCAGATGCGACAGTACGCGACGACGTGCACGAAGCAGCACGGCCGGTCTGCGTCCCACGACGCAGAGCACACACGCTCGGCGAGCTCGCCGAGATGGTATCGTCCGTGCTGGGACTCGCGGCGCTCGAGGGCGAGCGCCATGCCTGGCTCCAGGTTCCAACGCGCGACAAAGCGCGTCCACGACTCGTCGAGCGCCTCCTTCGTCACTTGGCCGGTCGTCGTGATGGTCTTGCCGCGCGACTGGCGCCATCGGCGCCACATGTCGGCGAGCTCCTCGTCGCCAGGGGAGTCGCGCACGGTGCTGCAGTCGTACAGCGACAGTCGGCGAAGCGCGTCGGCGTACGTCGCCGTCGCTGCGATCACGCTCGAGCTCGGCAGAGGCTGGCGGCAGGCGTCGCACATAGCTCGGCTCTCGTCGCCGTGCTGCATGGTCTTCGGGGTCGTCGCTGCTGTTGCTCGCTGCGTCGCGTCACGTGTGCGCGTCGTGTTGCTTCTTCTTGTGTGCTTTTGCTTCCTTTTGCTTGCGTGTCAGCAAGCTTGTGTGAGGGATGGTGTAACGGGGCTGCTGTGCTAAGTACGAAGGAGCACAGCAGACTCCCATTTAGTGGCCTAACCTGATTTCTGACGACCATGGTCGTCCCATCAGTAGGCTCACTAATTAGGTTAGCTCCCTCACTTTCATCACTATGCATGATCTCAATACAAAAACCTCAGAGTTGAAAATACCGAGTTCAGCGCAGTCCCTCTGCGCTTCACCACATCGCTTCCTCGTAAGACCACGTGTAAGCTACGTCACGGAACACACTCCCGTGACAGGCGGCTCCACGCGGCCGTCTTGTCCTTGCGCAAGTCGTGCCAGTAGTAGCGGCAGCCGTCTGGGCCGTCGAGATTGAACTTCTTTTCATCAGAGAAGATCACTCGGCTCCAGTCCGTTTGCTGGTTGAGATGGTGCTTGACCCACTGAACACGTTGCTCCTTGTGTCTTTGAGTCATGAACGGCGCTTTGTTAGCTTTAACGTACGCTAAGTGCTCACATCGCTGGAGCTCTCGCTGAACTGTTCTCGTGCTCGCATTGATCGACAGCTCCGTGCAAAGCTCGCGAGCTGAGTAGTCGCCGGTCGCAGCGTGGCGCTTGAGTCGAGTGAGGTCGTGGGTCTTGAGCTTGAGTGGACGCCCCGGGCTCTTCTTGGTGCCGTACGTGTCCAGAATCTTCAGAAACGCGTGGACGATGCTCTTGCCTCGGCCAATAGCCTTCGTGATGTCGCGGGTGGATATCTTGACGCTCGCGTACGCCAGAACCTGACACTGCTCGAGCTCGGACATACCAGCTCCTCGCGTCATCGTTCTGTTGCCCCCAATGCGAAAATGGCACTGCCAAGATCTTAGCACACAAGCGTCCTAGTGTGGTTCACGATTGCATGCGCTATTACTAGCTGGTTGCCCCACAAGCGCCTGCTTTGCTTCTGTCCGTTGCTTTTTGCTGCGCCCTAGAATAGGCTCTGAACGTTTTTGTGGTCGTCCTGCGGCTACACTTGGTCAAACCAAGCCCAAATTTCACCACAAGAATGCTCTCATTCGGCACTATCAGCGAGCAGAAAATAGCGCTCGCAAACGCATTTTTGAAATGATTTTCATGATTTTTCCGCACTGTCCGTAACATTTTGGTGCGCACTGTATCACTATCACAAATTGTGCTTCAACTGGATCTGGAAGAGTAAGTCGAGAAGGTTGTCTGTCAATGGCGTCGATCTCGAGCGATGGAGCAACTAGTAGCAGGGGCGTGGTGCTGCAGCAGCACACTATTACAGCAACTACGGCAGTAAGTGGCATCGACATGGCGCTGTCGTCGTCAACTACAACAGCAGGTTGCAGTCAGATCAAGATCCTGCAACTCCAAGTCGACGCGCTCAAGGCACAACTGCTCGATGCTGTGCGTCGTCGCGAGCAAGACGACCGCATGTTCCAGCAAGCGATGGTCTACGCGAGCGCAAAGAGCACTGCAAATGCAGTACTGCACACGCTCTTTGACCAAGCGAAAGCAGGCAAGCACAGCGTCGTGTACTGCGTGCCCGTAGCGGCCTTCTTGTTCCAGATGATCACGACGACGTCGCGGAACTTGGCGTCGACGAGCAGCAGCAGCGGCTCGCCAATCATGTCTTCGCTCGGGAAGCCCGTCATGGATGTTGTCTTGGTGTTCCAGACCGTGATGTGCGCGTCCTTGTCGAGCTCAATGATCGGCGCGTTCGCCTGCATGATCACAGCGGCGTACTGCTTCTCTTGGATCGCGAGCTCTGTCACGTCCTGGCAGATGCCGCAACGCAGCAGCCGTCGGCGTCGAGCAGCGGCGTGAGGTTCGTGAGGATGCGCGCTTTCGCGTCGCCAGTCGTGTGCAGCGAGAGATGAACAGTCTCTTCTTGGCACTGCGTGTCACCAGCGAAGGCACGCGTGAGCACGGCTGCGATCTCTTCGCGCCACGCGGCCGCCTGAGCACGTCGTCTGCTGCGAACCAACGATGATCCCTCTTCGTGAGCGTCGCACATTCGAGACCAAGTCGTACTAAAGCACTCACGCAAGACGAGCAGCATGCTCACCGACAAGGAGAACATGCATGCAGCGGTGCTAGCGGCCAAGTGTTGTGGCAAGCGGCCTAGTTCCCTAGCGGTGCTAAGCAGTCGCCCATGTGAGCGTCGCCTGTTCGAGACCAAGTCAGGTCGCACAACCTCTTAAGGCTCTTTCTAAACAGCTTTCACAAGCATGCATTGGTGCAATCTCAGCTCTTTCTCTCTTTGTGATTGGGCTGTGGAGACAATCACCGCACACCAAGCTACGGTGAGAACATGCTACTCGAGTTGTCAGACGACACCTGCGACCAGATCGCGTCAGACGCCAGCAGCGACGACTCGACACTCATCTTGCGGCGCTTGAGTGGCGTCGCGGTGCTCTTGTCGCTCTTGGTGTTCTTGGCGCTCTTGGTGCTCTGCCCCAGCGTGGTCGCAGCAACTCCAGCCGTCGCCTCCTGCAACAGCGCCTCTGCCGCGCGCACTTTCTTGCGCTGCTGCTTGCGCTTCGCCTTTGCTTTGGTCTCGGTTGAAGACGCGACTGCAGCAACCTTGGACTCGGCGACTGGACTTGCGGCGGTTGTTGCCGTGTCAGCTTTGCTCTTGGTCACTGGCTCCACTGCTTCCGCGTTCTTCGCCTGCTTGCGCTGTTTGCGCTGCTTCTTTCGCTGCTGCTGAAGCAAATAGATCGCATCTGCGACTTGTGCACGTTGCACTTGCGTCGCGCTCGTCGTCTCACTGCGCTTCGCAGTCACTGTCGGATCAGCAGCGGCCTTTGTCTGCTTGGCTGTTGGCGCCAGTGCTTTCACAACTGCTGGGGCGCTCTCAGTCGCGTCGGTCACAGATGTCACGGAGCGCGACCGCTTCCGCCCGGCAGCGACTACCACTTGCTTCTTTGTCGCCACTTTGACAGTCACACTCGGCGTGTCGTCGGTCCAGCTCCCGTTGCTGCACTCGACGACGTGCTGCTCCATCGCTTGCGCCGTGATGAGCTTCTTCTCGTCGCACACGGTGCAGATCTCGAGCGTGTGGATGCTCGCAGTGCACTCTTTCCTGTGCTTCTTGAGCTCTCCTGGCGTTGTGAACGCGCTGAAGCAGAGCTTGCACTTGGGCGAAGGTGGCACGTGCACATCGAGGACATTCGCGACCGAGTCGACTGCAAAATCGGGCTGCGTCTGCGCAATGCGCTGCATGAGCTCGTCAAACAAGTGGATGAGCACGAGCGCATCGGCGGCAGCGTAGTGCAGCTGGCTCGCAGCGAGTGGTCGGCGGTTCCAGTTCGACGTCTGCTGCGTCTTCGTGAGCTTCCGGTGCAGGTACAGGAACACGAGCTTCTGGAGACTGAGTGGGTAGTGTCCGCCGCCACCGATGAGCGCGACCGAGAGGTCGTTCACTTCGACGACGCTCTTGACGACGCGGAAACACGTGGCTTTCGGGTACGACTCAGAGAGCTCTCTGAGGTCCTGGTAGAAGCCCTGCCCGAGCTTCACGACGCTCTTGGACAGGAACACGTCGCTCAGTGCGCTGTTGTACACTTTCGGCTGCATCGAGAGCAGGTCGAGCACGAAGACCTCTTCTTTGCCAGCGGCGTCGCGCGTCGCGATCTGGAGCAAGCTGCACGGGTTCGTCTTTGCTCCTTTCGAGAACACTGGCTTGGTCTCCTGCACATTTGCATCAAGTGTGTGTAGTATGAGTGAGTGAGTGAGTGTGAGCGCGACTAGCCAACAAGCACCAATGAGCAAAGAGCAGCACGCGTTCGCACCGTGTCAAAGCCCATGACAGTCGCTGCGCGCAAGCGACTCTCGCAGTACGCCCACTTGTCTTTCGATGCGACAAAGTGAATCGTCTCGCTCGGCGCCTTGATCGCGTACGCCGGGCTCTGGTTGATCATGTGCATGAGTGGCTTCATGGTAGTGTTGGGTGTTGAGTGCTGCGTGGTGTCACCGCTTCTTCTTCCTCCGTCTCGTGCTGCGCTGCGCCGTCGACGATGTCGTCGTCGATGCCGTCCGCATCCGCAGTGACCTCACCTCGAGATCACGAGGAGACACAAGAGAGAGAGAGCTCAGGCACTCGCGCCTCCAGTGACTTGGCGAGCATACTCAAGTCAAGATATTGATTCTGTGTGGTCCACGCCATTGTAGCATACTCAAACCAAGATATACAAAATCAACCCAAGTGACCTGAGCAAGAGTGACTCGAGTCCAAGTCCATCAAGTTCGAGCTTGACTTGTTCGCCTCCTTTGACGTCCTCTGGCTCAAGACACACTGGTTCGCTCGAGACCTCGTGTTCTCAAGTCCTCATGGCCATAGAATGCAGTCCTCTTGATGCAAAGCGCTCGAGTTCGCTCGATTGAGGAGGTACGTTCACATGGGCAAGCCGTCGATCAACTTGACCAGCTCGCTTCAACTCGGATCCTTGGCGGGTCAGCGCTTTCAGCGCCTCGATCGATCACATGATCAGCCCGATGCCGTCGTGTACTCGCGTTCACGATGTTCATGCGCTCAGGAGGTACAGCGCTCGCTCGCTCACTTGCTAAACGACGAGTGATCACGCCCGATAGCGCTCGTCGTCAAGCAAGCGGTGCAAGCGCCTGATCTCTTGAGGGTCTTTCGCTGCTGCCTGGGACGATTGAACAGCTGCTTGGTGGTGCATGCACGTAAGCCTTCGTAGCGAAGCTGGCATTTCGTCGCAATGATCACAGTCACGACCAGGTCGCGCACATACGCACAGCGACACATGAGCTGAACGGTGCCATGCCGGCATGAGCTGCACGTCGACGCTCGCATGAGCTCGGCAGCACGACGTGCATCGGCAGCAGCACCACGACAACCACTGATCGTCATCTGTATCGAATGGCATTGCGAATCTTGTGCTGCTTTGACTTGGTGTTTGTATGCTCTACGTGTCTTTGCGCCATCCCTTGTGCTTGAAGTTGAGCCCAAGTCGATGATGCCAATCACGTGGTGCCCCAGATCTGCTGCTGCGGTCGCGATCCGCGCGCACGTGCCGCACCTGCGCATTCGCGAATCCGCCGCACACGCCGCACACCATCGCCATCGCCCTACGCTCCTGCCACCACACCAACACCTCGGAACCATGGCCGCAGACGACGACAAGGTGCGTAACTGCTGCTCTGAGCGAGCGGCTGTCATTCACAGCCACGCGCGACGACGACGACAGACTGACCATTCGACTGCATTCGTGTCGTCGCTCACTCGTGCTGCTACTTGCTACCGACGACGACGACGATGACCTCACGCGCTGCCGCCGCCAAGCAGAAGCAAACGATTCTGCACATCAATGCGAGCATCACGCACGACTCGGTGACGGCGCGTGTCGCGACGGCGATGGTCGACCACCTCACGCACCACTACCATCGCCACCACGAACCGACGAACGGTGAAGTCGTGGTCGACAAGCCCGAGGACGTGCTCACGATCGAGGAGCTCGACGTTTGGAGCGACAAGCTCCCCAAGTTTGACCGCGAGACGATGCAGCGCGTCTGGCGCGCGCGCCACGACAGCACGGACGAAGCAGACATTGCGGCGTTCAAGCCGATCCAGGACCTCGCGCACCAACTTGTGCACGCCGACTTCCTCGTCGTCACGGTCCCGGTCTGGAACTTCAGCATCCCGTACGTGCTCAAGCAATACATCGACTGCATCGTGCAGCCGGGCTTGACGTTCCGCGACGCCGACGCCAACGGACCGTCGCGTCCGTACTTCACTGGCAAGCCCGTGATTGTGATCTCGTCGTCTGGCGGGAAGCTCCCGCCGCCAGGCGAGGACTTTGTGTACCCGTTCATCTCCAAGATCTTCGCCATGTGCGGCTTTGACGACCCGCACCACGTCGCGATCGTCGGTCTTGCGACGCACGACAAGCAAGAGTGCTACGACAACGCCGTGCGCGAAGCGAATGCAATCGCAGACCAGGTCGTGCGCAGCCACAAGCTCCGCTTGGACGCGAACGAAGAGGCGTGAGGCAGTTGGAGCGATTGACGACACACTCACGCGCGCGCGTGCGTCCGAGTCCGAGTCGGTCCTCTCTGTTGTCATACACGTCTCTCACTCGCACTCTGTCGCTCACTCGGTCTTGACATGCGCATCGTTGCTGCTGCTGGTGTTCTGCACGAGCGCCACGAGCGTCCCATTCGCAAAGAGCGGGGCGTACGCGTGGTGGCGAATGAGTGTCGCCAAGATGCCGACGTTCACGAGGAAGAACGCGAGTCCCGCGAGCCAGAGCGGGAAGAACGTGTTCGCGCCTTGCATCTCGAGGTGGAACGCCCAGAAGAGCCAGTGGAGCTGCGAGACACAAGCACAACCACGAGCGAGCATGAGTGTGCATGTGATTGCTCCAAGTCGTCGTATAGATTGCCAGGACTCGCTGTACCTCGCTGCCAAACCACAGTGCGATCATGACGACGCCCTTCCAGCGCAGTCGCAAGCGCGTGAGTGGGAACACGAGCGGCAGGAATGCCGTGTACCACAGGAAGTACTGCGTACGTCCAACGAGTGTCAGTCAGTCTGCGACTTAGATAGCTGTAGCAAGAGCAGTTGGTCGGTCAAAGTCGCGTACCTGCGCCGTGCAGACCTTGTTGAAGATCACAAAGACCGTCGTGAGCGCAAAGAGCGCGAACGGGAGGTCCCGACCGAATGCGAGCGAGATCGTGACGAGCGACAGGAGCTGTGGGAGGAACGCGAGGAGCCCAACGCCAAAGCCCGATGGCGTGCCGTAGCTAGTGCATGTCCATCGTTCAGCCACACGCACGAGTCAGGCGCAGATCAAGACGCACAAGAGAGCGCGCGAGTAGCGACACGAGGACGCACCGGAGGTAGAGATCGTAGAAGTAGACAGAGAAGTTGTGGCGATTGTCCGTGCGTGTCAAGTGGTACAGATACGCTTCGTACAGGAACTGGAAGCCGTAGCTGCGCGTCCGAGACAGTGAAAGCACCAGGTGTGAGTCCTTCAAGTCTCGATAGCAAGACAGGAATCGCTCCAGTGATGACGAGTTCGTACAGTTTGTAGAGCGCAGCAGTGAGCGCGAGGAAGAAGCCGCCGCTGATCGCGCCAAAGCGCACGCGGTCGCGGTTCACGAGTGCGCCGATGCGCATCCAGAAGCAGAACGACGAGCGACATGCGCTCGACCACGCGGCATTCGACGGGTTGTACTCGCCGTTGAGGCACTGCGGCAGACATGAGCGAGCAGTCAGCATAGCACTAATGACTATGAGCGCATGATTCGAGCAGTCGCCAAGAGCGAGACGTACGACTAGGAACGCGAGCGCGTAGACGATCGGGTAGATCTTGAAGTGCACGGCAGCGCCGTAGCTGTTCCACACGCACTGAGGTGATGAGTGACGCGAGCACTTGGTGTGTTTGATAGAGAGCGTTGGCGATCCAAACGTACGCGAGCGCAGCGAGCACGAGCTGCTTGCGCATGAGCAAGAGCAACGTGACGAGCACAAGGAGCACGACAATCGAGTCGGCGTTCCCGCGCGTCGAGATGTTGATCGAGAACGGATGGAAGAGCCAGACGCTAGCAACGCACATACGCACAAGTCAAGTGCGTTCGTGCTTGAGTAGAGATGGTTGAGTCGTGACGTACGTACCTTGCGTACTGCGCAGCGTCTGCAGACACCAAAAGCACAAACACAGTCGAGTGAGTGATCCTGTGAGACTACACATGCAGCTGCTCTTGCGCACCACAACGCACTCTTGTGTGGAAGTCCACGCAGACACAGGATCTCAAAGAGCACGTGACCAGCGAGCAGGTCGCAGGCGACGAACAGGAGCTTCCCGAACGCTTCGTGCACATACACATTTGGGAGAAGCAGGAACGCGCTGCGTGTGTGGCAAGTGTTATGAGTAGAAGCATCAAGTGCCCGCGCAAGTGCAGTGATCATCAAAGCGACGTGCAGCTGGTTGCCAAAGAGAGACAATCGCGCGTACGTACAGCACAGGCGTGTAGCGATAGGTAGTGCGGTCGAATGGCGAGTTGCCGGCTGCCATTTCGCGCGCGGCATCGCTGTACACGTCGTAGTCGACGTCGGTGTACTTGACGCTCATGAAGCGGTCCTGGAGCTCGCCGTAGACGAGCAGTGCGAGCCGCAGCAGCAGCGCGGCGCTGAGCAACTGCGCGTGCAGCGAGAGCGCCATGGTGGTTGACAACAAGGAGGACGCTGTTGCTGCAATGCGATGTTGGCTCGCACGACAACGTACTTATGTGAGTATATAAGGATTTGTATGTACATTCACTCTGCATTTTTCAGTGACGTGTGAGCAAGTCCGTAGATCACCGTGTTGAAGCGCACGCGGTGCTTCAGGCGCTGCTTGTTGCTGCGCGCGCCGGCTGCTGCTGCGACTGCGACGGCTGCGACGCCTCCGCCACTCGACGCGTCGTGGAGCAGCCTCGAGCTCGCAGTCCGGATCTTCGCACCGCTGCTGCTCACAGCGCTGTCTGCATCCGCTGGCGCAAGGAGTGCAGTCGTGCTGTTGCTGTTGCTCATAGGCGGCAAGCTCGCGGCGCTCGATGCCGCTGAGTTTGTAGTGCTCGGTGGTGCTGTCGCGACGGCTCCGCTCGGGAGCACGAGTTCGCCGTACTTCTTGAGCGCTTTGCCGAGCGAGAAGCCCTTTGCGAGGCCACTCAAGAGTCCGTTTGCGAGTCGCCGATTCGCATTGAACGTCGTCGCGTATTGGTTGAGCACAACAACGTTCACGCCTGCGAGCGACCAGAGCGCAGCGTTTGCGAACGCATCGCTCTCGAGCGCGAGCTCTCGCGCCGTCTTTTCGCTATCGACTTTGCTCTGGCGCCGCGCACTCGCAGTGTTCTCGGCGCGATCGAGCAAGCACACGACGTGGCAGTTGAGCGCTGTGCTCATGCTCAGGAGGTCGCTCATAGCGAGCGACGACCCGAGCACGCGATTCGCGCCGACGTAGACAAGTCCACCGCCACGACGGTTGAGCAGCGCGTGCTGCCAGTCCGTGCGTGTCGGCGGCTGACCGTGCTCAACCGCATCCTTCCAGTTCGCAAACGCAGCGCCAGGTCGCTTCACGTGCTGCTGCAGCACCGCCTCGATTGTCTGCGCCTCGAGCCCTGCATCTTCGTGGTACGGATCGGCGATGTAGCGCACATCGTCGCGCTTGAGCGGCTGCGCTTTCTGTGTCTGCAGGCGCTGGTAGAGCACGTGGATCGAGAAGTCTCGCGCGATCGACTCGGCTCGTTCGAATGTTGGCAGCGCTTCGAGTGGCAAGTCTGCGAGGTCGCGGTCAAGCAGCAGTGTCAGTGCGGCGCCTGGCACTTCGCTCTGGAGCGCACTGAGCAGCGCCGAGTGGCTCAAGAGTGGTGCCAAGAGCTCAGCTGTGTCTCTCACGAGTGCGCTGAACTCGCGCTCGAGCTCGTCACTCGCAGCTTCGAGGCTCTGCGCTGCGAGCGAGTCGACTGAAGTGAACTCGAAGTCTGGATCCTGTGAGTGAACGTCTTCGAGCTCGGTCAGTAGCGCTGCGCTGGCTGCGCGCCACCGAAGCGTGCGCTCGCGGATGTCTGAGAGCAAGCGCTGCGTCGCGTCCGTACACTCCATGCGCGCCATCGCGAACTGCTGCTTGTCGCCGCTCCCGACGAGTGCGCAGTAGAGGAAGCACTTGTCGGGCGACAACTGAAGCGCAAGGACGCGAACGTGCGGTGGCAGCGACGCGAGCACCGTCTCGACCGACACAGCGATGCTCATGCGCTTGAACGCAGCGGACTGCTGCTCGAGAAAGAGCTGCGAGAGCTGGTGCGGCAGACTGTGCTTCGCGGCGTGGGCGTGCGAAGTCTGAAGCAGCTGCATGCGGCGATAGTGGAGCTGCTGGGCGTCTCGACTCGCAACGCACTGCGCAAAAATCGTCTCGAGGTGCTCACGTGCGGCGACGCTCTGGAACAGCAAGACGCCTCGGATGCACTCGAGCGGATGTGCGCAGCCGTGCACTTGGATCAGCTCGAGCGCACAGACGCGCAAGAAGCGAGTGTATCGCTTCTCGAGCGCGAGCTTGAGCGTGAGCTGGATCTGCCGTGCGGCGTCGCTCAAGAACGCATCGACGCGCTCTGTCGCTGCTTCGTCCTTTGCAGCTGCAGCTCTCGCGTCGTCGTCACTCAAGACCGAGTCGACAGGGACTGACGCGTCGCTTGATATGGCTACAGGTGCAGTGCTGCTGCTGCTGTTTGCGCAGCAGACCCACGTCGCGTGTAGACTCTCAGCTGACGTGAAGCGCGTCCAGAGTCTGTCGTGAATGCGCTTGGCGCTGCGTCGGTCTTTGTTGTGGAACAGTGTGAGGCGCTGGCACTGAAGCACTTCGATTGCTGCCATCGCAGCGTCCTCTGCGCGTCCGCTGTCACCACTGCTCAGTAGCGCGTGCGCAGCAGACGCGAGCACGATCGCACGTCCGAGGTCGCCACCAGGCGCTGATGCGACCTCGCTCGACGTCGCACAGAGCCACTTCTCGACAATCGTCCGCCGCGCATTCGAGTCGTACTCGTACCACGTCATCTCGTGCTCTCGGATCGCTGCACTCGAAGCTTCTGCATCGAGTTCGAGACGCGCGAGCAGCGTCTTTGCAAGTGCGATCTTGGTCTCGAGTGGAGTTACGACGTGCGCTGCTGCCGGCGACTCGGACGTTCTACTTGCGCTCGACGCAAAGAGCTGGCGCGCTTGCGCTCGCATGTCGGTCATTGCCGCCACGGCTCGCTCGAGACTGCGCTTCACGACTGTGGAGGTTGACAGCTTCGCGTCTCTAATGGTCTGAGTGAGCAATGTTTGAGCGTACTGGAGGAGGCATTGGCTCAGCTTGCCACTCGCACTCACGTGCTTCAGGATCTGCTCGCACTCGCTAAACGCCTGGTAGCTCAACGCCTCGCGACTCACGCTCTTGCTGTTGCTGTCGTGCGTCGCGGCTGTGAGCAGTACGACCGCGCGCTTGGACTTGAGCTGCGCAAGCCAGAGGAGGACGTCGAGCTCGTTGACAGCGCGCACACTCGATGAAGACGATGAGAGGAGCCAGTGTGCGAGCACACGCTCTGCCGACGCCAAGTGCTTGAGACTCGCGTCGTGGTCACGCGAGACGTCGCAGAACTGATCGGTCCACTGCACGAGCTTGCGGAGATCGAGTGCTCGTGGGTTTGCCAGCGCCTGCTCGATCTCGACCGCTGCAGTACTCGCACTCCCTTCGATCGCAAGCACAGACGCAGTGAGCATCTGGAGATCGTGCTGCATCGCGTCGTCGCTCGAGTGCGCAGCGAGTCGCTTGAGAATCTCCAGTCCGGTCTTTGCTTGGCGCACGTAGCCAAAGTGCAGGAAGAGCGCCACGGCACTTTGCATCTTGTCGAGCAAGCGCATCGACGTCGATGCGAGCACTGGACGGCAGACGCTCGCTCTGTTCACAACAGCGTTCGGTTCATTGCTTGCGCTTGCGTGGAGCTCGTCGATAATTGTTTGGCCGTGTGCCTGGAAGAGTTCGAGTGCGCGCTGCATCGGCAACGCGCACGCTGCGACATTGAGCTGCTCGAGCGTCTGAAAGAGCGTGAGTTCGAGCCAGAGCTCCATCGCGCGCGCTCGCGTCGGTGCGTAGGTGTAGTAGACCACTTGGTAGAGACAGATGACTGGCAGCGACAGCTCATAGAGCGCGTCGTCTTGAAGGAACGCGAGGAGTTTCTCGAGGTAGAAGCCCGTGGCGACCGAGTCGGTGATGTGGAGGACCGTCGCGCTCTGCACCGACTCGAGCTTGGCGGTCCACTCCATGTAGAACCGAGCCTCCGGGCTCACAGCGTACTGGAGGTACAGTGCGAGCCACTCGTCGCTCGACTGCGGGACGCTGTACGGCCGTGGCTGCGCGCGCTGCCAGTCGTCAAAGTCGAGCTCAGCAGACCCTGCGAGCTTTGCGAACGCGTCTTGGAGCGTCGCTGTGTTTGCAATCGCGATCACACTCGCCCACGCGCGCTGGACGCAGTGGAGCGCGCGCTCCGTGAAGCTCCAGCGATCTGCGCAGGTTGTCGCAGCCATTGCGCGCATGACAAAGAGCCGCAGGAGCTTCTCGTTGAGCCAGAGCGGCGAGTACGTCAGGGCGTCTGCGTCGTGCTTGAGGGCAGGCGTCGACGCTGATGCCTGCGGCTTTGCGCTGCTGCGAGCTCTCGCTGCGCCGATCGTGTCGGCAGCGACCAAGATCTTCGTGGCGCTGTCCAAGTACGTGTCCATCTCATGCGGTGCGATGCGACTCGTGTAGAACCACTCGGCCATGTCCATGAGCAGCACTGCTTGCTCTTCGGGTCGCCCGTCGAGCTCTGTGTACGCACTCGCGAGCATCTTGAGCTGCGCGGGCGGGTCATTCACGGACGAGAACGCGATCTTCTTGAGGATCTTGGCTTTCAGGAGCGGACTCTGCTCGTCCGTCTTGCGGCCACCGGCGCCGCTCCCACCGCTCGGTTTGCCCAACTTGGCCAGCGCAATCGCAGACGCCGTGCGGATCTCGTTCAGTGCCTCTGCTGGAACTGCACCAGCAGCTCGTGACGCCAGTGCGTCGTCGCAGATACCGCTCGACTCGGTCCACGCGTCAGCTTTCTCACACACTGCGAGTGCCAGGAGCACGAGGTCACCGTAGCAGCGATGGGTCATCGCGTGGCTTGCGTCGCTTGGTGCCAGCGCTTCGCACGCAAGACTGAGATAGCGCAGCGTCGAGCGCAGCGCTGCGATCACATGAGCAACATCAGCTGGAGCGTACTCGCTCGTCTCGGGCAAGTTCATGCTGTGGAGCACCATGAGCGCTGCGTTCCAGACCACTTCGCTCGCTTTGAGCACCATGGACGCCGTCTTGGCACGGTCGCCGCACTCTGCACCGTGAACGAGGTGCTTGAGTGCAGTGAGCACGAGCAACTTTGGCGTCTTCTCGCCGTTTCCGAGCGCGAGGATCGCCCGTGCGCACAGCACTTCGCTTGCTGCGAGCCAGCGCCAGGCGCTTGTTGAGAGCGGCGGACGGACCGCAGCCGACGCCACAGACTTGCTGCGATCACCTGCACCAGGCGCTGTCAGTAGCACACCCAGTGCTTGCGTCGTGCACTCGACGACGAACCGGAACTGCTGCATGCGCAGCGCGGCGTACGCTACGCGAGTCCACAGCTCGACGAAGATCTCCACGTGCTGCTGCACTTGCTCCATCGTCAGCACCTCGTGGTTCGCACCCACATCGCCACCGGCGTGTAACAGCGGCGCGACCATGTCGCTCCCAGCGCTTTGCCACAGTGCCACTGCTTTCTGGAAGAGCGCGAGGATCTTCTCGTGGCTCTGCACGCCAGCTTGTGGCTGTATGAACGACGCTTCGAGCGCCTCGAGCAGCGCGGCGACGCGCAAGAATGCACTCGCACTCTCGCCTGGCGAGATCTCCTTTGCGTTCTGAGCGAGCTGTGCGCGCGTCTTGAGCTCGGCAAAGCGCACGAGGTGCACTGCGTTCACACTCGACGACGTTGTTGTTGCCAACGCGCTACTGCTGGCTTTGCGCTTGAGAAACGCATCTGCGAGCGCCACGACACGGTCCCAGCGTGCTTGCTTCTCGTACACGATCGCAAGACCAAGCGCTGTGCTCGCAAGGAGCTCCATGTCGACGCCTGGCAGTGCCTCGAGTGCAGTGTGTGCGGCTTCAAACGCTGCGACGCACTCTGGCAAGATGCGCTGGACGCTAAACGCCTGCGACGTCGCGGACGATACGAGCATGCGGAACAAGTGGAAGTGGTAGTTCCAGAGGAAGACGCACGTGTTCTCAAGCGTGAAGCGCCAGCCAATGCGACCAGCAGCAGCGAGCGACGCCGCGAGGTGTTCGATCAGCTCTTTCTTCATCGCCAGCGCGTTGTCGTCGATGCGCTTGACGCACTCGAGGACCGCCTCGGCGTTCTCGGTACTCGTTGCCGTCAACTCGGTCGTCTGTGCGTGGTGCATGCCCAAGATGAGCGTCTCGCTCGACAGGAGCTTGAGCGCAGTGAGCTCGACGTCGCTCGACTCTAAGCGCTGCTGGCGCGTCTGCGCGCGGCTCTTGTGGCGCACTACGTCAACGTGACTCTTTGCAGCGTTGAGTTGCTCGGACTGGCGCTTGATCCGCGCAGTGAGGACATCGACGAGCAGCATGCGGAGCTCGATCTCCAGCACCATCAAGCTCTTCTCGATGCGCAGCGGACTCTCTGGGGAGTGGTCGTACGCACCGCTCGCAGCGCCAGCGGTGCCTGGAAAGAACGTCTCGAGTCCGCGCTTTGCAAAGTTCTCTGCGAGCGACGCGTCCTGGAGCTTGTCGCGCAGGAGCTTGCACGTGTCGACCCAGAGCGGCACGAGGTACTCTGGCGGCACGCACGCTCCGACACACGCTGTCAACGTTGCAGTAGCCTGCGTTAGCGCTGTCTGCAGTGACGAGCTGTCTTTGGTCTCGCGCGCTTGCGCCACGAGCGCTCGAATGCGGCCCTCTGGTGCCTCAGCGTCTTCTGCGTGGTACATGTCGAGGCGCCGCTCGAGCGTCTTCTTGAGCTCGATCAAGTGCAGATCCACAGGTCGCGTTGTGACCTTGCGCTCGTGCAAGAGCACGTCGTCGAGCGTCGCAGCGTGGGTGATGGCAGCACCATAGTCGAGCGCAAGCGCCTTCGTCACGCTCTCGTACGCTTTCGACAAGAACTCGGATGCGCCTTCGAGCTTTGCGATCTCCAAGAGCAAGCGAGCGCGTAGGACGAGGAGCATCGAGTCGGTCGCTTCGAGCGCGTTCGCAGCGAGCGTGAACACACGCGTGAGGCTCGTGCGCAGATGCGGCTGCAGCAGCGGCAGCGACAGGTTCCACGCGTAGATGCAGACGCTCTCGAGCAACTCCGCGTCCTCCTGGCGCTTCGCAGCGAGGAGCGCGCGCTCGGTCGCTTTCATCGCTTCGACGCGGTGCGCGAGTGCGAGGCGCTGGCGCGTCGCCGTGTCCTCGCGATAGTTGTGTGCTGAGAGTGGCGACGAGACCTGCACGACGGCTTTGAGCATCTGGTGCGAGACGCGCAAGCGAGGCGCGAGCGCTTTGCCTTTGCGCGTGAGCACCGCGTCGCAGCACTGCGCGATGCTCAAGTGGCCGCTGAACGCTGCGTGGATGCCGGTGTCCGCGACGACGTCTGCGTCGATTGCGTTGACAGACTTGACATCGAGCGAGTGGAGGAACTGCGCGAGCTCGTCGGCTGTCGTTGCGTGCGAGAACGACGCAAAGCCCGTGGCTTCTTGCAAGAGCTCTGTGTACGCGACGTCGAGCGCAGTCGCGCAGTTCCCAGACTTGATGCACTGGAGCTTCACGAGCAGCGACGCGCGCTTGTTTGTCGCGACCACTGCGCTCTTCTTGACATTCGGGACGATCTTCTGGCACTCGGCGTCTTTCATGGACCCGACGTGCACTTGTGCACGCAGCGCAGCGTCATAGAGCTCGCGTATGTGCTGGTTTGCGGCTGGATCGCTCGTCGCGGATGCCAGGAGCGGCGCGAGCTGCACGTCGACGAGGTCGTTGACAGTCTTGGCTGCTTCCGCAAACTGCTTGGCGTCGAGGTGCGCCGAGACGAGTGCGAGCTGGAGCTTGGCGACCCAGAGCACGTCGCGCTCGCCCACAGCGCGGAGCGCATCGATGAGCTTTGCGAGCGACGGTACGAGGAACTGCCACGTCGCGCGCTTCATGAGCTGCCGCGCAATGCGCCAGTACGTGACCGAGGCGTTGTAGACGAGGAAGTCGTAATGCGGTCGCTTGCGCGCGTCGCACGCGACTGGGAGCACGAGCAGCACGAAGCGCAGGGCGTCGAGCACGTGACGCAACCGTACCGCGCCTGTTGCGCTCGCTGCGTCGTGCGATGCGCAGTGCGCGCGGACAAACTGCATGCGGCAGTAGAACTACGAGCACATGGTACACGACACAGTCAGTCTTAGCAACGACAGTGCGAAGTTGTTCAGAGCACGCACCTGATTCTTGGCAGCGCAGTCATCGAGGAACCAGTCAACAGCGCGACGCGCAGTCGCAAAGTCGCATTGGTGCACTGCAGCTTCAGCGACGAGCACGAGGAGCTCAGCGAGGTGCACGTCGCCACTTGTTCCGACGAGCGGCAGGAGCGTCTGGTGGCACGCAGTCTCGAGCTTTGCAAAGACGTCGCGCGCGAGCACGCGCTGCGGCTGTGCATTGCTGTTGCTGTTGTTGGTGTCTTTTGCGAGTGCAGTCGATGCTTCCGCTGGGTCTGGGAGGAGCGCGCACGCGAGCAAGCGACGGAGCTCGCGGTCGACTGCCATCGCTTGCTTGTTCGTGTGAATGGATAGGATAGTGGAAGTGGTGCAGTGCGTGCGACCTTTCGCGCCCCGACATGGTCATGTGTGCTTTGCCATCGCAAGTCCGATAGTGAACGTGGGCAATATTATTCAGAAGGCTCGCTGACTAGCACGCTATCAAGTGTCATGTCGTCTGGCCACCATCGTTGGCGTCACGTGGCCAGTCGACGCGCACGGATGTGCGCCTAGTGCTTCTTCTTCGCGAGGCCCGAGACAATGTCGTCAATGCGCAGGAGCATACACGCGGCTTCCACGGCGGTCTTGATCGTCTGCGTCTTGACCTCAAACGGCTCCCACACGCCGAGCGTCTCGGACGCGGTCACCTTGCCGCTCACGCCGTCAATGCCGTACGCGTCGTCGGTCTCGGCTTGCTTTGCGCGCAGCGCTGTCATGACGCGCACAACGTCAGCGCCGCAGTTCTGCAAGAGCGTGCGCGGAATGACTTCGAGCGCCTCGCCAACCGCGCGGAACGGGAACTGCTCGACGCCTTCGATGCCGTCCGCGCGCTTCTTGAGCTCGTGCGCAATGCGCATCTCCGTGGCGCCGCCGCCCGGGAGCAGTAGCGGCTCAAACACGACGTTCCGCGCGACTTGCATCGCGTCCTGGAGGTTGCGCTCGACCTCGTTCAAGACGTCTTTGCTGCCGCCGCGGAGCAGGATGCTGCACGCGCCCGGGTCCTTGCAGTCCTCAAAGAACGCAAAGTACTCGTCGCCGATCTTCCGAACCTCAAAGAGCCCGCACTTGGTGCCAATGTCCGACTCCTGGATCTCGTCCGCGCGGCTCACGATCGTCGCACCCGTGGCGCGCGCGACGCGGTTGTTGTCCGTCTTGCGCAGGCGCCGGAACGCCGTGATGTTGGCCTTGACAAAGTAGTGCTGCGCGAGGTCCGACACGCCCTTCTCCGTGATCACAATGTCCGGCTTCATCGCCACGACCTGCGCGCACAGGTTCTCAATGTACTCCTCCTCGAGGCGCAAGAGCGTGTTCCAGTCCTGGTCGTTCGTGAGCTCGACGTTCGTCTGGCTCTCGCCCTTCTTGTACTCGAGCGGGCAGTCGAGCAGCAGTACGCGCGGGTTCTCGATGCGCCGGCGCATCTTCGAGTGCGTCACGTCCTTGTTGAACATCACGCCCTTGAGCACGCGGCAGTCCGTGAGCTCGCCGCCCGGGATCTTCTCGACCTTGGCGTAGCGCTTCACGTCCACCTCCTTCTTGCCGTTCGGCGACGTGCGCGCGACCGTGAGCACGGCGTCGAGCGCGAGGTCGCTCACGAGGTTCCCAATGCGCGGCGAGAACTTCGTCCCGACCGACGACAGGATCAGGTTGCGCATCTCGACCTTGTCGCTGATGTCGATCACGCGCGCGAGCGTCTTGGCGATCTCGAGCGACGCCTGGAGCGCGCGGTGGAAGCCGCGGATCACGACCGTCGGGTGCACTTGGTGTGACAGGAACGGCTCGGCGACCACGAGGAGCTCGCCAGCTAGCGACATTAGCGATAGAGTGTGAGCGTCGCGTGTGAGAGAGCGGCTGAGCCAATAGATGCAGTGAAAGCCAAGGGGTGGGCGTACCGAGGATGATGACCGACGTCGTGCCGTCGCCGACCTCTTCGTCCTGCGCGCGGCTGAGCTCGATCATGCTCTTCGCCGCAGGGTGCGACACGTCGACCTCGCGCAAGATCGCGTTGCCGTCGTTCGTCATGACGATGCCGCCCATGGGGTCGAGAAGCATCTTGAGCATCGAGCGCGGACCGAGCGTCGTGCGCACAATGTCTGACACCGCCTGTTCGCGTTCCAAAGCACACGTACGTACGAGCGCATCGTTCAAGCGTCAGACGCAAAGCGATCCACAATGGAGCACTGAGGTGGTCGACGCGCGACGACGCACCTTGGCAGCTTCGATGTTACCGAGCTGCGCGGTTCTCCCAGTCTCGCGACGGGTGTTTGTGTCTGCAGCGCACGCATGTGCGGGCACAACCAGTCAGTTCAACGAGCCACCGACCGCACGCACGCATCCAACACATCGACACAAAAAGCACATGTGCGTGTGCGCATATGTGTTGTGCACAGACGTACTGAGCACCATCACCGGGGCTTGCATCATCGTGATCGGATCGTGGCAGGAGGTGTGGACGTCGGTCGGGTCGTGGAGGTCGCGCGGATCTTCTCTGTGGTTGCGAGAGGAGGCAACGCTGGTTACGAAGGTTACAGAGGTTACTCAAAGGGTTACTCCGGTTACGACGTGTGTGGACCACATTAAGGATTACAGGATTCGTCATCTGTGAGTCATTGACTTGAACTCTGTATTGCGAACTTTATACAGCAAACAATTATAGTGAAAAACAAGCGGGGCCCATTGTAGGCCATTACATTAGATAGCGACTACAGTACTACAATGTAAAACTTTATATTTAATAGCTGTAACATTTTTCACGACAAACACTCTGCATGAGTGTGGTTCCTCTTTTTCTTCACTACCAACTTTTCCTATATAAGGTTCGCTATCCAGAATTCAAGTCAACTACTGACACGGATGATGCATTCTGAAATCAAATATGTGGACCACACAACAATTTCATAACTATCAGAAAATGTATATTTGTGTAGCTCACCATATCGTGACCACACCAATGGGCACACCAATACCAATTTGTTCCATCAACCAGGTCATGTCCTGGTTTCAGTCATCCACTAAACAGCATATGATAAATCAAAGGTGTGATTTATTGGGACACGTGGCTCGTTCACACTCGCTCACTCGCGCTCTCATCCTGCTCGCGCCGCTCTGCGCTCTTGCTCGCGCCACTCGATGCTCGTGCTCGCTTCTCCTGCGCGTCTCCTGCGCATCACCTCTGGGTCTCCTGCGTGTCTCCTCTGCGTCTCCTGCTGCTCCTGCGCACAACCAGCTCGCACGCCTGCTGCGTGGTCACGTCTGCTGATCGCGAGTCTGCGTCGTGCTCGCGACTGATGCTCGCGCCACTCTGCGCTCGTGCTCGCGTCTGCCACTGCCGCGCGTTCGGCGTGCTCGAGTTTGCTCATCATGCGCTCGGTGCTCGTGCATCTGCGTCGTGCTCGAGCCACTCGGCGCTGGCGCTGCGAGCACAACGTCGGTCGAGCTTCACGTCGATCGTGCTGTGCGCACGACGTCGCTCGCACTGCATGGCGTTTGTGTGTGTTGTATTCTGCGTGCGTGTGTGTGCATCTGTTTGTGTGCATGAGTGCGTATGTGCATTTTGGCACATGTCGATCAGTGATCGAGCTGTGAGGTCGACGAGATCATCAATTGCATTGGAGTGTGCATTTTGTGTAACATGTATGAATGACGTGCGAAGAACAGCGTATTACGCCCACATACACACACACACACACGATTGCGGTTGAGAATGTGAACTGCGAGCGTGGTGATCGAGTGTGTTTAAGTCGTGTTCGTGTACGTCAGGGTTCATGCGAGTGTTTTATAGTGAGTTCTTGCATGTGACTGTGTGCATCGTGCGCGTATCGGGCATTGTTGCCGCCGCGCACAACACGACTGAAAGAGACTCAACCATGAGTGCACCAAGCGCCCAGGCGTATGGGCGCGCGTGTCATGAGCAGCATCAAGCGAGCCAAACGAGCGAGTACGCCAAGCGCATGAGAAAGAGGATCAAGAGCGTGAGTGAGCTCGGCAATCGACCGAGCGAGAGCTGCAAACGAACGAGCAAGTGCAAGCGCATGTGCAAGTGCGTCAGGGCCACGACTGAGAGCAGCGATTCGACGTACAAGTGCGTCAAGAGCACGAGACAAAGCACGAGCGAGCGCTTCAGCAGCATGAACGAGCGCAGCGACAGAATTAGGGAGTGCTGCGACAGAATGAGCGAGAGCGACTGAATGAGTGAGCGCAACAATCGAACGACGAGTGCGGCGACAGCATGATCGAGTATGGCCAATGGTTCGTGCATTCATGTGTATTTGCTTGCACGGATGACATGCAGTGCGTGCAGCGTGTGCAGCAGCTTCACGACGAGCTTGTCGTGCGCACGACGAGGAGATCGAGCGTATCGCGCGGTGACGGATCGACGATGCGCTCCGCAGCGAGCAGCACTTGGTACGCTCCGATGAGCTCATTCAGTTCGCCGGCGTGGTAGAGCGCGCGCATGGAGCGCAGCACAGTGCCGTAGCTCGCGGCTGTGATCGAGCGCGCGCGCAAGAACGCGAAGATCCCAGCTTCCGCCTTTGCGCCGAGCGCCATCACGTCGTCGCGGTAGCTCGCGCTTGCCTCGCGCAGCTCGTAGCCGTCGACGAGGAACAGACGCAGGTATGCCGCAGTCAGTCGAGCGTCGGAGCGGCGTTGCTTGTCGCCTGCGATCCACAGTCGCGGCTCGCGAGTGAACCACTCGTGCCACACGGCTTTCTTGCGCTTCCTCTGTGCTGGTTCTTGCTGCTGCTGCTCAGGCTCAACACGCGCACGGACAGCTTTCTCGCGCTCGCCACGCACTTCGCGCTCGCACACACTCACACGCTCGATGAGCTTCCGGTTCAGCACCACGAGCTGCGCCAAGATTGCAGCTGTGTGCTCGCTCGCGCAGCCGGCACTCGCACCAGAGCTTGGAGCCACGGCGCAGCGAGCACGCTCGCTCTCACTCACTGCACGAGCTGCTGCGTTGTCGCGCGCGGCCTGCTCAAGTACACCAGACCACTCGAGCAGTTGTAGCGCGTCATGGCCGGCCTGGACAGCGCACTCGTCGAGCCGACGCAACAGTGGCGTGTCGCTCATAAGCGCTTTCGCGTGCGGATAGTGGAGTACCAGCGACGCTGTGAGCGCGTCGAGCACTCGGCGGTCGGCCTCGAACTCTCTGCGTGCGTGCCCGCTGCAGCAGGCGAACAGTTTGTCGCGCAGCAGCGCAAGACCTACTTGCGCGCGCGAGTCGAGCAGCGACGCGTCGACAGCGACTGGCTTCTGGTCGGGCGCATAGCCCGAGAGCACACGAGCGACCTTCCTGTCCTCCCGGGGGGTGTTAAAGACATAGGCGAACCCCTTGTTGGTCGCACTCATGGCCCACCCCACCCACCCCCGGTCGAGAATCCACTGAGCGGCGAGTCGATCATCGCCGTTGGCGTGCTGCGCGCCGCCGCGCCTGAACAAGTGCGACGTCAGCCGGTCGGTGACAGGGCGCGGCGGCTCGAGACGCTTGAGGAGGCGGTTGATGTACGCGTGTACACAAACTTCCTCCTTTCCTTCTTCGTCGCCTTCTTGTCGCCGTCGTCTTCGTCATCCTTGTCGTCCTCAACGCTGGTGCAGCAAGAGCACAACGAAGATCGATAAGCGCACAGTGCGCTTGCGTTTCGCACAGAGCATCGAGCTCAGTGATCGCACCGCGAGAGCACAGCTAGCGATCTTCAAGAGCGCAACGAGCGCACAGCCGGCGCAGCGACCACATAGCGAGCGGATAGCCGGCACACAGCAAATACACGACGAGCACGCAGCGAGCGCACAGCAAGCAGCACCTGACGCAGGCATGTGGATTTGGCCCAAAAGCCGCATGCACACAGCATGCAGCAGTACAGTAATCCCCTCGCTCACGGCGTACGACGACGTGCGTTGCGAGCGCAACAGACCAAAGTACGTGTCAAGCAGCGACAAGAACAAGAGCTGTACGTCGACTTCCACGATGACTTCCGACTGCAATCAGCGCTACGTGCTGCAGCGAGCCAAGTCGATCGAGCGGCGTGCGAGCAAGACACAAGCGAGAAGGACAAGCGCGCACAAGCGATTGAGGTAAGCAAGTGGTGCGAGAACGTGCAAGCGCTGAGGTTGTGCATTGAGCAACGAGTTTGACGCTTTCGTGTCTATGCAGTGCTAGGATCGTGCAGCGACAACACGTCGCGAGTGTGCATCGGCGACGGGTCAACGAACGCGCCTGTGGCGACAAGACGCTTGTGCGACGCAATGAGCTCGTTCATCTCGCCGCGCTTGTGCAGTTCGCGCGCCTTCTTGAGAACGGACTGTGTTCCGCGCGCGCTCACGCCTCGGGACTTGAGGAATGAGAGCAGGCCGCGCTCTGCCAGCGCGCCTGCCTCCTGCACATTGTCACGGTACGTCTCGTCGTCGTCGTTGAGCTCCGTGCTGTTGAGAAACAACCGCATGTATGCGACTGTGAGCTTTGAGTCTGACTTGCGCTGCTTGTCCGTGCTGCTCCACCCTCGTGGCTCGCTGCAGAACCACTCGAACCACGTCGACAAGACGGACTTCGCGGGCGAGCGAGCGCGCTTTGCTGGAGCGACAGCGCTTGAGGCAGTACTGGCGTCGGCTGCGCGCTTGGCGGCAGTGGTGCGGGCGTCGACTGGTCGTGCGGGCTTCGCGCCTTCGCGTTCAGCCTCGAGTGCAGCGAGACGTGCGTCTTGGCGCCGCACCAGCTCGAACAGCTGTGTGATGACGGCACCTTGGTGAACAATGAGCATGTTCTGCTTTGCCTCCGGCTTCAGCTCGTTCTCGTTCGTCTGCTGTTGCTGCTGCTGCTCCTTGCGTGCGCACAGAATCTCCGCAATCGGCGACGACCAAGCGAGCAGATCGGCGACCGAGCACTGCGCTGCGAGTGCGCTGTGTTCGAGGCGCTCGACCACGAGTGAGCTCGGATGCTCCTCTTTCACGCGCGGGTAGTGTGCGAGGAGCGCGGCCATGAGCGCTTCGCGGACTCGAGCAGCGACACAGAAGCGCGTCGCCGACAGACCAGCACATGACGAGAAGAGCCGAGAGGAAACACCAGCGATTCGCTCGCGCGCCGTTGAGTCAAGACAGTCGAGGCTGGGAAGAGGTACGTGCGCGGCCGGATCGTGCCCGCTGAGCACCTTCGCAACGCTGTGGTCTTCTTTGTGCGTGTTGAACACGTAGTTGAAGGCTTTTTTCGTCGTGCTGATGTTCCAGCCTCCCCGATCGAATATCCAGCGGTCGGCCAACGCCGCGCACGAGTTGGCGTGCTGCGCACCGCCTCTGCGAAACGAGAGCGACGTCAACTGCTCTTGCACACCAGCCGGTGCTGCGACGCGCTCGAGCAGGCGGTTGACGTGACTGTGGATGGCGACGGGGGCTGGAGCGCTGGCGCGGCTGGGAGGGTCGAGCGCGGGTGCCGCAGCGGCAGCAGCGTCGAGCAGCTCTGTAAGCGGCGGCTCGTCTTCAAGCGACGGCGCAACGACAGGTGGAGCCTCGGGCAGACCGGCAACGACATCGATAGAGGGCGACGACTGCGTAGCGAGCGCGCATGCGAGTGCAAGAAGTGGACACGTAGCATAATCGGTGTCGAAATACAACGACAGACCTTGTTCTTCACGCGTTTTCACACGAATTAACTGCACAAACAACACACCACCTGCATCTATCGATAGGTTCTGCTTTCGCACATGCATGATGTCACTCGCACGCCGAAACAAATACCAGAGCAAAGTGAGAAGGCAGGCATCTTGGTAGTTACTCGACTTTCTTGCATTAAAATACAAGTTCACTGTCATGCGTTTGAGATCGGCCTTGGTGCATGCAGTCGCCTGCTTCACCACACTGCCACCCTCACGCATCATACAGTAGCTATCAAGCGTACGTCCAATCTCAAGCAAACGCTTCTCAAGCGCCACACGATGCGCAGGAAACATGCCCAACAGCCACAACTTCACTTGACGATAGTATTGAGAGCACGTATTCCTTGTGAGGAGGCTGCCCTCCTTCTTAGTCTCTTGAAAAACCAAGTACATGCCAAACTTGTCCGACACGAACACACGGCCACTCGCATCACTCTCAATGCACTCGCACACATACGCATGCTCCACACTCTCCGCACTCAGAAACCTCGCGAACTCGCGCTGCGCCGTCAGCTTCGAGCGCTGCGTGTTGCTCAGTTTGAGTTTGTTGATGCCCATCGTCCGAAAGCACACAAATATAAAAGTGATATGCCCTAGACAAACAATTCGTATGTCCATACAAATATTTTCGAGAGCTTTCGGACTAGATACGTCCGAATCACTGGTTCTCGCTACTTACCTAACCCTATCAATATCTATTGGCTATTAATGTAAAACTATTCTCATTCAAAAATCGAAACCCAGTCTATTGATTGGTCTGTTCGGGGCATACAAACAGCAGTATCGGTCCGATAAACGATCATATTCATCCATATTAATAGATATTTGTACGGACTTTTCAATTTTCACACGACAAATGTGTAAAATAAGCAGTGTACAAAATCCAAAATTATACATGGAAGATACTTCTCTGTTCCAACAACGACAGGAAAAAAATTGAGTGTACCACATACATGTTGTTGGTAGGGTTTGTATGAAAATTTCACTAAATTATATCTGCCTTACTGATGTTTGAACATTTCATTGGCTAAAATTCTCGTCAAAACTAAACCTCAAATCGTCATCCCATCAACCTCTCTTGTTTGGTTGAGTGGACGACAATTTGAGTTATTCTTTCTCTTTAGCTGGCTTATGCGCAACGTTGCGAGTCTAATCTGTATCGTTTGCGATGGTACAAAACCTTTTCCCCATAAATCTGTTTTCACCGTTACCTTTTCTCGTAACGTCAAGCCAAATTTCTCCAACTTACTGTATTACGTTTAAAGCAACTAGCCGAGTGCCGCCCGCTACGCGGGCGGGAAAATAATGTTTTGTTGGAGTTATTTGTTACGTGTAAATCGCAGCTGACGCCTCAGCACCACCACGCAAAACCTGTGTCTCACCATGCAGAGCGGTGCTCGCCACCGCAGCGAAGCGGAGGTGGCGAGCCCCGAGCTGCATGTCACTGCTTCATCAGTGTTGTGAAAGTCCTGTAATCACCTTTGCAAGATTATCCGGGCATTCTTCAAGTCAAGCGCCGAGCTCCAGAAGTCGATCGTCAGACGAACCACTGAAAGTTCAAACCATAAACAACGCAGGGAGCGCGACTACATGGCACTCAATAGATGAGCAAAAGAGCTTACATTTCTTGTCGGTGCAGTCGAGGTGCCAAGTGCGCCGCGAAGTACTACGAGCTAGGGCGTGTCCGCGACGACTGCTGCCGTCTCGCACGATCGCAACGAAGTACCACAAGCGCCATGCTCACACGCGCTCTAACGCTGATGAGTGTGCTATGACACTGACCAGTAACACGAGCAATCACCTCTACTGGTTTTAGCGGGTGTTCTTGTGCATTTGTCATTGGTACAGCGAGCGAATGTCCTACCCTAAACCATCCGCAAGCCACAGGGTATCCGGTTTTCATTCTAAAACCAAGATAAAGTGCCCAGACTCATTTGTGTGGACCACCTTATTTTATGGAATTGGTACGGATTTTAAAAGTTAAATACGACAAAAATACGATATAATTTCAAGAATCACGAAACGATTTCAAGTACAGGCGTTATTATCATTATTCAATACCACTAAAAATGTATTCGCTTCAAAAAAGATAATTTTGATCGTGATTACTTCAAGCGGGTTTGTTTCAGGATGATTGAATGCACGTCCAGTACAAGTCCAAGAGCAAAAGATGAATGAGTGAGTAAGTAAGTGAGTGGGTGAGATAATAGACACTACACGAAAAATGCATTAGATCGCATCAAGCACCAAGTCTGTGTTCGATAATACCTTATTCAATCTCTAAGCCTCTAAGACGATATATAACTGCGCATCGACAAAACGTTGACTATTGGGAATAATGCCTGCATTCGTCAAAAAGGACCCCCACCTAAAAAACCAGAGACAGTCTGGTTTGCTCGCACATAGTTAACTTTGTATATTTGTTATAATTCCATTTCTCACGACTGGTGTATTACAACAAACTCAAGTGTTCTTAAGCCTTTGTCTTTGTTGTCTACAGAGCGGATGTCCTGTCCTGAATCTTCCGAAAGCCATGCAGCGGTCAGCGACCCGTTTCGTAGAGAAGATGGTGATGGGGCTCGCCTCCGAGCAATGTTTGGCCAGCCTCGGGGCAAACTACAGAGATGAGAAGCAGCGCGGACATTTCACTCAGGCTATCCAACATCGCCGCGTCACACCAATCGCCGAGTCCGAGTCGTCGAGCGAGTCTACTGATGACGAGGACGAGAGTGGTAGTTTTCAATACTTGGTGCATTGTATCGTCGGCCGCACACGTCTGCCGCTCGTTCAGTACACCCTGGGACGTCTTTGCAAACGTCTGTGAGCACACACGAGTGCGCTACAGCCCCCGAGACTTGTCCACGACCACTTTGACCACGACACCATCGCATGATGGCGCTGCCGGTGCCGACCTGGTACCAGGCGGCTCAAACAGTGTAGTACGTGCGTTGCCAATGCGAGCTGATACGACAACATCTTCGCCGCTTGCTGAGAGCCGCGTAAAGGTTGCGCAACCAGACAGTGGTGACGAAGGCGCCCCTTTGAGCAATGGCCAGTTGGAGATAGGACGTTCTGAGCTCGCGACGCGATATAATGCCGACACTGCTGGAGCCCCGCAAAAGCGTCGACATGTAGCACCAATTGCTGAGTCCGAGTCGTCGGGCGAGTGTGCTGGTGACGAGAGCGAGAGCGGTGGTGTTGATACATGGTTTCTCGTATCGTTGGGTGGTGGTGTTTCGCTCCTGCGTACGAGAACATGCGCGTATATGCGAATGGGTTGGTGGAGTCGCTTTGGCTTCAAAGACGATAATTGATCTCGGCTCTGGCCTACAATCGATACCTCGAGCGGTACCTGTCTAGCCGGTTTTTGTATGCGGAGTTTGTCCCACGCGATGTACCCGCGATTCGTTGGCTCAACAGAAACGAGGACGGCGACTGTGAAGTGTATGTAGGCGAGATGACGTTCTAGATGGCTGTGCTCTCAACAAGATTGGAGCAGCGTTGATGGCATCGCTCACGTAGCGCTTGGTTGGCGAGTCGTCGCGTGGTCGTCCGATCGGTATTCAGCTCAAGGAGTTCGTAAAGTACCTCACCGAAGAAGTCCCAAATGCTGGCGTCGATGTCAAGATCTTCTTTCGGAAGATCCAGTTCGCTGGTTAAGTCAAGGACTCAGGGCTGTCGCCGATCTTGCAACCAGAAACCGGAATCTTTTTCCTATGTGTCTGAATTTCGTCGAGGCGTTTAAGCCGTGCGGTCATTGTACGTTGTAGGTTTTGTGTTGTGTGTTGTGAGTCGTTTGATGTTTGATCTTCGTGGTGGTTGTGTATGTGTATGTGTAGTGTAAGAGTAGTGCTGGCGACGATTAAAGAGAGGGGGATGTGATGGGTCGAAGTTTAACGCACTCGTTTGCTAATTATAGTGAGACAAAATGGCATTGATTATCACAACAAAGCAACTTTTGAATGGTAGAAACAGTAAATCCAGTATTATGGTATTTAGACAATCGATACTTTTCTCAAATCGATAAAAGTTTATATATTCATTATATTCTGAAAACAGACCTATTACATTGCCTTCTTTTGGCAATAAATATTGCAATGTTCAACAATGTATAGGTAGTATTCAGTCTACACAATGCAAATGCAACATTTTTATGTACAACGAAGTTCAAAGTACACATCTTTCACGGGGAATTGTGAATCTCTTTTAACTGTCATTCAAAAATTACCAGTACACGCCAAAGCGGCACAAAGATGACCATACACGACAACAAATATCCACGCCAACATCCGCCAGCGCATTCCTACTCGCTCGCCTACACCACACACACACACTCTCTCTTTCTCTCTCTCTCTCTCTCTCTCTCTCTCTCTCGCACACCCAACTACACAACTACACAACTACACAACTACACAACTGCATCCATACAAACGCATGGTGATGTATGTTCTCGATTGGGTTGGGTTGGATGAGTGAAATCGACGTCAAAGCTCTCAAAGTTCAAGCGTTCTCCGATATACTTACGACATGTAGATGCTGGTGTCGATACTGCGTTGCAAAAACAGACAAGCACTGATGGGGAGAAGAACCACTGCTGTCAGTGTCAGTGTCGGTGTCAGTGTCAGAGTCAGTGTCCGCAGGTAATTGCCGACTGCTGCTGCTGATTAGGTTACAAGTCGTCTGCCGGTTTGACTCTCTCGCTCACACACTTACGTAATTCGTGTGCACACACATACGTTCCCTGCACGTCGTTAATACTGACATGATGTATGTACACACGTACGTTGATATGCATATGAAGTGCTGAGATCGGTTGCGCCGCTGCGACGCGTGTTGTCAAGTGCGCAGTCTTTGTGTGAACATATGTCTGTGTGTCTGCGTGCGTGGTATTGCTGATGTGTTGCGCAGTTGATTCGATCGGTGATGTGATAGGACCACGTGGTGTATCAGTGCGGTGCGTCGAATCACGTGTGGGCACACACTCGGCTCGGTCGTGTACCGCTCACTTTTTCGGTCACTTCTTCATGCACGTCGTCGCTCGTATGTTTGTTTGTTTGTTTGTTTGTTTGTTTGTTTGTTTGTTTGTTTGTTTGTTTGTTTGTTTGTAGTGGTTGTTGTTGTGTCTGTTGTTGTGTCTGTTTTTGGTGTTTGGTGTTGGTGTGTGTGTTGTTCGCGGTTGTGTATTGGTAGTGTGTGTGCTGTTTGCGATGGTGTGTGTGTTTTGTGTGGTTGCGAGCTCCTTTGGCTCAGTTGGTAGAGCGTCAGTCTCATAATCTGAAGGTCGCCAGTTCGATCCTGGCAGGGAGCAAAACATACCTTTTTGCACCGACACGCACGCCACACCACACTCTTCATATGCATACGTCCACACACGCAACCATACAAACATCCACGCCAACATCCACCAGCGCATTCCTACTCGCTCGCCTACACCACACACACACACACTCTCTCTTTCTCTCTCTCTCTCTCTCTCTCTCTCTCTCGCACACCCAACTACACAACTACACAACTACACAACTACACAACTGCATCCATACAAACGCATGGTGATGTATGTTCTCGATTGGGTTGGGTTGGATGAGTGAAATCGACGTCAAAGCTCTCAAAGTTCAAGCGTTCTCCGATATACTTACGACATGTAGATGCTGGTGTCGATACTGCGTTGCAAAAACAGACAAGCACTGATGGGGAGAAGAACCACTGCTGTCAGTGTCAGTGTCGGTGTCAGTGTCAGAGTCAGTGTCCGCAGGTAATTGCCGACTGCTGCTGCTGATTAGGTTACAAGTCGTCTGCCGGTTTGACTCTCTCGCTCACACACTTACGTAATTCGTGTGCACACACATACGTTCCCTGCACGTCGTTAATACTGACATGATGTATGTACACACGTACGTTGATATGCATATGAAGTGCTGAGATCGGTTGCGCCGCTGCGACGCGTGTTGTCAAGTGCGCAGTCTTTGTGTGAACATATGTCTGTGTGTCTGCGTGCGTGGTATTGCTGATGTGTTGCGCAGTTGATTCGATCGGTGATGTGATAGGACCACGTGGTGTATCAGTGCGGTGCGTCGAATCACGTGTGGGCACACACTCGGCTCGGTCGTGTACCGCTCACTTTTTCGGTCACTTCTTCATGCACGTCGTCGCTCGTATGTTTGTTTGTTTGTTTGTTTGTTTGTTTGTTTGTTTGTTTGTTTGTTTGTTTGTTTGTTTGTAGTGGTTGTTGTTGTGTCTGTTGTTGTGTCTGTTTTTGGTGTTTGGTGTTGGTGTGTGTGTTGTTCGCGGTTGTGTATTGGTAGTGTGTGTGCTGTTTGCGATGGTGTGTGTGTTTTGTGTGGTTGCGAGCTCCTTTGGCTCAGTTGGTAGAGCGTCAGTCTCATAATCTGAAGGTCGCCAGTTCGATCCTGGCAGGGAGCAAAACATACCTTTTTGCACCGACACGCACGCCACACCACACTCTTCATATGCATACGTCCACACACGCAACCATACAAACATCCACGCCAACATCCACCAGCGCATTCCTACTCGCTCGCCTACACCACACACACACACACTCTCTCTTTCTCTCTCTCTCTCTCTCTCTCTCTCTCTCGCACACCCAACTACACAACTACACAACTACACAACTACACAACTGCATCCATACAAACGCATGGTGATGTATGTTCTCGATTGGGTTGGGTTGGATGAGTGAAATCGACGTCAAAGCTCTCAAAGTTCAAGCGTTCTCCGATATACTTACGACATGTAGATGCTGGTGTCGATACTGCGTTGCAAAAACAGACAAGCACTGATGGGGAGAAGAACCACTGCTGTCAGTGTCAGTGTCGGTGTCAGTGTCAGAGTCAGTGTCCGCAGGTAATTGCCGACTGCTGCTGCTGATTAGGTTACAAGTCGTCTGCCGGTTTGACTCTCTCGCTCACACACTTACGTAATTCGTGTGCACACACATACGTTCCCTGCACGTCGTTAATACTGACATGATGTATGTACACACGTACGTTGATATGCATATGAAGTGCTGAGATCGGTTGCGCCGCTGCGACGCGTGTTGTCAAGTGCGCAGTCTTTGTGTGAACATATGTCTGTGTGTCTGCGTGCGTGGTATTGCTGATGTGTTGCGCAGTTGATTCGATCGGTGATGTGATAGGACCACGTGGTGTATCAGTGCGGTGCGTCGAATCACGTGTGGGCACACACTCGGCTCGGTCGTGTACCGCTCACTTTTTCGGTCACTTCTTCATGCACGTCGTCGCTCGTATGTTTGTTTGTTTGTTTGTTTGTTTGTTTGTTTGTTTGTTTGTTTGTTTGTAGTGGTTGTTGTAGTGGTTGTTGTTGTGTCTGTTTTTGGTGTTTGGTGTTGGTGTGTGTGTTGTTCGCGGTTGTGTATTGGTAGTGTGTGTGCTGTTTGCGATGGTGTGTGTGTTTTGTGTGGTTGCGAGCTCCTTTGGCTCAGTTGGTAGAGCGTCAGTCTCATAATCTGAAGGTCGCCAGTTCGATCCTGGCAGGGAGCAAAACATACCTTTTTGCACCGACACGCACGCCACACCACACTCTTCATATGCATACGTCCACACACGCAACCATACAAACATCCACGCCAACATCCACCAGCGCATTCCTACTCGCTCGCCTACACCACACACACACACACTCTCTCTTTCTCTCTCTCTCTCTCTCTCTCTCTCTCGCACACCCAACTACACAACTACACAACTACACAACTACACAACTGCATCCATACAAACGCATGGTGATGTATGTTCTCGATTGGGTTGGGTTGGATGAGTGAAATCGACGTCAAAGCTCTCAAAGTTCAAGCGTTCTCCGATATACTTACGACATGTAGATGCTGGTGTCGATACTGCGTTGCAAAAACAGACAAGCACTGATGGGGAGAAGAACCACTGCTGTCAGTGTCAGTGTCGGTGTCAGTGTCAGAGTCAGTGTCCGCAGGTAATTGCCGACTGCTGCTGCTGATTAGGTTGCAAGTCGTCTGCCGGTTTGACTCTCTCGCTCACACACTTACGTAATTCGTGTGCACACACATACGTTCCCTGCACGTCGTTAATACTGACATGATGTATGTACACACGTACGTTGATATGCATATGAAGTGCTGAGATCGGTTGCGCCGCTGCGACGCGTGTTGTCAAGTGCGCAGTCTTTGTGCGAACATATGTCTGTGTGTCTGCGTGCGTGGTATTGCTGATGTGTTGCGCAGTTGATTCGATCGGTGATGTGATAGGACCACGTGGTGTATCAGTGCGGTGCGTCGAATCACGTGTGGGCACACACTCGGCTCGGTCGTGTACCGCTCACTTTTTCGGTCACTTCTTCATGCACGTCGTCGCTCGTATGTTTGTTTGTTTGTTTGTTTGTTTGTTTGTTTGTTTGTTTGTAGTGGTTGTTGTTGTGTCTGTTGTTGTGTCTGTTTTTGGTGTTTGGTGTTGGTGTGTGTGTTGTTCGCGGTTGTGTATTGGTAGTGTGTGTGTGCTGTTTGCGATGGTGTGTGTGTTTTGTGTGGTTGCGAGCTCCTTTGGCTCAGTTGGTAGAGCGTCAGTCTCATAATCTGAAGGTCGCCAGTTCGATCCTGGCAGGGAGCAAAACATACCTTTTTGCACCGACACGCACGCCACACCACACTCTTCATATGCATACGTCCACACACGCAACCATACAAACATCCACGCCAACATCCACCAGCGCATTCCTACTCGCTCGCCTACACCACACACACACACACTCTCTCTTTCTCTCTCTCTCTCTCTCTCTCTCTCTCTCGCACACCCAACTACACAACTACACAACTACACAACTACACAACTGCATCCATACAAACGCATGGTGATGTATGTTCTCGATTGGGTTGGGTTGGATGAGTGAAATCGACGTCAAAGCTCTCAAAGTTCAAGCGTTCTCCGATATACTTACGACATGTAGATGCTGGTGTCGATACTGCGTTGCAAAAACAGACAAGCACTGATGGGGAGAAGAACCACTGCTGTCAGTGTCAGTGTCGGTGTCAGTGTCAGAGTCAGTGTCCGCAGGTAATTGCCGACTGCTGCTGCTGATTAGGTTACAAGTCGTCTGCCGGTTTGACTCTCTCGCTCACACACTTACGTAATTCGTGTGCACACACATACGTTCCCTGCACGTCGTTAATACTGACATGATGTATGTACACACGTACGTTGATATGCATATGAAGTGCTGAGATCGGTTGCGCCGCTGCGACGCGTGTTGTCAAGTGCGCAGTCTTTGTGCGAACATATGTCTGTGTGTCTGCGTGCGTGGTATTGCTGATGTGTTGCGCAGTTGATTCGATCGGTGATGTGATAGGACCACGTGGTGTATCAGTGCGGTGCGTCGAATCACGTGTGGGCACACACTCGGCTCGGTCGTGTACCGCTCACTTTTTCGGTCACTTCTTCATGCACGCCGTCGCTCGTATGTTTGTTTGTTTGTTTGTTTGTTTGTTTGTTTGTTTGTTTGTTTGTAGTGGTTGTTGTTGTGTCTGTTGTTGTGTCTGTTTTTGGTGTTTGGTGTTGGTGTGTGTGTTGTTCGCGGTTGTGTATTGGTAGTGTGTGTGTGCTGTTTGCGATGGTGTGTGTGTTTTGTGTGGTTGCGAGCTCCTTTGGCTCAGTTGGTAGAGCGTCAGTCTCATAATCTGAAGGTCGCCAGTTCGATCCTGGCAGGGAGCAAAACATACCTTTTTGCACCGACACGCACGCCACACCACACTCTTCATATGCATACGTCCACACACGCAACCATACAAACATCCACGCCAACATCCACCAGCGCATTCCTACTCGCTCGCCTACACCACACACACACACACTCTCTCTTTCTCTCTCTCTCTCTCTCTCTCTCTCGCACACCCAACTACACAACTACACAACTACACAACTACACAACTGCATCCATACAAACGCATGGTGATGTATGTTCTCGATTGGGTTGGGTTGGATGAGTGAAATCGACGTCAAAGCTCTCAAAGTTCAAGCGTTCTCCGATATACTTACGACATGTAGATGCTGGTGTCGATACTGCGTTGCAAAAACAGACAAGCACTGATGGGGAGAAGAACCACTGCTGTCAGTGTCAGTGTCGGTGTCAGTGTCAGAGTCAGTGTCCGCAGGTAATTGCCGACTGCTGCTGCTGATTAGGTTACAAGTCGTCTGCCGGTTTGACTCTCTCGCTCACACACTTACGTAATTCGTGTGCACACACATACGTTCCCTGCACGTCGTTAATACTGACATGATGTATGTACACACGTACGTTGATATGCATATGAAGTGCTGAGATCGGTTGCGCCGCTGCGACGCGTGTTGTCAAGTGCGCAGTCTTTGTGCGAACATATGTCTGTGTGTCTGCGTGCGTGGTATTGCTGATGTGTTGCGCAGTTGATTCGATCGGTGATGTGATAGGACCACGTGGTGTATCAGTGCGGTGCGTCGAATCACGTGTGGGCACACACTCGGCTCGGTCGTGTACCGCTCACTTTTTCGGTCACTTCTTCATGCACGCCGTCGCTCGTATGTTTGTTTGTTTGTTTGTTTGTTTGTTTGTTTGTTTGTAGTGGTTGTTGTTGTGTCTGTTGTTGTGTCTGTTTTTGGTGTTTGGTGTTGGTGTGTGTGTTGTTCGCGGTTGTGTATTGGTAGTGTGTGTGTGCTGTTTGCGATGGTGTGTGTGTTTTGTGTGGTTGCGAGCTCCTTTGGCTCAGTTGGTAGAGCGTCAGTCTCATAATCTGAAGGTCGCCAGTTCGATCCTGGCAGGGAGCAAAACATACCTTTTTGCACCGACACGCACGCCACACCACACTCTTCATATGCATACGTCCACACACGCAACCATACAAACATCCACGCCAACATCCACCAGCGCATTCCTACTCGCTCGCCTACACCACACACACACACACTCTCTCTTTCTCTCTCTCTCTCTCTCTCTCTCTCTCTCTCGCACACCCAACTACACACTACACAACTACACAACTACACAACTACACAACTACACAACTACACAACTACACAACTACACAACTGCATCCATACAAACGCATGGTGATGTATGTTCTCGATTGGGTTGGGTTGGATGAGTGAAATCGACGTCAAAGCTCTCAAAGTTCAAGCGTTCTCCGATATACTTACGACATGTAGATGCTGGTGTCGATACTGCGTTGCAAAAACAGACAAGCACTGATGGGGAGAAGAACCACTGCTGTCAGTGTCAGTGTCGGTGTCAGTGTCAGAGTCAGTGTCCGCAGGTAATTGCCGACTGCTGCTGCTGATTAGGTTACAAGTCGTCTGCCGGTTTGACTCTCTCGCTCACACACTTACGTAATTCGTGTGCACACACATACGTTCCCTGCACGTCGTTAATACTGACATGATGTATGTACACACGTACGTTGATATGCATATGAAGTGCTGAGATCGGTTGCGCCGCTGCGACGCGTGTTGTCAAGTGCGCAGTCTTTGTGTGAACATATGTCTGTGTGTCTGCGTGCGTGGTATTGCTGATGTGTTGCGCAGTTGATTCGATCGGTGATGTGATAGGACCACGTGGTGTATCAGTGCGGTGCGTCGAATCACGTGTGGGCACACACTCGGCTCGGTCGTGTACCGCTCACTTTTTCGGTCACTTCTTCATGCACGTCGTCGCTCGTATGTTTGTTTGTTTGTTTGTTTGTTTGTTTGTAGTGGTTGTTGTTGTGTCTGTTGTTGTGTCTGTTTTTGGTGTTTGGTGTTGGTGTGTGTGTTGTTCGCGGTTGTGTATTGGTAGTGTGTGTGCTGTTTGCGATGGTGTGTGTGTTTTGTGTGGTTGCGAGCTCCTTTGGCTCAGTTGGTAGAGCGTCAGTCTCATAATCTGAAGGTCGCCAGTTCGATCCTGGCAGGGAGCAAAACATACCTTTTTGCACCGACACGCACGCCACACCACACTCTTCATATGCATACGTCCACACACGCAACCATACAAACATCCACGCCAACATCCACCAGCGCATTCCTACTCGCTCGCCTACACCACACACACACACACTCTCTCTTTCTCTCTCTCTCTCTCTCTCTCTCTCTCGCACACCCAACTACACAACTACACAACTACACAACTACACAACTACACAACTGCATCCATACAAACGCATGGTGATGTATGTTCTCGATTGGGTTGGGTTGGATGAGTGAAATCGACGTCAAAGCTCTCAAAGTTCAAGCGTTCTCCGATATACTTACGACATGTAGATGCTGGTGTCGATACTGCGTTGCAAAAACAGACAAGCACTGATGGGGAGAAGAACCACTGCTGTCAGTGTCAGTGTCGGTGTCAGTGTCAGAGTCAGTGTCCGCAGGTAATTGCCGACTGCTGCTGCTGATTAGGTTACAAGTCGTCTGCCGGTTTGACTCTCTCGCTCACACACTTACGTAATTCGTGTGCACACACATACGTTCCCTGCACGTCGTTAATACTGACATGATGTATGTACACACGTACGTTGATATGCATATGAAGTGCTGAGATCGGTTGCGCCGCTGCGACGCGTGTTGTCAAGTGCGCAGTCTTTGTGTGAACATATGTCTGTGTGTCTGCGTGCGTGGTATTGCTGATGTGTTGCGCAGTTGATTCGATCGGTGATGTGATAGGACCACGTGGTGTATCAGTGCGGTGCGTCGAATCACGTGTGGGCACACACTCGGCTCGGTCGTGTACCGCTCACTTTTTCGGTCACTTCTTCATGCACGTCGTCGCTCGTATGTTTGTTTGTTTGTTTGTTTGTTTGTTTGTTTGTTTGTTTGTAGTGGTTGTTGTTGTGTCTGTTGTTGTGTCTGTTTTTGGTGTTTGGTGTTGGTGTGTGTGTTGTTCGCGGTTGTGTATTGGTAGTGTGTGTGTGCTGTTTGCGATGGTGTGTGTGTTTTGTGTGGTTGCGAGCTCCTTTGGCTCAGTTGGTAGAGCGTCAGTCTCATAATCTGAAGGTCGCCAGTTCGATCCTGGCAGGGAGCAAAACATACCTTTTTGCACCGACACGCACGCCACACCACACTCTTCATATGCATACGTCCACACACGCAACCATACAAACATCCACGCCAACATCCACCAGCGCATTCCTACTCGCTCGCCTACACCACACACACACACACTCTCTCTTTCTCTCTCTCTCTCTCTCTCTCTCTCTCGCACACCCAACTACACAACTACACAACTACACAACTACACAACTACACAACTGCATCCATACAAACGCATGGTGATGTATGTTCTCGATTGGGTTGGGTTGGATGAGTGAAATCGACGTCAAAGCTCTCAAAGTTCAAGCGTTCTCCGATATACTTACGACATGTAGATGCTGGTGTCGATACTGCGTTGCAAAAACAGACAAGCACTGATGGGGAGAAGAACCACTGCTGTCAGTGTCAGTGTCGGTGTCAGTGTCAGAGTCAGTGTCCGCAGGTAATTGCCGACTGCTGCTGCTGATTAGGTTACAAGTCGTCTGCCGGTTTGACTCTCTCGCTCACACACTTACGTAATTCGTGTGCACACACATACGTTCCCTGCACGTCGTTAATACTGACATGATGTATGTACACACGTACGTTGATATGCATATGAAGTGCTGAGATCGGTTGCGCCGCTGCGACGCGTGTTGTCAAGTGCGCAGTCTTTGTGCGAACATATGTCTGTGTGTCTGCGTGCGTGGTATTGCTGATGTGTTGCGCAGTTGATTCGATCGGTGATGTGATAGGACCACGTGGTGTATCAGTGCGGTGCGTCGAATCACGTGTGGGCACACACTCGGCTCGGTCGTGTACCGCTCACTTTTTCGGTCACTTCTTCATGCACGTCGTCGCTCGTATGTTTGTTTGTTTGTTTGTTTGTTTGTTTGTTTGTTTGTTTGTAGTGGTTGTTGTTGTGTCTGTTGTTGTGTCTGTTTTTGGTGTTTGGTGTTGGTGTGTGTGTTGTTCGCGGTTGTGTATTGGTAGTGTGTGTGTGCTGTTTGCGATGGTGTGTGTGTTTTGTGTGGTTGCGAGCTCCTTTGGCTCAGTTGGTAGAGCGTCAGTCTCATAATCTGAAGGTCGCCAGTTCGATCCTGGCAGGGAGCAAAACATACCTTTTTGCACCGACACGCACGCCACACCACACTCTTCATATGCATACGTCCACACACGCAACCATACAAACATCCACGCCAACATCCACCAGCGCATTCCTACTCGCTCGCCTACACCACACACACACACACTCTCTCTTTCTCTCTCTCTCTCTCTCTCTCTCTCTCTCGCACACCCAACTACACAACTACACAACTACACAACTACACAACTGCATCCATACAAACGCATGGTGATGTATGTTCTCGATTGGGTTGGGTTGGATGAGTGAAATCGACGTCAAAGCTCTCAAAGTTCAAGCGTTCTCCGATATACTTACGACATGTAGATGCTGGTGTCGATACTGCGTTGCAAAAACAGACAAGCACTGATGGGGAGAAGAACCACTGCTGTCAGTGTCAGTGTCGGTGTCAGTGTCAGAGTCAGTGTCCGCAGGTAATTGCCGACTGCTGCTGCTGATTAGGTTACAAGTCGTCTGCCGGTTTGACTCTCTCGCTCACACACTTACGTAATTCGTGTGCACACACATACGTTCCCTGCACGTCGTTAATACTGACATGATGTATGTACACACGTACGTTGATATGCATATGAAGTGCTGAGATCGGTTGCGCCGCTGCGACGCGTGTTGTCAAGTGCGCAGTCTTTGTGCGAACATATGTCTGTGTGTCTGCGTGCGTGGTATTGCTGATGTGTTGCGCAGTTGATTCGATCGGTGATGTGATAGGACCACGTGGTGTATCAGTGCGGTGCGTCGAATCACGTGTGGGCACACACTCGGCTCGGTCGTGTACCGCTCACTTTTTCGGTCACTTCTTCATGCACGTCGTCGCTCGTATGTTTGTTTGTTTGTTTGTTTGTTTGTTTGTTGTTGTAGTGGTTGTTGTTGTGTCTGTTGTTGTGTCTGTTTTTGGTGTTTGGTGTTGGTGTGTGTGTTGTTCGCGGTTGTGTATTGGTAGTGTGTGTGTGCTGTTTGCGATGGTGTGTGTGTTTTGTGTGGTTGCGAGCTCCTTTGGCTCAGTTGGTAGAGCGTCAGTCTCATAATCTGAAGGTCGCCAGTTCGATCCTGGCAGGGAGCAAAACATACCTTTTTGCACCGACACGCACGCCACACCACACTCTTCATATGCATACGTCCACACACGCAACCATACAAACATCCACGCCAACATCCACCAGCGCATTCCTACTCGCTCGCCTACACCACACACACACACACTCTCTCTTTCTCTCTCTCTCTCTCTCTCTCTCTCTCTCGCACACCCAACTACACAACTACACAACTACACACTACACAACTACACAACTACACAACTGCATCCATACAAACGCATGGTGATGTATGTTCTCGATTGGGTTGGGTTGGATGAGTGAAATCGACGTCAAAGCTCTCAAAGTTCAAGCGTTCTCCGATATACTTACGACATGTAGATGCTGGTGTCGATACTGCGTTGCAAAAACAGACAAGCACTGATGGGGAGAAGAACCACTGCTGTCAGTGTCAGTGTCGGTGTCAGTGTCAGAGTCAGTGTCCGCAGGTAATTGCCGACTGCTGCTGCTGATTAGGTTACAAGTCGTCTGCCGGTTTGACTCTCTCGCTCACACACTTACGTAATTCGTGTGCACACACATACGTTCCCTGCACGTCGTTAATACTGACATGATGTATGTACACACGTACGTTGATATGCATATGAAGTGCTGAGATCGGTTGCGCCGCTGCGACGCGTGTTGTCAAGTGCGCAGTCTTTGTGCGAACATATGTCTGTGTGTCTGCGTGCGTGGTATTGCTGATGTGTTGCGCAGTTGATTCGATCGGTGATGTGATAGGACCACGTGGTGTATCAGTGCGGTGCGTCGAATCACGTGTGGGCACACACTCGGCTCGGTCGTGTACCGCTCACTTTTTCGGTCACTTCTTCATGCACGCCGTCGCTCGTATGTTTGTTTGTTTGTTTGTTTGTTTGTTTGTAGTGGTTGTTTGTAGTGGTTGTTGTTGTGTCTGTTGTTGTGTCTGTTTTTGGTGTTTGGTGTTGGTGTGTGTGTTGTTCGCGGTTGTGTATTGGTAGTGTGTGTGTGCTGTTTGCGATGGTGTGTGTGTTTTGTGTGGTTGCGAGCTCCTTTGGCTCAGTTGGTAGAGCGTCAGTCTCATAATCTGAAGGTCGCCAGTTCGATCCTGGCAGGGAGCAAAACATACCTTTTTGCACCGACACGCACGCCACACCACACTCTTCATATGCATACGTCCACACACGCAACCATACAAACATCCACGCCAACATCCACCAGCGCATTCCTACTCGCTCGCCTACACCACACACACACACACTCTCTCTTTCTCTCTCTCTCTCTCTCTCTCTCTCTCTCTCGCACACCCAACTACACAACTACACAACTACACAACTACACAACTACACAACTACACAACTGCATCCATACAAACGCATGGTGATGTATGTTCTCGATTGGGTTGGGTTGGATGAGTGAAATCGACGTCAAAGCTCTCAAAGTTCAAGCGTTCTCCGATATACTTACGACATGTAGATGCTGGTGTCGATACTGCGTTGCAAAAACAGACAAGCACTGATGGGGAGAAGAACCACTGCTGTCAGTGTCAGTGTCGGTGTCAGTGTCAGAGTCAGTGTCCGCAGGTAATTGCCGACTGCTGCTGCTGATTAGGTTACAAGTCGTCTGCCGGTTTGACTCTCTCGCTCACACACTTACGTAATTCGTGTGCACACACATACGTTCCCTGCACGTCGTTAATACTGACATGATGTATGTACACACGTACGTTGATATGCATATGAAGTGCTGAGATCGGTTGCGCCGCTGCGACGCGTGTTGTCAAGTGCGCAGTCTTTGTGCGAACATATGTCTGTGTGTCTGCGTGCGTGGTATTGCTGATGTGTTGCGCAGTTGATTCGATCGGTGATGTGATAGGACCACGTGGTGTATCAGTGCGGTGCGTCGAATCACGTGTGGGCACACACTCGGCTCGGTCGTGTACCGCTCACTTTTTCGGTCACTTCTTCATGCACGCCGTCGCTCGTATGTTTGTTTGTTTGTTTGTTTGTTTGTAGTGGTTGTTTGTAGTGGTTGTTGTTGTGTCTGTTGTTGTGTCTGTTTTTGGTGTTTGGTGTTGGTGTGTGTGTTGTTCGCGGTTGTGTATTGGTAGTGTGTGTGTGCTGTTTGCGATGGTGTGTGTGTTTTGTGTGGTTGCGAGCTCCTTTGGCTCAGTTGGTAGAGCGTCAGTCTCATAATCTGAAGGTCGCCAGTTCGATCCTGGCAGGGAGCAAAACATACCTTTTTGCACCGACACGCACGCCACACCACACTCTTCATATGCATACGTCCACACACGCAACCATACAAACATCCACGCCAACATCCACCAGCGCATTCCTACTCGCTCGCCTACACCACACACACACACACTCTCTCTTTCTCTCTCTCTCTCTCTCTCTCTCTCTCTCGCACACCCAACTACACAACTACACAACTACACAACTACACAACTACACAACTACACAACTGCATCCATACAAACGCATGGTGATGTATGTTCTCGATTGGGTTGGGTTGGATGAGTGAAATCGACGTCAAAGCTCTCAAAGTTCAAGCGTTCTCCGATATACTTACGACATGTAGATGCTGGTGTCGATACTGCGTTGCAAAAACAGACAAGCACTGATGGGGAGAAGAACCACTGCTGTCAGTGTCAGTGTCGGTGTCAGTGTCAGAGTCAGTGTCCGCAGGTAATTGCCGACTGCTGCTGCTGATTAGGTTACAAGTCGTCTGCCGGTTTGACTCTCTCGCTCACACACTTACGTAATTCGTGTGCACACACATACGTTCCCTGCACGTCGTTAATACTGACATGATGTATGTACACACGTACGTTGATATGCATATGAAGTGCTGAGATCGGTTGCGCCGCTGCGACGCGTGTTGTCAAGTGCGCAGTCTTTGTGCGAACATATGTCTGTGTGTCTGCGTGCGTGGTATTGCTGATGTGTTGCGCAGTTGATTCGATCGGTGATGTGATAGGACCACGTGGTGTATCAGTGCGGTGCGTCGAATCACGTGTGGGCACACACTCGGCTCGGTCGTGTACCGCTCACTTTTTCGGTCACTTCTTCATGCACGCCGTCGCTCGTATGTTTGTTTGTTTGTTTGTTTGTTTGTTTGTAGTGGTTGTTTGTAGTGGTTGTTGTTGTGTCTGTTGTTGTGTCTGTTTTTGGTGTTTGGTGTTGGTGTGTGTGTTGTTCGCGGTTGTGTATTGGTAGTGTGTGTGTGCTGTTTGCGATGGTGTGTGTGTTTTGTGTGGTTGCGAGCTCCTTTGGCTCAGTTGGTAGAGCGTCAGTCTCATAATCTGAAGGTCGCCAGTTCGATCCTGGCAGGGAGCAAAACATACCTTTTTGCACCGACACGCACGCCACACCACACTCTTCATATGCATACGTCCACACACGCAACCATACAAACATCCACGCCAACATCCACCAGCGCATTCCTACTCGCTCGCCTACACCACACACACACACACTCTCTCTTTCTCTCTCTCTCTCTCTCTCTCTCTCTCTCTCGCACACCCAACTACACAACTACACAACTACACAACTACACAACTACACAACTACACAACTGCATCCATACAAACGCATGGTGATGTATGTTCTCGATTGGGTTGGGTTGGATGAGTGAAATCGACGTCAAAGCTCTCAAAGTTCAAGCGTTCTCCGATATACTTACGACATGTAGATGCTGGTGTCGATACTGCGTTGCAAAAACAGACAAGCACTGATGGGGAGAAGAACCACTGCTGTCAGTGTCAGTGTCGGTGTCAGTGTCAGAGTCAGTGTCCGCAGGTAATTGCCGACTGCTGCTGCTGATTAGGTTACAAGTCGTCTGCCGGTTTGACTCTCTCGCTCACACACTTACGTAATTCGTGTGCACACACATACGTTCCCTGCACGTCGTTAATACTGACATGATGTATGTACACACGTACGTTGATATGCATATGAAGTGCTGAGATCGGTTGCGCCGCTGCGACGCGTGTTGTCAAGTGCGCAGTCTTTGTGCGAACATATGTCTGTGTGTCTGCGTGCGTGGTATTGCTGATGTGTTGCGCAGTTGATTCGATCGGTGATGTGATAGGACCACGTGGTGTATCAGTGCGGTGCGTCGAATCACGTGTGGGCACACACTCGGCTCGGTCGTGTACCGCTCACTTTTTCGGTCACTTCTTCATGCACGCCGTCGCTCGTATGTTTGTTTGTTTGTTTGTTTGTTTGTAGTGGTTGTTTGTAGTGGTTGTTGTTGTGTCTGTTGTTGTGTCTGTTTTTGGTGTTTGGTGTTGGTGTGTGTGTTGTTCGCGGTTGTGTATTGGTAGTGTGTGTGTGCTGTTTGCGATGGTGTGTGTGTTTTGTGTGGTTGCGAGCTCCTTTGGCTCAGTTGGTAGAGCGTCAGTCTCATAATCTGAAGGTCGCCAGTTCGATCCTGGCAGGGAGCAAAACATACCTTTTTGCACCGACACGCACGCCACACCACACTCTTCATATGCATACGTCCACACACGCAACCATACAAACATCCACGCCAACATCCACCAGCGCATTCCTACTCGCTCGCCTACACCACACACACACACACTCTCTCTTTCTCTCTCTCTCTCTCTCTCTCTCTCTCTCTCGCACACCCAACTACACAACTACACAACTACACAACTACACAACTACACAACTGCATCCATACAAACGCATGGTGATGTATGTTCTCGATTGGGTTGGGTTGGATGAGTGAAATCGACGTCAAAGCTCTCAAAGTTCAAGCGTTCTCCGATATACTTACGACATGTAGATGCTGGTGTCGATACTGCGTTGCAAAAACAGACAAGCACTGATGGGGAGAAGAACCACTGCTGTCAGTGTCAGTGTCGGTGTCAGTGTCAGAGTCAGTGTCCGCAGGTAATTGCCGACTGCTGCTGCTGATTAGGTTACAAGTCGTCTGCCGGTTTGACTCTCTCGCTCACACACTTACGTAATTCGTGTGCACACACATACGTTCCCTGCACGTCGTTAATACTGACATGATGTATGTACACACGTACGTTGATATGCATATGAAGTGCTGAGATCGGTTGCGCCGCTGCGACGCGTGTTGTCAAGTGCGCAGTCTTTGTGCGAACATATGTCTGTGTGTCTGCGTGCGTGGTATTGCTGATGTGTTGCGCAGTTGATTCGATCGGTGATGTGATAGGACCACGTGGTGTATCAGTGCGGTGCGTCGAATCACGTGTGGGCACACACTCGGCTCGGTCGTGTACCGCTCACTTTTTCGGTCACTTCTTCATGCACGTCGTCGCTCGTATGTTTGTTGTTTGTTTGTTTGTTTGTTTGTAGTGGTTGTTTGTAGTGGTTGTTGTTGTGTCTGTTGTTGTGTCTGTTTTTGGTGTTTGGTGTTGGTGTGTGTGTTGTTCGCGGTTGTGTATTGGTAGTGTGTGTGTGCTGTTTGCGATGGTGTGTGTGTTTTGTGTGGTTGCGAGCTCCTTTGGCTCAGTTGGTAGAGCGTCAGTCTCATAATCTGAAGGTCGCCAGTTCGATCCTGGCAGGGAGCAAAACATACCTTTTTGCACCGACACGCACGCCACACCACACTCTTCATATGCATACGTCCACACACGCAACCATACAAACATCCACGCCAACATCCACCAGCGCATTCCTACTCGCTCGCCTACACCACACACACACACACTCTCTCTTTCTCTCTCTCTCTCTCTCTCTCTCTCTCTCTCGCACACCCAACTACACAACTACACAACTACACAACTACACAACTACACAACTACACAACTGCATCCATACAAACGCATGGTGATGTATGTTCTCGATTGGGTTGGGTTGGATGAGTGAAATCGACGTCAAAGCTCTCAAAGTTCAAGCGTTCTCCGATATACTTACGACATGTAGATGCTGGTGTCGATACTGCGTTGCAAAAACAGACAAGCACTGATGGGGAGAAGAACCACTGCTGTCAGTGTCAGTGTCGGTGTCAGTGTCAGAGTCAGTGTCCGCAGGTAATTGCCGACTGCTGCTGCTGATTAGGTTACAAGTCGTCTGCCGGTTTGACTCTCTCGCTCACACACTTACGTAATTCGTGTGCACACACATACGTTCCCTGCACGTCGTTAATACTGACATGATGTATGTACACACGTACGTTGATATGCATATGAAGTGCTGAGATCGGTTGCGCCGCTGCGACGCGTGTTGTCAAGTGCGCAGTCTTTGTGCGAACATATGTCTGTGTGTCTGCGTGCGTGGTATTGCTGATGTGTTGCGCAGTTGATTCGATCGGTGATGTGATAGGACCACGTGGTGTATCAGTGCGGTGCGTCGAATCACGTGTGGGCACACACTCGGCTCGGTCGTGTACCGCTCACTTTTTCGGTCACTTCTTCATGCACGTCGTCGCTCGTATGTTTGTTTGTTTGTTTGTTTGTTTGTTTGTAGTGGTTGTTTGTAGTGGTTGTTGTTGTGTCTGTTGTTGTGTCTGTTTTTGGTGTTTGGTGTTGGTGTGTGTGTTGTTCGCGGTTGTGTATTGGTAGTGTGTGTGTGCTGTTTGCGATGGTGTGTGTGTTTTGTGTGGTTGCGAGCTCCTTTGGCTCAGTTGGTAGAGCGTCAGTCTCATAATCTGAAGGTCGCCAGTTCGATCCTGGCAGGGAGCAAAACATACCTTTTTGCACCGACACGCACGCCACACCACACTCTTCATATGCATACGTCCACACACGCAACCATACAAACATCCACGCCAACATCCACCAGCGCATTCCTACTCGCTCGCCTACACCACACACACACACACTCTCTCTTTCTCTCTCTCTCTCTCTCTCTCTCTCTCGCACACCCAACTACACAACTACACAACTACACAACTACACAACTACACAACTACACAACTGCATCCATACAAACGCATGGTGATGTATGTTCTCGATTGGGTTGGGTTGGATGAGTGAAATCGACGTCAAAGCTCTCAAAGTTCAAGCGTTCTCCGATATACTTACGACATGTAGATGCTGGTGTCGATACTGCGTTGCAAAAACAGACAAGCACTGATGGGGAGAAGAACCACTGCTGTCAGTGTCAGTGTCGGTGTCAGTGTCAGAGTCAGTGTCCGCAGGTAATTGCCGACTGCTGCTGCTGATTAGGTTACAAGTCGTCTGCCGGTTTGACTCTCTCGCTCACACACTTACGTAATTCGTGTGCACACACATACGTTCCCTGCACGTCGTTAATACTGACATGATGTATGTACACACGTACGTTGATATGCATATGAAGTGCTGAGATCGGTTGCGCCGCTGCGACGCGTGTTGTCAAGTGCGCAGTCTTTGTGCGAACATATGTCTGTGTGTCTGCGTGCGTGGTATTGCTGATGTGTTGCGCAGTTGATTCGATCGGTGATGTGATAGGACCACGTGGTGTATCAGTGCGGTGCGTCGAATCACGTGTGGGCACACACTCGGCTCGGTCGTGTACCGCTCACTTTTTCGGTCACTTCTTCATGCACGCCGTCGCTCGTATGTTTGTTTGTTTGTTTGTTTGTTTGTTTGTAGTGGTTGTTTGTAGTGGTTGTTGTTGTGTCTGTTGTTGTGTCTGTTTTTGGTGTTTGGTGTTGGTGTGTGTGTTGTTCGCGGTTGTGTATTGGTAGTGTGTGTGTGCTGTTTGCGATGGTGTGTGTGTTTTGTGTGGTTGCGAGCTCCTTTGGCTCAGTTGGTAGAGCGTCAGTCTCATAATCTGAAGGTCGCCAGTTCGATCCTGGCAGGGAGCAAAACATACCTTTTTGCACCGACACGCACGCCACACCACACTCTTCATATGCATACGTCCACACACGCAACCATACAAACATCCACGCCAACATCCACCAGCGCATTCCTACTCGCTCGCCTACACCACACACACACACACTCTCTCTTTCTCTCTCTCTCTCTCTCTCTCTCTCTCTCGCACACCCAACTACACAACTACACAACTACACAACTACACAACTACACAACTACACAACTGCATCCATACAAACGCATGGTGATGTATGTTCTCGATTGGGTTGGGTTGGATGAGTGAAATCGACGTCAAAGCTCTCAAAGTTCAAGCGTTCTCCGATATACTTACGACATGTAGATGCTGGTGTCGATACTGCGTTGCAAAAACAGACAAGCACTGATGGGGAGAAGAACCACTGCTGTCAGTGTCAGTGTCGGTGTCAGTGTCAGAGTCAGTGTCCGCAGGTAATTGCCGACTGCTGCTGCTGATTAGGTTACAAGTCGTCTGCCGGTTTGACTCTCTCGCTCACACACTTACGTAATTCGTGTGCACACACATACGTTCCCTGCACGTCGTTAATACTGACATGATGTATGTACACACGTACGTTGATATGCATATGAAGTGCTGAGATCGGTTGCGCCGCTGCGACGCGTGTTGTCAAGTGCGCAGTCTTTGTGCGAACATATGTCTGTGTGTCTGCGTGCGTGGTATTGCTGATGTGTTGCGCAGTTGATTCGATCGGTGATGTGATAGGACCACGTGGTGTATCAGTGCGGTGCGTCGAATCACGTGTGGGCACACACTCGGCTCGGTCGTGTACCGCTCACTTTTTCGGTCACTTCTTCATGCACGCCGTCGCTCGTATGTTTGTTTGTTTGTTTGTTTGTTTGTTTGTAGTGGTTGTTTGTAGTGGTTGTTGTTGTGTCTGTTGTTGTGTCTGTTTTTGGTGTTTGGTGTTGGTGTGTGTGTTGTTCGCGGTTGTGTATTGGTAGTGTGTGTGTGCTGTTTGCGATGGTGTGTGTGTTTTGTGTGGTTGCGAGCTCCTTTGGCTCAGTTGGTAGAGCGTCAGTCTCATAATCTGAAGGTCGCCAGTTCGATCCTGGCAGGGAGCAAAACATACCTTTTTGCACCGACACGCACGCCACACCACACTCTTCATATGCATACGTCCACACACGCAACCATACAAACATCCACGCCAACATCCACCAGCGCATTCCTACTCGCTCGCCTACACCACACACACACACACTCTCTCTTTCTCTCTCTCTCTCTCTCTCTCTCTCTCTCGCACACCCAACTACACAACTACACAACTACACAACTACACAACTACACAACTACACAACTGCATCCATACAAACGCATGGTGATGTATGTTCTCGATTGGGTTGGGTTGGATGAGTGAAATCGACGTCAAAGCTCTCAAAGTTCAAGCGTTCTCCGATATACTTACGACATGTAGATGCTGGTGTCGATACTGCGTTGCAAAAACAGACAAGCACTGATGGGGAGAAGAACCACTGCTGTCAGTGTCAGTGTCGGTGTCAGTGTCAGAGTCAGTGTCCGCAGGTAATTGCCGACTGCTGCTGCTGATTAGGTTACAAGTCGTCTGCCGGTTTGACTCTCTCGCTCACACACTTACGTAATTCGTGTGCACACACATACGTTCCCTGCACGTCGTTAATACTGACATGATGTATGTACACACGTACGTTGATATGCATATGAAGTGCTGAGATCGGTTGCGCCGCTGCGACGCGTGTTGTCAAGTGCGCAGTCTTTGTGCGAACATATGTCTGTGTGTCTGCGTGCGTGGTATTGCTGATGTGTTGCGCAGTTGATTCGATCGGTGATGTGATAGGACCACGTGGTGTATCAGTGCGGTGCGTCGAATCACGTGTGGGCACACACTCGGCTCGGTCGTGTACCGCTCACTTTTTCGGTCACTTCTTCATGCACGCCGTCGCTCGTATGTTTGTTTGTTTGTTTGTTTGTTTGTTTGTAGTGGTTGTTTGTAGTGGTTGTTGTTGTGTCTGTTGTTGTGTCTGTTTTTGGTGTTTGGTGTTGGTGTGTGTGTTGTTCGCGGTTGTGTATTGGTAGTGTGTGTGTGCTGTTTGCGATGGTGTGTGTGTTTTGTGTGGTTGCGAGCTCCTTTGGCTCAGTTGGTAGAGCGTCAGTCTCATAATCTGAAGGTCGCCAGTTCGATCCTGGCAGGGAGCAAAACATACCTTTTTGCACCGACACGCACGCCACACCACACTCTTCATATGCATACGTCCACACACGCAACCATACAAACATCCACGCCAACATCCACCAGCGCATTCCTACTCGCTCGCCTACACCACACACACACACACTCTCTCTTTCTCTCTCTCTCTCTCTCTCTCTCTCTCTCGCACACCCAACTACACAACTACACAACTACACAACTACACAACTACACAACTGCATCCATACAAACGCATGGTGATGTATGTTCTCGATTGGGTTGGGTTGGATGAGTGAAATCGACGTCAAAGCTCTCAAAGTTCAAGCGTTCTCCGATATACTTACGACATGTAGATGCTGGTGTCGATACTGCGTTGCAAAAACAGACAAGCACTGATGGGGAGAAGAACCACTGCTGTCAGTGTCAGTGTCGGTGTCAGTGTCAGAGTCAGTGTCCGCAGGTAATTGCCGACTGCTGCTGCTGATTAGGTTACAAGTCGTCTGCCGGTTTGACTCTCTCGCTCACACACTTACGTAATTCGTGTGCACACACATACGTTCCCTGCACGTCGTTAATACTGACATGATGTATGTACACACGTACGTTGATATGCATATGAAGTGCTGAGATCGGTTGCGCCGCTGCGACGCGTGTTGTCAAGTGCGCAGTCTTTGTGCGAACATATGTCTGTGTGTCTGCGTGCGTGGTATTGCTGATGTGTTGCGCAGTTGATTCGATCGGTGATGTGATAGGACCACGTGGTGTATCAGTGCGGTGCGTCGAATCACGTGTGGGCACACACTCGGCTCGGTCGTGTACCGCTCACTTTTTCGGTCACTTCTTCATGCACGCCGTCGCTCGTATGTTTGTTTGTTTGTTTGTTTGTTTGTAGTGGTTGTTTGTAGTGGTTGTTGTTGTGTCTGTTGTTGTGTCTGTTTTTGGTGTTTGGTGTTGGTGTGTGTGTTGTTCGCGGTTGTGTATTGGTAGTGTGTGTGTGCTGTTTGCGATGGTGTGTGTGTTTTGTGTGGTTGCGAGCTCCTTTGGCTCAGTTGGTAGAGCGTCAGTCTCATAATCTGAAGGTCGCCAGTTCGATCCTGGCAGGGAGCAAAACATACCTTTTTGCACCGACACGCACGCCACACCACACTCTTCATATGCATACGTCCACACACGCAACCATACAAACATCCACGCCAACATCCACCAGCGCATTCCTACTCGCTCGCCTACACCACACACACACACACTCTCTCTTTCTCTCTCTCTCTCTCTCTCTCTCTCTCTCTCGCACACCCAACTACACAACTACACAACTACACAACTACACAACTACACAACTGCATCCATACAAACGCATGGTGATGTATGTTCTCGATTGGGTTGGGTTGGATGAGTGAAATCGACGTCAAAGCTCTCAAAGTTCAAGCGTTCTCCGATATACTTACGACATGTAGATGCTGGTGTCGATACTGCGTTGCAAAAACAGACAAGCACTGATGGGGAGAAGAACCACTGCTGTCAGTGTCAGTGTCGGTGTCAGTGTCAGAGTCAGTGTCCGCAGGTAATTGCCGACTGCTGCTGCTGATTAGGTTACAAGTCGTCTGCCGGTTTGACTCTCTCGCTCACACACTTACGTAATTCGTGTGCACACACATACGTTCCCTGCACGTCGTTAATACTGACATGATGTATGTACACACGTACGTTGATATGCATATGAAGTGCTGAGATCGGTTGCGCCGCTGCGACGCGTGTTGTCAAGTGCGCAGTCTTTGTGCGAACATATGTCTGTGTGTCTGCGTGCGTGGTATTGCTGATGTGTTGCGCAGTTGATTCGATCGGTGATGTGATAGGACCACGTGGTGTATCAGTGCGGTGCGTCGAATCACGTGTGGGCACACACTCGGCTCGGTCGTGTACCGCTCACTTTTTCGGTCACTTCTTCATGCACGTCGTCGCTCGTATGTTTGTTTGTTTGTTTGTTTGTTTGTTTGTAGTGGTTGTTTGTAGTGGTTGTTGTTGTGTCTGTTGTTGTGTCTGTTTTTGGTGTTTGGTGTTGGTGTGTGTGTTGTTCGCGGTTGTGTATTGGTAGTGTGTGTGTGCTGTTTGCGATGGTGTGTGTGTTTTGTGTGGTTGCGAGCTCCTTTGGCTCAGTTGGTAGAGCGTCAGTCTCATAATCTGAAGGTCGCCAGTTCGATCCTGGCAGGGAGCAAAACATACCTTTTTGCACCGACACGCACGCCACACCACACTCTTCATATGCATACGTCCACACACGCAACCATACAAACATCCACGCCAACATCCACCAGCGCATTCCTACTCGCTCGCCTACACCACACACACACACACTCTCTCTTTCTCTCTCTCTCTCTCTCTCTCTCTCTCTCGCACACCCAACTACACAACTACAACTACACAACTACACAACTACACAACTACACAACTGCATCCATACAAACGCATGGTGATGTATGTTCTCGATTGGGTTGGGTTGGATGAGTGAAATCGACGTCAAAGCTCTCAAAGTTCAAGCGTTCTCCGATATACTTACGACATGTAGATGCTGGTGTCGATACTGCGTTGCAAAAACAGACAAGCACTGATGGGGAGAAGAACCACTGCTGTCAGTGTCAGTGTCGGTGTCAGTGTCAGAGTCAGTGTCCGCAGGTAATTGCCGACTGCTGCTGCTGATTAGGTTACAAGTCGTCTGCCGGTTTGACTCTCTCGCTCACACACTTACGTAATTCGTGTGCACACACATACGTTCCCTGCACGTCGTTAATACTGACATGATGTATGTACACACGTACGTTGATATGCATATGAAGTGCTGAGATCGGTTGCGCCGCTGCGACGCGTGTTGTCAAGTGCGCAGTCTTTGTGCGAACATATGTCTGTGTGTCTGCGTGCGTGGTATTGCTGATGTGTTGCGCAGTTGATTCGATCGGTGATGTGATAGGACCACGTGGTGTATCAGTGCGGTGCGTCGAATCACGTGTGGGCACACACTCGGCTCGGTCGTGTACCGCTCACTTTTTCGGTCACTTCTTCATGCACGTCGTCGCTCGTATGTTTGTTTGTTTGTTTGTTTGTTTGTAGTGGTTGTTTGTAGTGGTTGTTGTTGTGTCTGTTGTTGTGTCTGTTTTTGGTGTTTGGTGTTGGTGTGTGTGTTGTTCGCGGTTGTGTATTGGTAGTGTGTGTGTGCTGTTTGCGATGGTGTGTGTGTTTTGTGTGGTTGCGAGCTCCTTTGGCTCAGTTGGTAGAGCGTCAGTCTCATAATCTGAAGGTCGCCAGTTCGATCCTGGCAGGGAGCAAAACATACCTTTTTGCACCGACACGCACGCCACACCACACTCTTCATATGCATACGTCCACACACGCAACCATACAAACATCCACGCCAACATCCACCAGCGCATTCCTACTCGCTCGCCTACACCACACACACACACACTCTCTCTTTCTCTCTCTCTCTCTCTCTCTCTCTCTCGCACCCAACTACAACTACACAACTACACAACTACACACTACACAACTACACAACTACACACACAACTACACAACTACACAACTGCATCCATACAAACGCATGGTGATGTATGTTCTCGATTGGGTTGGGTTGGATGAGTGAAATCGACGTCAAAGCTCTCAAAGTTCAAGCGTTCTCCGATATACTTACGACATGTAGATGCTGGTGTCGATACTGCGTTGCAAAAACAGACAAGCACTGATGGGGAGAAGAACCACTGCTGTCAGTGTCAGTGTCGGTGTCAGTGTCAGAGTCAGTGTCCGCAGGTAATTGCCGACTGCTGCTGCTGATTAGGTTACAAGTCGTCTGCCGGTTTGACTCTCTCGCTCACACACTTACGTAATTCGTGTGCACACACATACGTTCCCTGCACGTCGTTAATACTGACATGATGTATGTACACACGTACGTTGATATGCATATGAAGTGCTGAGATCGGTTGCGCCGCTGCGACGCGTGTTGTCAAGTGCGCAGTCTTTGTGCGAACATATGTCTGTGTGTCTGCGTGCGTGGTATTGCTGATGTGTTGCGCAGTTGATTCGATCGGTGATGTGATAGGACCACGTGGTGTATCAGTGCGGTGCGTCGAATCACGTGTGGGCACACACTCGGCTCGGTCGTGTACCGCTCACTTTTTCGGTCACTTCTTCATGCACGTCGTCGCTCGTATGTTTGTTTGTTTGTTTGTTTGTTTGTTTGTAGTGGTTGTTTGTAGTGGTTGTTGTTGTGTCTGTTGTTGTGTCTGTTTTTGGTGTTTGGTGTTGGTGTGTGTGTTGTTCGCGGTTGTGTATTGGTAGTGTGTGTGTGCTGTTTGCGATGGTGTGTGTGTTTTGTGTGGTTGCGAGCTCCTTTGGCTCAGTTGGTAGAGCGTCAGTCTCATAATCTGAAGGTCGCCAGTTCGATCCTGGCAGGGAGCAAAACATACCTTTTTGCACCGACACGCACGCCACACCACACTCTTCATATGCATACGTCCACACACGCAACCATACAAACATCCACGCCAACATCCACCAGCGCATTCCTACTCGCTCGCCTACACCACACACACACACACTCTCTCTTTCTCTCTCTCTCTCTCTCTCTCTCTCTCGCACACCAACTACAACTACACAACTACACAACTACACAACTACACAACTACACAACTGCATCCATACAAACGCATGGTGATGTATGTTCTCGATTGGGTTGGGTTGGATGAGTGAAATCGACGTCAAAGCTCTCAAAGTTCAAGCGTTCTCCGATATACTTACGACATGTAGATGCTGGTGTCGATACTGCGTTGCAAAAACAGACAAGCACTGATGGGGAGAAGAACCACTGCTGTCAGTGTCAGTGTCGGTGTCAGTGTCAGAGTCAGTGTCCGCAGGTAATTGCCGACTGCTGCTGCTGATTAGGTTACAAGTCGTCTGCCGGTTTGACTCTCTCGCTCACACACTTACGTAATTCGTGTGCACACACATACGTTCCCTGCACGTCGTTAATACTGACATGATGTATGTACACACGTACGTTGATATGCATATGAAGTGCTGAGATCGGTTGCGCCGCTGCGACGCGTGTTGTCAAGTGCGCAGTCTTTGTGCGAACATATGTCTGTGTGTCTGCGTGCGTGGTATTGCTGATGTGTTGCGCAGTTGATTCGATCGGTGATGTGATAGGACCACGTGGTGTATCAGTGCGGTGCGTCGAATCACGTGTGGGCACACACTCGGCTCGGTCGTGTACCGCTCACTTTTTCGGTCACTTCTTCATGCACGCCGTCGCTCGTATGTTTGTTTGTTTTGTTTGTTTGTTTGTAGTGGTTGTTTGTAGTGGTTGTTGTTGTGTCTGTTGTTGTGTCTGTTTTTGGTGTTTGGTGTTGGTGTGTGTGTTTGTTCGCGGTTGTGTATTGGTAGTGTGTGTGTGCTGTTTGCGATGGTGTGTGTGTTTTGTGTGGTTGCGAGCTCCTTTGGCTCAGTTGGTAGAGCGTCAGTCTCATAATCTGAAGGTCGCCAGTTCGATCCTGGCAGGGAGCAAAACATACCTTTTTGCACCGACACGCACGCCACACCACACTCTTCATATGCATACGTCCACACACGCAACCATACAAACATCCACGCCAACATCCACCAGCGCATTCTACTCGCTCGCCTACACCACACACACACACACTCTCTCTTTCTCTCTCTCTCTCTCTCTCTCTCTCTCTCCCTCCACTACACATATACTACAACACACACTACACACTACACAACTACACAACTACACAACTACACAAATGCATCCATACAAACGCATGGTGATGTATGTTCTCGATTGGGTTGGGTTGGATGAGTGAAATCGACGTCAAAGCTCTCAAAGTTCAAGCGTTCTCGATATACTTACGACATTGTAGATGCTGGTGTCGATACTGCGTTGCAAAAACAGACAAGCACTGATGGGGAGAAGAACCACTGCTGTCAGGTGTCAGTGTCGGTGTCAGTGTCAGAGTCAGTGTCCGCAGGGTAATTGCCGACTGCTGCTGCTGATTAGGTTACAAGTCGTCTGCCGGTTTGACTCTCTCGCTCACACACTTACGTAATTCGTGTGCACACAAATACTTTCCCTGCACGTCGTTAATACTGACATGATGTATGTACACACGTACGTTGATATGCATATGAAGTGCTGAGATCGGTTTGCGCCGCTGCGACGCGTGTTGTCAAGTGCGCAGTCTTTGTGCGAACATATGTCTGTGTGTCTGCGTGCGTGGTATTGCTGATGTGTTGCGCAGTTGATTCGATCGGTGATGTGATAGGACCACGTGGTGTATCAGTGCGGTGCGTCGAATCACGTGTGGGCACACACTCGGCTCGGTCGTGTACCGCTCACTTTTTCGGTCACTTCTTCATGCACGTCGTCGCTCGTATGTTTGTTTGTTTGTTTGTTTGTTTGTTTGTAGTGGTTGTTTGTAGTGGTTGTTGTTGTGTCTGTTGTTGTGTCTGTTTTTGGTGTTTGGTGTTGGTGTGTGTGTTGTTCGCGGTTGTGTATTGGTAGTGTGTGTGTGCTGTTTGCAATGGTGTGTGTGTTTGTGTGGTTGCGAGCTCCTTTGGCTCAGTTGGTAGAGCGTCAGTCTCATAATCTGAAGGTCGCCAGTTCGATCCTGGCAGGGAGCAAAACATACCTTTTTGCACCGACACGCACGCCACACCACACTCTTCATATGCATACGTCCACACACGCAACCATACAAACATCCACGCCAACATCCACCAGCGCATTCCTACTCGCTCGCTACACCACACACACACACACTCTCCTCTTTCTCTCTCTCTCTCTCTCTCTCTCTCTCTCTCTCGCACACCCAACTACACACTACACACTACAACTACACACTACACACTACACAACTGCATCCATACAAACGCATGGTGATGTATGTTCTCGATTGGGTTGGGTTGGATGAGTGAAATCGACGTCAAAGCTCTCAAAGTTCAAGCGTTCTCCGATATACTTACGACATGTAGATGCTGGTGTCGATACTGCGTTGCAAAAACAGACAAGCACTGATGGGGGAGAAGAACCACTGCTGTCAGTGTCAGTGTCGGTGTCAGTGTCAGAGTCAGTGTCCGCAGGTAATTGCCGACTGCTGCTGCTGATTAGTTTACAAGTCGTCTGCCGGTTTTGACTCTCTCGCTCACACACTTACGTAATTCGTGTGCACACACATACGTTCCCTGCACGTCGTTAATACTGACATGATGTATGTACACACGTACGTTGATATGCATATGAAGTGCTGAGATCGGTTGCGCCGCTGCGACGCGTGTTGTCAAGTGCGCAGTCTTTGTGCGAACATATGTCTGTGTGTCTGCGTGCGTGGTATTGCTGATGTGTTGCGCAGTTGATTCGATCGGTGATGTGATAGGACCACGTGGTGTATCAGTGCGGTGCGTCGAATCACGTGTGGGCACACACTCGGCTCGGTCGTGTACCGCTCACTTTTTCGGTCACTTCTTCATGCACGCCGTCGCTCGTATGTTTGTTTGTTTGTTTGTTGTTTGTTTGTAGTGGTTGTTTGTAGTGGTTGTTGTTGTGTCTGTTGTTGTGTCTGTTTTTGGTGTTTGGTGTTGGTGTGTGTGTTGTTCGCGGTTGTGTATTGGTAGTGTGTGTGTGCTGTTTGCGATGGTGTGTGTGTTTTGTGTGGTTGCGAGCTCCTTTGGCTCAGTTGGTAGAGCGTCAGTCTCATAATCTGAAGGTCGCCAGTTCGATCCTGGCAGGGAGCAAAACATACCTTTTTGCAACCGACACGCACGCCACACACACTCTTCATATGCATACGTCCACACACGCAACCATACAAACATCCACGCCAACATCCACCAGCGCATTCCTACTCGCTCGCCTACACCACACACACACACACTCTCTCTTTCTCTCTCTCTCTCTCTCTCTCTCTCTCTCTCGCACACACCAACTACCACAACTACACAACTAACAAAACAATACCAACTACACAAACTGCATCCATACAAACGCATGGTGATGTATGTTCTCGATTGGGTTGGGTTTGGATGAGTGAAATCGACGTCAAAGCTCTCAAGTTCAAGCGTTCTCCGATATACTTACGACATGTAGATGCTGGTGTCGATTACTGCGTTGCAAAAACAGACAAGCACTGATGGGGAGAAGAACCACTGCGGTCAGTGTCAGTGTCGGTGTCAGTGTCAGAGTCAGTGTCCGCAGGTAATTGCCGACTGCTGCTGCTGATTAGGTTACAAGTCGTCTGCCGGTTTGACTCTCTCGCTCACACACTTACGTAATTCGTGTGCACACACATACGTTCCCTGCACGTCGTTAATACTGACATGATGTATGTACACACGTACGTTGATATGCATATGAAGTGCTGAGATCGGTTGCGCCGCTGCGACGCGTGTTGTCAAGTGCGCAGTCTTTGTGCGAACATATGTCTGTGTGTCTGCGTGCGTGGTATTGCTGATGTGTTGCGCAGTTGATTCGATCGGTGATGTGATAGGACCACGTGGTGTATCAGTGCGGTGCGTCGAATCACGTGTGGGCACACACTCGGCTCGGTCGTGTACCGCTCACTTTTTCGGTCACTTCTTCATGCACGTCGTCGCTCGTATGTTTGTTTGTTTGTTTGTTTGTTTGTTTGTAGTGGTTGTTTGTAGTGGTTGTTGTTGTGTCTGTTGTTGTGTCTGTTTTTGGTGTTTGGTGTTGGTGTGTGTGTTGTTCGCGGTTGTGTATTGGTAGTGTGTGTGTGCTGTTTGCGATGGTGTGTGTGTTTTGTGTGGTTGCGAGCTCCTTTGGCTCAGTTGGTAGAGCGTCAGTCTCATAATCTGAAGGTCGCCAGTTCGATCCTGGCAGGGAGCAAAACATACCTTTTTGCACCGACACGCACGCCACACCACACTCTTCATATGCATACGTCCACACACGCAACCATACAAACATCCACGCCAACATCCACCAGCGCATTCCTACTCGCTCGCCTACACCACACACACACACACTCTCTCTTTCTCTCTCTCTCTCTCTCTCTCTCTCTCTCTCGCACACCCAACTACACAACTACACTACAACTACACAACTACACTACACAACTACACAACTACACAACTGCATCCATACAAACGCATGGTGATGTATGTTCTCGATTGGGTTGGGTTGGATGAGTGAAATCGACGTCAAAGCTCTCAAAGTTCAAGCGTTCTCCGATATACTTACGACATGTAGATGCTGGTGTCGATACTGCGTTGCAAAAACAGACAAGCACTGATGGGGAGAAGAACCACTGCTGTCAGTGTCAGTGTCGGTGTCAGTGTCAGAGTCAGTGTCCGCAGGTAATTGCCGACTGCTGCTGCTGATTAGGTTACAAGTCGTCTGCCGGTTTGACTCTCTCGCTCACACACTTACGTAATTCGTGTGCACACACATACGTTCCCTGCACGTCGTTAATACTGACATGATGTATGTACACACGTACGTTGATATGCATATGAAGTGCTGAGATCGGTTGCGCCGCTGCGACGCGTGTTGTCAAGTGCGCAGTCTTTGTGCGAACATATGTCTGTGTGTCTGCGTGCGTGGTATTGCTGATGTGTTGCGCAGTTGATTCGATCGGTGATGTGATAGGACCACGTGGTGTATCAGTGCGGTGCGTCGAATCACGTGTGGGCACACACTCGGCTCGGTCGTGTACCGCTCACTTTTTCGGTCACTTCTTCATGCACGTCGTCGCTCGTATGTTTGTTTGTTTGTTTGTTTGTTTGTTTGTAGTGGTTGTTTGTAGGGTTGTTGTGTGTCTGTTGTTGTGTCTGTTTTTGGTGTTTGGTGTTGGTGTGTGTGTGTTGTTCGCGGTTGTGTATTGGTAGTGTGTGTGTGCTGTTTGCGATGGTGTGTGTGTTTTGTGTGGTTGCGAGCTCCTTTGGCTCAGTTGGTAGAGCGTCAGTCTCATAATCTGAAGGTCGCCAGTTCGATCCTGGCAGGGAGCAAAACATACCTTTTTGCACCGACACGCACGCCTACACCACACTCTTCATATGCATACGTCCACACACGCAACCATACAAACATCCACGCCAACATCCACCAGCGCATTCCTACTCGCTCGCCTACACCACACACACACACACTCTCTCTTTCTCTCTCTCTCTCTCTCTCTCTCTCTCTCTCGCACACCCAACTACACAACTACACAACTACACAACTACAACAACTACACAACTACAACAACTGCATCCATACAAACGCATGGTGATGTATGTTCTCGATTGGGTTGGGTTGGATGAGTGAAATCGACGTCAAAGCTCTCAAAGTTCAAGCGTTCTCCGATATACTTACGACATGTAGATGCTGGTGTCGATACTGCGTTGCAAAAACAGACAAGCACTGATGGGGAGAAGAACCACTGCTGTCAGTGTCAGTGTCGGTGTCAGTGTCAGAGTCAGTGTCCGCAGGTAATTGCCGACTGCTGCTGCTGATTAGGTTACAAGTCGTCTGCCGGTTTGACTCTCTCGCTCACACACTTACGTAATTCGTGTGCACACACATACGTTCCCTGCACGTCGTTAATACTGACATGATGTATGTACACACGTACGTTGATATGCATATGAAGTGCTGAGATCGGTTGCGCCGCTGCGACGCGTGTTGTCAAGTGCGCAGTCTTTGTGCGAACATATGTCTGTGTGTCTGCGTGCGTGGTATTGCTGATGTGTTGCGCAGTTGATTCGATCGGTGATGTGATAGGACCACGTGGTGTATCAGTGCGGTGCGTCGAATCACGTGTGGGCACACACTCGGCTCGGTCGTGTACCGCTCACTTTTTCGGTCACTTCTTCATGCACGTCGTCGCTCGTATGTTTGTTTGTTTGTTTGTTTGTTTGTTTGTAGTGGTTGTTTGTAGTGGTTGTTGTTGTGTCTGTTGTTGTGTCTGTTTTTGGTGTTTGGTGTTGGTGTGTGTGTTGTTCGCGGTTGTGTATTGGTAGTGTGTGTGTGCTGTTTGCGATGGTGTGTGTGTGTTTTGTGTGGTTGCGAGCTCCTTTGGCTCAGTTGGTAGAGCGTCAGTCTCATAATCTGAAGGTCGCCAGTTCGATCCTGGCAGGGAGCAAAACATACCTTTTTGCACCGACACGCACGCCACACCACACTCTTCATATGCATACGTCCACACACGCAACCATACAAACATCCACGCCAACATCCACCAGCGCATTCCTACTCGCTCGCCTACACCACACACACACACACTCTCTCTTTCTCTCTCTCTCTCTCTCTCTCTCTCTCGCACACCCAACACTACACAACTACAACTACACACTACACAACTACACAACTACACAACTGCATCCATACAAACGCATGGTGATGTATGTTCTCGATTGGGTTGGGTTGGATGAGTGAAATCGACGTCAAAGCTCTCAAAGTTCAAGCGTTCTCCGATATACTTACGACATGTAGATGCTGGTGTCGATACTGCGTTGCAAAAACAGACAAGCACTGATGGGGAGAAGAACCACTGCTGTCAGTGTCAGTGTCGGTGTCAGTGTCAGAGTCAGTGTCCGCAGGTAATTGCCGACTGCTGCTGCTGATTAGGTTACAAGTCGTCTGCCGGTTTGACTCTCTCGCTCACACACTTACGTAATTCGTGTGCACACACATACGTTCCCTGCACGTCGTTAATACTGACATGATGTATGTACACACGTACGTTGATATGCATATGAAGTGCTGAGATCGGTTGCGCCGCTGCGACGCGTGTTGTCAAGTGCGCAGTCTTTGTGCGAACATATGTCTGTGTGTCTGCGTGCGTGGTATTGCTGATGTGTTGCGCAGTTGATTCGATCGGTGATGTGATAGGACCACGTGGTGTATCAGTGCGGTGCGTCGAATCACGTGTGGGCACACACTCGGCTCGGTCGTGTACCGCTCACTTTTTCGGTCACTTCTTCATGCACGCCGTCGCTCGTATGTTTGTTTGTTTGTTTGTTTGTTTGTTTGTAGTGGTTGTTTGTAGTGGTTGTTGTTGTGTCTGTTGTTGTGTCTGTTTTGGTGTTTGGTGTTGGTGTGTGTGTTGTTCGCGGTTGTGTATTGGTAGTGTGTGTGTGCTGTTTGCGATGGTGTGTGTGTTTTGTGTGGTTGCGAGCTCCTTTGGCTCAGTTGGTAGAGCGTCAGTCTCATAATCTGAAGGTCGCCAGTTCGATCCTGGCAGGGAGCAAAACATACCTTTTTGCACCGACACGCACGCCACACCACACTCTTCATATGCATACGTCCACACACGCAACCATACAAACATCCACGCCAACATCCACCAGCGCATTCCTACTCGCTCGCCTACACCACACACACACACACTCTCTCTTTCTCTCTCTCTCTCTCTCTCTCTCTCTCTCTCGCACACCCAACTACACAACTACACAACTACACAACTACACAACTACACAACTACACAACTGCATCCATACAAACGCATGGTGATGTATGTTCTCGATTGGGTTGGGTTGGATGAGTGAAATCGACGTCAAAGCTCTCAAAGTTCAAGCGTTCTCCGATATACTTACGACATGTAGATGCTGGTGTCGATACTGCGTTGCAAAAACAGACAAGCACTGATGGGGAGAAGAACCACTGCTGTCAGTGTCAGTGTCGGTGTCAGTGTCAGAGTCAGTGTCCGCAGGTAATTGCCGACTGCTGCTGCTGATTAGGTTACAAGTCGTCTGCCGGTTTGACTCTCTCGCTCACACACTTACGTAATTCGTGTGCACACACATACGTTCCCTGCACGTCGTTAATACTGACATGATGTATGTACACACGTACGTTGATATGCATATGAAGTGCTGAGATCGGTTGCGCCGCTGCGACGCGTGTTGTCAAGTGCGCAGTCTTTGTGCGAACATATGTCTGTGTGTCTGCGTGCGTGGTATTGCTGATGTGTTGCGCAGTTGATTCGATCGGTGATGTGATAGGACCACGTGGTGTATCAGTGCGGTGCGTCGAATCACGTGTGGGCACACACTCGGCTCGGTCGTGTACCGCTCACTTTTTCGGTCACTTCTTCATGCACGTCGTCGCTCGTATGTTTGTTTGTTTGTTTGTTTGTTTGTTTGTAGTGGTTGTTTGTAGTGGTTGTTGTTGTGTCTGTTGTTGTGTCTGTTTTTGGTGTTTGGTGTTGGTGTGTGTGTTGTTCGCGGTTGTGTATTGGTAGTGTGTGTGTGCTGTTTGCGATGGTGTGTGTGTTTTGTGTGGTTGCGAGCTCCTTTGGCTCAGTTGGTAGAGCGTCAGTCTCATAATCTGAAGGTCGCCAGTTCGATCCTGGCAGGGAGCAAAACATACCTTTTTGCACCGACACGCACGCCACACCACACTCTTCATATGCATACGTCCACACACGCAACCATACAAACATCCACGCCACATCCACCAGCGCATTCCTACTCGCTCGCCTACACCACACACACACACACTCTCTCTTTCTCCTCTCTCTCCTCTCTCTCTCTCTCTCGCACACCCAACTACACAACTACACAACTACACAACTACACACTACAACTACACAACTGCATCCATACAAACGCATGGTGATGTATGTTCTCGATTGGGTTGGGTTGGATGAGTGAAATCGACGTCAAAGCTCTCAAAGTTCAAGCGTTCTCCGATATACTTACGACATGTAGATGCTGGTGTCGATACTGCGTTGCAAAAACAGACAAGCACTGATGGGGAGAAGAACCACTGCTGTCAGTGTCAGTGTCGGTGGTCAGTGTCAGAGTCAGTGTCCGCAGGTAATTGCCGACTGCTGCTGCTGATTAGGTTACAAGTCGTCTGGCCGGTTTGACTCTCTCGCTCACACACTTACGTAATTCGTGTGCACACACATACGTTCCCTGCACGTCGTTAATACTGACATGATGTATGTACACACGTACGTTGATATGCATATGAAGTGCTGAGATCGGTTGCGCCGCTGCGACGCGTGTTGTCAAGTGCGCAGTCTTTGTGCGAACATATGTCTGTGTGTCTGCGTGCGTGGTATTGCTGATGTGTTTGCGCAGTTGATTCGATCGGTGATGTGATAGGACCACGTGGTGTATCAGTGCGGTGCGTCGAATCACGTGTGGGCACACACTCGGCTCGGTCGTGTACCGCTCACTTTTTCGGTCACTTCTTCATGCACGTCGTCGCTCGTATGTTTGTTTGTTTGTTTGTTTGTTTGTTTGTAGTGGTTGTTTGTAGTGGTTGTTGTTGTGTCTGTTGTTGTGTCTGTTTTTGGTGTTTGGTGTTGGTGTGTGTGTTGTTCGCGGTTGTGTATTGGTAGTGTGTGTGTGCTGTTTGCGATGGTGTGTGTGTTTTGTGTGGTTGCGAGCTCCTTTGGCTCAGTTGGTAGAGCGTCAGTCTCATAATCTGAAGGTCGCCAGTTCGATCCTGGCAGGGAGCAAAACATACCTTTTTGCACCGACACGCACGCCACACCACACTCTTCATATGCATACGTCCACACACGCAAACCATACAAACATCCACGCCAACATCCACCAGCGCATTCCTACTCGCTCGCCTACACCACACACACACACACTCTCTCTTTCTCTCTCTCTCTCTCTCTCTCTCTCTCTCGCACACCCAACTACACAACACAACTACACAACTACACAACTACAACACAACTACACAACTACACAACTGCATCCATACAAACGCATGGTGATGTATGTTCTCGATTGGGTTGGGTTGGATGAGTGAAATCGACGTCAAAGCTCTCAAAGTTCAAGCGTTCTCCGATATACTTACGACATGTAGATGCTGGTGTCGATACTGCGTTGCAAAAACAGACAAGCACTGATGGGGAGAAGAACCACTGCTGTCAGTGTCAGTGTCGGTGTCAGTGTCAGAGTCAGTGTCCGCAGGTAATTGCCGACTGCTGCTGCTGATTAGGTTACAAGTCGTCTGCCGGTTTGACTCTCTCGCTCACACACTTACGTAATTCGTGTGCACACACATACGTTCCCTGCACGTCGTTAATACTGACATGATGTATGTACACACGTACGTTGATATGCATATGAAGTGCTGAGATCGGTTGCGCCGCTGCGACGCGTGTTGTCAAGTGCGCAGTCTTTGTGCGAACATATGTCTGTGTGTCTGCGTGCGTGGTATTGCTGATGTGTTGCGCAGTTGATTCGATCGGTGATGTGATAGGACCACGTGGTGTATCAGTGCGGTGCGTCGAATCACGTGTGGGCACACACTCGGCTCGGTCGTGTACCGCTCACTTTTTTCGGTCACTTCTTCATGCACGTCGTCGCTCGTATGTTTGTTTGTTTTTTGTTTGTTTGTTTGTAGTGGTTGTTTGTAGTGGTTGTTGTTGTGTCTGTTGTTGTGTCTGTTTTTGGTGTTTGGTGTTGGTGTGTGTGTTGTTCGCGGTTGTGTATTGGTAGTGTGTGTGTGCTGTTTGCGATGGTGTGTGTGTTTTGTGTGGTTGCGAGCTCCTTTGGCTCAGTTGGTAGAGCGTCAGTCTCATAATCTGAAGGTCGCCAGTTCGATCCTGGCAGGGAGCAAAACATACCTTTTTGCACCGACACGCACGCCACACCACACTCTTCATATGCATACGTCCACACACGCAACCATACAAACATCCACGCCAACATCCACCAGCGCATTCCTACTCGCTCGCCTACACCACACACACACACACTTCTCTCTTTCTCTCTCTCTCTCTCTCTCTCTCTCTCTCGCACACCCAACTACACAACTACACAACTACACAACTACACAACTACACAACTGCATCCATACAAACGCATGGTGATGTATGTTTTCTCGATTGGGTTGGGTTGGATGAGTGAAATCGACGTCAAAGCTCTCAAAGTTCAAGCGTTCTCCGATATACTTACGACATGTAGATGCTGGTGTCGATACTGCGTTGCAAAAACAGACCAAGCACTGATGGGGAGAAGACCACTGCTGTCAGTGTCAGTGTCGGTGTCAGTGTCAGAGTCAGGTGTCCGCAGGTAATTGCCGACTGCTGCTGCTGATTAGGTTACAAGTCGTCTGCCGGTTTGACTCTCTCGCTCACACACTTACGTAATTCGTGTGCACACACATACGTTCCCTGCACGTCGTTAATACTGACATGATGTATGTACACACGTACGTTGATATGCAGATGAAGTGCTGAGATCGGTTGCGCCGCTGCGACGCGTGTGTGTCAAGTGCGCAGTCTTTGTGCGAACATATGTCTGTGTCTGCGTGCTGGTATTGCTGATGTGTTGCGCAGGTTGATTCGATCGGGTGATGTGATAGACCACGTGGTGTATCAGTGCGGTCGTCGAATCACGTGTGGGCACAACTCGGCTCGGTCGGTGTACCGCTCACTTTTTCGGTCACTTCTTCATGCACGTCGTCGCTCGTTTTGTTTGTTTTTTTGTTTGTTGTTTGTAGTGGTTGTTTGTAGTGGTTTGTTGTGTCTGTTGTTGTGTCTGTTTTTGGTGTTTGGTGTTGGTGTGTGTGTTGTTCGCGGTTGTGTATTGGTAGTGTGTGTGTGCTGTTTGCGATGGTGTGTGTGTGTTTGTCGGCTCAGGTCGTGTCGAAGCGCTCCTTTTTCGACTCAGTTGGTAGAGCGTCAGTCTATGTTCTGAAGGTCGCCAGTTCGATCCAGTGGAGCAAAACATACCTTTTTGCATTGGTAGTGTGTGTGTGCCGATGGTGTGTGTTTTTGTGTGGTTGCGAGCTCCTTTGGCTCAGTTGGTAGAGCGTCAGTCTCATAATCTGAAGGTCGCCAGTTCGATCCTGGCAGGGAGCAAAACATACCTTTTTGCACCGACACGCACGCCACACCACACTCTTCATGCATACGTCCACACACGCAACCATACAAACATCCACGCCAACATCCACCAGCGCATTCCTACTCGCTCGCCTACACCACACACACACACACTCTCTCTTTCTCTCTCTCTCTCTCTCTCTCTCTCTCGCACACCCAACTACACAACTACACAACTACACAACTACACAACTACACAACTGCATCCATACAAACGCATGGTGATGTATGTTCTCGATTGGGTTGGGTTGGATGAGTGAAATCGACGTCAAAGCTCTCAAAGTTCAAGCGTTCTCCGATATACTTACGACATGTAGATGCTGGTGTCGATACTGCGTTGCAAAAACAGACAAGCACTGATGGGGAGAAGAACCACTGCTGTCAGTGTCAGTGTCGGTGTCAGTGTCAGAGTCAGTGTCCGCAGGTAATTGCCGACTGCTGCTGCTGATTAGGTTACAAGTCGTCTGCCGGTTTGACTCTCTCGCTCACACACTTACGTAATTCGTGTGCACACACATACGTTCCCTGCACGTCGTTAATACTGACATGATGTATGTACACACGTACGTTGATATGCATATGAAGTGCTGAGATCGGTTGCGCCGCTGCGACGCGTGTTGTCAAGTGCGCAGTCTTTGTGCGAACATATGTCTGTGTGTCTGCGTGCGTGGTATTGCTGATGTGTTGCGCAGTTGATTCGATCGGTGATGTGATAGGACCACGTGGTGTATCAGTGCGGTGCGTCGAATCACGTGTGGGCACACACTCGGCTCGGTCGTGTACCGCTCACTTTTTCGGTCACTTCTTCATGCACGCCGTCGCTCGTATGTTTGTTTGTTTGTTTGTTTGTTTGTTTGTAGTGGTTGTTGTTGTGTGTGTTGTTGTGTGTCTGTTTTTGGTGTTTGGTGTTGGTGTGTGTGTTGTTCGCGGTTGTGTATTGGTAGTGTGTGTGTGCTGTTTGCGATGGTGTGTGTGTTTTGTGTGGTTGCGAGCTCCTTTGGCTCAGTTGGTAGAGCGTCAGTCTCATAATCTGAAGGTCGCCAGTTCGATCCTGGCAGGGAGCAAAACATACCTTTTGCACCGACACGCACGCCACACCACACTCTCAGATGCAGACGTCCACACACGCAACCATACAAACATCCACGCCAACATCACCAGCGCATTCCTACTCGCTCGCCTACACCACACACACACCACACTCGCTCTGTCTCTCTCTCTCGCTCTTCTCTCGCTCTCGCACACCCAACTACCACAAAACTACACAACTACACAACTACACAACTACCACCAACTGCATCCATACAAACGCATATGGTGATGTATGTATCGATTGGGTTGGGTTTGGATGAGTGAAATCGACGTCAAAGCTCTCAAGTCTAAGCGTTCTCCGATATACTTACGACATGTAGATGCTGGTGTCGATACTGCGTTGCAAAAAACAGACAAGCAATGATGGGGAGAAGAACCACTGCTGTCAGTGTCAGTGTCGGTGTCAGTGTCAGAGTCAGTGTCCGCAGGTAATTTGCCAGAACTGCTGCTGCTGATTAGGTTACAAGTCGTCTGCCGGTTGACTCTCTCTCGCTCACACACTTACGTAATTCGTGTGCACACACATACGTTCCCTGCACGTCGTTAATACTGACATGATGTATGTACACACGTACGTTGATATGCATATGAAGTGCTGAGATCGGTTGCGCCGCTGCGACGCGTGTTGTCAAGTGCGCAGTCTTTGTGCGAACATATGTCTGTGTGTCTGCGTGCGTGGTATTGCTGATGTGTTGCGCAGTTGATTCGATCGGTGATGTGATAGGACCACGTGGTGTATCAGTGCGGTGCGTCGAATCACGTGTGGGCACACACTCGGCTCGGTCGTGTACCGCTCACTTTTTCGGTCACTTCTTCATGCACGTCGTCGCTCGTATGTTTGTTTGTTTGTTTTGTTTGTTTGTTTGTAGTGGTTGTTTGTAGTGGTTGTTGTTGTGTCTGTTGTTGTGTCTGTTTTTGGTGTTTGGTGTTGGTGTGTGTGTTGTTCGCGGTTGTGTATTGGTAGTGTGTGTGTGCTGTTTGCGATGGTGTGTGTGTTTTGTGTGGTTGCGAGCTCCTTTGGCTCAGTTGGTAGAGCGTCAGTCTCATAATCTGAAGGTCGCCAGTTCGATCCTGGCAGGGAGCAAAACATACCTTTTGCACCGACACGCACGCCTACACCACACTCTTCATATGCATACGTCCACACACGCAACCATACAAACATCCACGCCAACATCCACCAGCGCATTCCTACTCGCTCGCCTACACCACACAACACACACTCTCTCTTCTCTCTCTCTCTCTCTCTCTCTCTCTCTCTCGCACACCCAACTACACAACTACACAACTACACAACTACAACTACACAACTACACAACTACACAACTACACAACTACACACTGCATCCATACAAACGCATGGTGATGTATGTTCTCGATTGGGTTGGGTTGGATGAGTGAAATCGACGTCAAAGCTCTCAAAGTTCAAGCGTTCTCCGATATACTTACGACATGTAGATGCTGGTGTCGATACTGCGTTGCAAAAAACAGACAAGCACTGATGGGGAGAAGAACCCACTGCTGTCAGTGTCAGTGTCGGTGTCAGTGTCAGAGTCAGTGTCCGCAGGTAATTGCCGACTGCTGCTGCTGATTAGGTTACAAGTCGTCTGCCGGTTTGACTCTCTCGCTCACACACTTACGTAATTCGTGTGCACACACATACGTTCCCTGCACGTCGTTAATACTGACATGATGTATGTACACACGTACGTTGATATGCATATGAAGTGCTGAGATCGGTTGCGCCGCTGCGACGCGTGTTGTCAAGTGCGCAGTCTTTGTGCGAACATATGTCTGTGTGTCTGCGTGCGTGGTATTGCTGATGTGTTGCGCAGTTGATTCGATCGGTGATGTGATAGGACCACGTGGTGTATCAGTGCGGTGCGTCGAATCACGTGTGGGCACACACTCGGCTCGGTCGTGTACCGCTCACTTTTTCGGTCACTTCTTCATGCACGCCGTCGCTCGTATGTTTGTTTGTTTGTTTGTTTGTTTGTAGTGGTTGTTTGTAAGTGGTTGTTGTTGTGTCTGTTGTTGTGTCTGTTTTTGGTGTTTGGTGTTGGTGTGTGTGTTGTTCGCGGTTGTGTATTGGTAGTGTGTGTGTGCTGTTTGCGATGGTGTGTGTGTTTTGTGTGGTTGCGAGCTCCTTTGGCTCAGTTGGTAGAGCGTCAGTCTCATAATCTGAAGGTCGCCAGTTCGATCCTGGCAGGGAGCAAAACATACCTTTTTGCACCGACACGCACGCCACACCACACTCTTCATATGCATACGTCCACACACGCAACCATACAAACATCCACGCCAACATCCACCAGCGCATTCCTACTCGCTCGCCTACACCACACACACACACACTCTCTCTTTCTCTCTCTCTCTCTCTCTCTCTCTCTCTCTCGCACACCCAACTACACAAACTACACAACTACACACTACACAACTACACAACTACACAACTACACAACTGCATCCATACAAACGCATGGTGATGTATGTTCTCGATTGGGTTGGGTTGGATGAGTGAAATCGACGTCAAAGCTCTCAAAGTTCAAGCGTTCTCCGATATACTTACGACATGTAGATGCTGGTGTCGATACTGCGTTGCAAAAACAGACAAGCACTGATGGGGAGAAGAACCACTGCTGTCAGTGTCAGTGTCGGTGTCAGTGTCAGAGTCAGTGTCCGCAGGTAATTGCCGACTGCTGCTGCTGATTAGGTTACAAGTCGTCTGCCGGTTTGACTCTCTCGCTCACACACTTACGTAATTCGTGTGCACACACATACGTTCCCTGCACGTCGTTAATACTGACATGATGTATGTACACACGTACGTTGATATGCATATGAAGTGCTGAGATCGGTTGCGCCGCTGCGACGCGTGTTGTCAAGTGCGCAGTCTTTGTGCGAACATATGTCTGTGTGTCTGCGTGCGTGGTATTGCTGATGTGTTGCGCAGTTGATTCGATCGGTGATGTGATAGGACCACGTGGTGTATCAGTGCGGTGCGTCGAATCACGTGTGGGCACACACTCGGCTCGGTCGTTGTACCGCTCACTTTTTCGGTCACTTCTTCATGCACGTCGTCGCTCGTATGTTTGTTTGTTGTTTGTTTGTTTGTTTGTAGTGGTTGTTTGTAGTGGTTGTTGTTGTGTCTGTTGTTGTGTCTGTTTTTGGTGTTTGGTGTTGGTGTGTGTGTTGTTCGCGGTTGTGTATTGGTAGTGTGTGTGTGCTGTTTGCGATGGTGTGTGTGTTTTGTGTGGTTGCGAGCTCCTTTGGCTCAGTTGGTAGAGCGTCAGTCTCATAATCTGAAGGTCGCCAGTTCGATCCTGGCAGGGAGCAAAACATACCTTTTTGCACCGACACGCACGCCACACCACACTCTTCATATGCATACGTCCACACACGCAACCATACAAACATCCACGCCAACATCCACCAGCGCATTCCTACTCGCTCGCCTACACCACACACACACACACTCTCTCTTTCTCTCTCTCTCTCTCTCTCTCTCTCTCGCACACCACAACTACACAACTACACAACTACACAACTACACAACTACACAACTGCATCCATACAAACGCATGGTGATGTATGTTCTCGATTGGGTTGGGTTGGATGAGTGAAATCGACGTCAAAGCTCTCAAAGTTCAAGCGTTCTCCGATATACTTACGACATGTAGATGCTGGTGTCGATACTGCGTTGCAAAAACAGACAAGCACTGATGGGGAGAAGAACCACTGCTGTCAGTGTCAGTGTCGGTGTCAGTGTCAGAGTCAGTGTCCGCAGGTAATTGCCGACTGCTGCTGCTGATTAGGTTACAAGTCGTCTGCCGGTTTGACTCTCTCGCTCACACACTTACGTAATTCGTGTGCACACACATACGTCCCTGCACGTCGTTAATACTGACATGATTGTATGTACACACGTACGTTGATATGCATATGAAGTGCTGAGATCGGTTGCGCCGCTGCGACGCGTGTTGTCAAGTGCGCAGTCTTTGTGCGAACATATGTCTGTGTGTCTGCGTGCGTGGTATTGCTGATGTGTTGCGCAGTTGATTCGATCGGTGATGTGATAGGACCACGTGGTGTATCAGTGCGGTGCGTCGAATCACGTGTGGGCACACACTCGGCTCGGTCGTGTACCGCTCACTTTTTCGGTCACTTCTTCATGCACGCCGTCGCTCGTATGTTTGTTTGTTTGTTTGTTTGTTTGTTTGTAGTGGTTGTTTGTAGTGGTTGTTGTTGTGTCTGTTGTTGTGTCTGTTTTTGGTGTTTGGTGTTGGTGTGTGTGTTGTTCGCGGTTGTGTATTGGTAGTGTGTGTGTGCTGTTTGCAATGGTGTGTGTGTTTTGTGTGGTTGCGAGCTCCTTTGGCTCAGTTGGTAGAGCGTCAGTCTCATAATCTGAAGGTCGCCAGTTCGATCCTGGCAGGGAGCAAAACATACCTTTTTGCACCGACACGCACGCCACACCACACTCTTCATATGCATACGTCCACACACGCAACCATACAAACATCCACGCCAACATCCACCAGCGCATTCCTACTCGCTCGCCTACACCACACACACACACACTCTCTCTTTCTCTCTCTCTCTCTCTCTCTCTCTCTCGCCACCCAACTACACAACTACACAACTACACAACTACACAACTACACAACTACACAAACTGCATCCATACAAACGCATGGTGATGTATGTTCTCGATTGGGTTGGGTTGGATGAGTGAAATCGACGTCAAAGCTCTCAAAGTTCAAGCGTTCTCCGATATACTTACGACATGTAGATGCTGGTTGTCGATACTGCGTTGCAAAAACAGACAAGCACTGATGGGGAGAAGAACCACTGCTGTCAGTGTCAGTGTCGGTGTCAGTGTCAGAGGTCAGTGTCCGCAGGTAATTGCCGACTGCTGCTGCTGATTAGGTTACAAGTCGTCTGCGGTTTTGACTCTCTCGCTCACACACTTACGTAATTCGTGTGCACACACATACGTTCCCTGCACGTCGTTAATACTGACATGATGTATGTACACACGTACGTTGATATGCATATGAAGTGCTGAGATCGGTTGCGCCGCTGCGACGCGTGTTGTCAAGTGCGCAGTCTTTGTGCGAACATATGTCTGTGTGTCTGCGTGCGTGGTATTGCTGATGTGTTGCGCAGTTGATTCGATCGGTGATGTGATAGGACCACGTGGTGTATCAGTGCGGTGCGTCGAATCACGTGTGGGCACACACTCGGCTCGGTCGTGTACCGCTCACTTTTCGGTCACTTCTTCATGCACGCCGTCGCTCGTATGTTTGTTGTTTGTTTGTTTGTTTGTTTGTAGTGGTTGTTTGTAGTGGTTGTTGTTGTGTCTGTTGTTGTGTCTGTTTTTGGTGTTTGGTGTTGGTGTGTGTGTTGTTCGCGGTTGTGTATTGGTAGTGTGTGTGTGCTGTTTGCGATGGTGTGTGTGTTTTGTGTGGTTGCGAGCTCCTTTGGCTCAGTTGGTAGAGCGTCAGTCTCATAATCTGAAGGTCGCCAGTTCGATCCTGGCAGGGAGCAAAACATACCTTTTTGCACCGACACGCACGCCACACCACACTCTTCATATGCATACGTCCACACACGCAACCATACAAACATCCACGCCAACATCCACCAGCGCATTCCTACTCGCTCGCCTACACACCACACACACACACACTCTCTCTTTCTCTCTCTCTCTCTCTCTCTCTCTCTCGCACACCCAACTACACAACTACACAACTACACAACTACACAACTACACAACTGCATCAATACAAACGCATGGTGATGTATGTTCTCGATTGGGTTGGGTTGGATGAGTGAAATCGACGTCAAAGCTCTCAAGTTCAAGCGTTCTCCGATATACTTACGACATGTAGATGCTGGTGTCGATACTGCGTTGCAAAAACAGACAAGCACTGATGGGGAGAAGAACCACTGCTGTCAGTGTCAGTGTCGGTGTCAGTGTCAGAGTCAGTGTCCGCAGGTAATTGCCGACTGCTGCTGCTGATTAGGTTGCAAGTCGTCTGCCGGTTTTGACTCTCTCGCTCACACACCTTACGTAATTCGTGTGCACACACATACGTTCCCTGCACGTCGTTAATACTGACATGATGTATGTACACACGTACGTTGATATGCATATGAAGTGCTGAGATCGGTTGCGCCGCTGCGACGCGTGTTGTCAAGTGCGCAGTCTTTGTGCGAACATATGTCTGTGTGTCTGCGTGCGTGGTATTGCTGATGTGTTGCGCAGTTGATTCGATCGGTGATGTGATAGGACCACGTGGTGTATCAGTGCGGTGCGTCGAATCACGTGTGGGCACACACTCGGCTCGGTCGTGTACCGCTCACTTTTTCGGTCACTTCTTCATGCCACGCCGTCGCTCGTATGTTTGTTTGTTTGTTTGTTTGTTTGTAGTGGTTGTTTGTAGTGGTTGTTGTTGTGTCTGTTGTTGTGTCTGTTTTTGGTGTTTGGTGTTGGTGTGTGTGTTGTTCGCGGTTGTGTATTGGTAGTGTGTGTGTGCTGTTTGCGATGGTGTGTGTGTTTTGTGTGGTTGCGAGCTCCTTTGGCTCAGTTGTAGAGCGTCAGTCTAATAATCTGAAGGTCGCCAGTTCGATCCTGGCCAGGGAGCAAAACATACCTTTTTGCACGACACGCACGCCACACCACACTCTTCATATGCATACGTCCACACACGCAACCATTACAAAACATCCACGCCAACATCCACCAGCGCATTCCCTACTCGCTCGCCTACACACACACACACACACTCTCTCTTTCTCTCTCTCTCTCTCTCTCTCTCTCTCGCACACCCAACTACACAACTACACAACTACACAACTACACAACTACACAACTGCATCCATACAAACGCATGGTGATGTATGTTCTCGATTGGTTGGGTTGGATGAGTGAAATCGACGTCAAAGCTCTCAAAGTTTCAAGCGTTCTCCGATATACTTACGACAGTAGATGCTGGTGTCGATACTGCGTTGCAAAAACAGACAAGCACTGATGGGGAGAAGAAACCACTGCTGTCAGTGTCAGTGTCGGTGTCAGTGTCAGAGTCAGTGTCCGCAGGTAATTGCCGACTGCTGCTGCTGATTAGGTTACAAGTCGTCTGCCGGTTTGACTCTCTCGCTCACACACTTACGTATTCGTGTGCACACACATACGTTCCCTGCACGTCGTTAATACTGACATGATGTATGTACACACGTACGTTGATATGCATATGAAGTGCTGAGATCGGTTGCGCCGCTGCGACGCGTGTTGTCAAGTGCGCAGTCTTTGTGCGAACATATGTCTGTGTGTCTGCGTGCGTGGTATTGCTGATGTGTTGCGCAGTTGATTCGATCGGTGATGTGATAGGACCACGTGGTGTATCAGTGCGGTGCGTCGAATCACGTGTGGGCACACACTCGGCTCGGTCGTGTACCGCTCACTTTTTCGGTCACTTCTTCATGCACGTCGTCGCTCGTATGTTTGTTTGTTTGTTTGTTTGTTTGTTTGTAGTGGTTGTTGTAGTGGTTGTTGTGTCTGTTGTTGTGTCTGTTTTTGGTGTTTGGTGTTGGTGTGTGTGTTGTTCGCGGTTGTGTATTGGTAGTGTGTGTGTGCTGTTTGCGATGGTGTGTGTGTTTTGTGTGGTTGCGAGCTCCTTTGGCTCAGTTGGTAGAGCGTCAGTCTCATAATCTGAAGGTCGCCAGTTCGATCCTGGCAGGGAGCAAAACATACCTTTTTGCACCGACACGCACGCCACACCACACTCTTCATATGCATACGTCCACACACGCAACCATACAAACATCCACGCCAACATCCACCAGCGCATTCCTACTCGCTCGCCTACACCACACACACACACACTCTCTCTTCTCTCTCTCTCTCTCTCTCTCTCTCTCTCTCTCGCACAAACTACACACTACACAACTACACAACTACACAACTACACAACTACACAACTGCATCCATACAAACGCATGGTGATGTATGTTCTCGATTGGGTTGGGTTGGATGAGTGAAATCGACGTCAAAGCTCTCAAAGTTCAAGCGTTCTCCGATATACTTACGACATGTAGATGCTGGTGTCGATACTGCGTTGCAAAAACAGACAAGCACTGATGGGGAGAAGAACCACTGCTGTCAGTGTCAGTGTCGGTGTCAGTGTCAGAGTCAGTGTCCGCAGGTAATTGCCGACTGCTGCTGCTGATTAGGTTACAAGTCGTCTGCCGGTTTGACTCTCTCGCTCACACACTTACGTAATTCGTGTGCACACACATACGTTCCCTGCACGTCGTTAATACTGACATGATGTATGTACACACGTACGTTGATATGCATATGAAGTGCTGAGATCGGTTGCGCCGCTGCGACGCGTGTTGTCAAGTGCGCAGTCTTTGTGCGAACATATGTCTGTGTGTCTGCGTGCGTGGTATTGCTGATGTGTTGCGCAGTTGATTCGATCGGTGATGTGATAGGACCACGTGGTGTATCAGTGCGGTGCGTCGAATCACGTGTGGGCACACACTCGGCTCGGTCGTGTACCGCTCACTTTTTCGGTCACTTCTTCATGCACGCCGTCGCTCGTATGTTTGTTTGTTTGTTTGTTTGTTTGTAGTGGTTGTTTGTAGTGGTTGTTGTTGTGTCTGTTGTTGTGTCTGTTTTTGGTGTTTGGTGTTGGTGTGTGTGTTGTTCGCGGTTGTGTATTGGTAGTGTGTGTGTGCTGTTTGCGATGGTGTGTGTGTTTTGTGTGGTTGCGAGCTCCTTTGGCTCAGTTGGTAGAGCGTCAGTCTCATAATCTGAAGGTCGCCAGTTCGATCCTGGCAGGGAGCAAAACATACCTTTTTGCACCGACACGCACGCCACACCACACTCTTCATATGCATACGTCCACACACGCAACCATACAAACATCCACGCCAACATCCACCAGCGCATTCCTACTCGCTCGCCTACACCACACACACACACACTGCACACCCAACTACACAACACACAAACACACTACGGCATCCATACACAACGCACACATGCATCGTCATACAAACGCATATGATCGATATGGGTCTCGATTGGGTTGGGTTGGATGAGTGAAATCGACGTCAAAGCTCTCAAAGTTCAAGCGTTCTCCGATATACTTACGACATGTAGATGCTGGTGTCGATACTGCGTTGCAAAAACAGACAAGCACTGATGGGGAGAAGAACCACTGCTGTCAGTGTCAGTGTCGGTGTCAGTGTCAGAGTCAGTGTCCGCAGGTAATTGCCGACTGCTGCTGCTGATTAGGTTACAAGTCGTCTGCCGGTTTGACTCTCTCGCTCACACACTTACGTAATTCGTGTGCACACACATACGTTCCCTGCACGTCGTTAATACTGACATGATGTATGTACACACGTACGTTGATATGCATATGAAGTGCTGAGATCGGTTGCGCCGCTGCGACGCGTGTTGTCAAGTGCGCAGTCTTTGTGCGAACATATGTCTGTGTGTCTGCGTGCGTGGTATTGCTGATGTGTTGCGCAGTTGATTCGATCGGTGATGTGATAGGACCACGTGGTGTATCAGTGCGGTGCGTCGAATCACGTGTGGGCACACACTCGGCTCGGTCGTGTACCGCTCACTTTTTCGGTCACTTCTTCATGCACGCCGTCGCTCGTATGTTTGTTTGTTTGTTTTTTGTTTGTAGTGTTGTTTGTAGTGGTTGTTGTTGTGTCTGTTGTTGTGTCTGTTTTGGTGTTTGGTGTTGGTGTGTGTGTTGTTCGCGGTTGTGTATTGGTAGTGTGTGTGTGCTGTTTGCGATGGTGTGTGTGTTTTGTGTGGTTGCGAGCTCCTTTGGCTCAGTTGGTAGAGCGTCAGTCTCATAATCTGAAGGTCGCCAGTTCGATCCTGGCAGGGAGCAAAACATACCTTTTTGCACCGACACGCACGCCACACCACACTCTTCATATGCATACGTCCACACACGCAACCATACAAACATCCACGCCAACATCCACCAGCGCATTCCTACTCGCTCGCCTACACCACACACACACACACTCTCTCTTTCTCTCTCTCTCTCTCTCTCTCTCTCTCTCGCACACCCAACTACACAACTACACAACTACACAACTACACAACTACACAACTGCATCCATACAAACGCATGGTGATGTATGTTCTCGATTGGGTTGGGTTGGATGAGTGAAATCGACGTCAAAGCTCTCAAAGTTCAAGCGTTCTCCGATATACTTACGACATGTAGATGCTGGTGTCGATACTGCGTTGCAAAAACAGACAAGCACTGATGGGGAGAAGAACCACTGCTGTCAGTGTCAGTGTCGGTGTCAGTGTCAGAGTCAGTGTCCGCAGGTAATTGCCGACTGCTGCTGCTGATTAGGTTACAAGTCGTCTGCCGGTTTGACTCTCTCGCTCACACACTTACGTAATTCGTGTGCACACACATACGTTCCCTGCACGTCGTTAATACTGACATGATGTATGTACACACGTACGTTGATATGCATATGAAGTGCTGAGATCGGTTGCGCCGCTGCGACGCGTGTTGTCAAGTGCGCAGTCTTTGTGCGAACATATGTCTGTGTGTCTGCGTGCGTGGTATTGCTGATGTGTTGCGCAGTTGATTCGATCGGTGATGTGATAGGACCACGTGGTGTATCAGTGCGGTGCGTCGAATCACGTGTGGGCACACACTCGGCTCGGTCGTGTACCGCTCACTTTTTCGGTCACTTCTTCATGCACGTCGTCGCTCGTATGTTTGTTTGTTTGTTTGTTTGTTGTGTGGTTGTTTGTAGTGGTGTTGTTGTGTCTGTTGTTTGTCTGTTTTTGTTTGGTTTGGTTGTGTGGTGTGTGTTGTTCGCGGTTGTGTATTGGTAGTGTGTGTGTGCTGTTTGCGATGGTGTGTGTGTTTTGTGTGGTTGCGAGCTCCTTTGGCTCAGTTGGTAGAGCGTCAGTCTCATAATCTGAAGGTCGCCAGTTCGATCCTGGCAGGGAGCAAAACATACTTTTTGCACCGACACGCACCACACCACACTCTTCATATGCATACGTCCACACACGCAACCATACAAACATCCACGCCAACATCCACCAGCGCATTCCTACTCGCTCGCCTACACCACACACACACACACTCTCTCTTTCTCTCTCTCTCTCTCTCTCTCTCTCGCACAACTACACAACTACACAACTACACTACACAACTACACAACTACACAACTACACACAACTGCATCCATACAAACGCATGGTGATGTATGTTCTCGATTGGGTTGGGTTGGATGAGTGAAATCGACGTCAAAGCTCTCAAAGTTCAAGCGTTCTCCGATATACTTACGACATGTAGATGCTGGTGTCGATACTGCGTTGCAAAAACAGACAAGCACTGATGGGGAGAAGAACCACTGCTGTCAGTGTCAGTGTCGGTGTCAGTGTCAGAGTCAGTGTCGCAGGTAATTGCCGACTGCTGCTGCTGATTAGGTTACAAGTCGTCTGCCGGTTTGACTCTCTCGCTCACACACTTACGTAATTCGTGTGCACACACATACGTTCCCTGCACGTCGTTAATACTGACATGATGTATGTACACACGTACGTTGATATGCATATGAAGTGCTGAGATCGGTTGCGCCGCTGCGACGCGTGTTGTCAAGTGCGCAGTCTTTGTGCGAACATATGTCTGTGTGTCTGCGTGCGTGGTATTGCTGATGTGTTGCGCAGTTGATTCGATCGGTGATGTGATAGGACCACGTGGTGTATCAGTGCGGTGCGTCGAATCACGTGTGGGCACACACTCGGCTCGGTCGTGTACCGCTCACTTTTTCGGTCACTTCTTCATGCACGTCGTCGCTCGTATGTTTGTTTGTTTGTTTGTTTGTTGTTTGTAGTGGTTGTTTGTAGTGGTTGTTGTTGTGTCTGTTGTTGTGTCTGTTTTTGGTGTTTGGTGTTGGTGTGTGTGTTGTTCGCGGTTGTGTATTGGTAGTGTGTGTGTGCTGTTTGCGATGGTGTGTGTGTTTTGTGTGGTTGCGAGCTCCTTTGGCTCAGTTGGGTAGAGCGTCAGTCTCATAATCTGAAGGTCGCCAGTTCGATCCTGGCAGGGAGCAAAACATACCTTTTTGCACCGACACGCACGCCACACCACACTCTTCATATGCATACGTCCACACACGCAACCATACAAACATCCACGCCAACATCCACCAGCGCATTCCTACTCGCTCGCCTACACCACACACACACACACTCTCTCTCTCTCTCTCTCTCTCTCTCTCTCTCTACTACTACACAACTACACAACTACACAACTACACAACACAACTACACACAACTACACAACTGCATCCATACAAACGCATGGTGATGTATGTTCTCGATTGGGTTGGGTTGGATGAGTGAAATCGACGTCAAAGCTCTCAAAGTTCAAGCGTTCTCCGATATACTTACGACATGTAGATGCTGGTGTCGATACTGCGTTGCAAAAAACAGACAAGCACTGATGGGGAGAAGAACCACTGCTGTCAGTGTCAGTGTCGGTGTCAGTGTCAGAGTCAGTGTCCGCAGGTAATTGCCGACTGCTGCTGCTGATTAGGTTACAAGTCGTCTGCCGGTTTGACTCTCTCGCTCACACACTTACGTAATTCGTGTGCACACACATACGTTCCCTGCACGTCGTTAATACTGACATGATGTATGTACACACGTACGTTGATATGCATATGAAGTGCTGAGATCGGTTGCGCCGCTGCGACGCGTGTTGTCAAGTGCGCAGTTTGTGCGAACATATGTCTGTGTGTCTGCGTGCGTGGTATTGCTGATGTGTTGCGCAGTTGATTCGATCGGTGATGTGATAGGACCACGTGGTGTATCAGTGCGGTGCGTCGAATCACGTGTGGGCACACACTCGGCTCGGTCGTGTACCGCTCACTTTTTCGGTCACTTCTTCATGCACGCCGTCGCTCGTTTGTTTGTTTGTTTGTTGTGTGTTTGTAGTGGTTGTTGTGTGTTGTTGTTGTGTGTGTCTGTTTTTGGTGTTGGTGTTGGTGTGTGTGTTGTTCGCGGTTGTGTATTGGTAGTGTGTGTGTGCTGTTTGCGATGGTGTGTGTGTTTTGTGTGGTTGCGAGCTCCTTTGGCTCAGTTGGTAGAGCGTCAGTCTCATAATCTGAAGGTCGCCAGTTCGATCCTGGCAGGGAGCAAAACATACCTTTTTGCACCGACACGCACGCCACACCACACTCTTCATATGCATACGTCCACACACGCAACCATACAAACATCCACGCCAACATCCAGCGCATTCCTACTCGCTCGCCTACACCACACACACACACACTCTCTCTTTCTCTCTCTCTCTCTCTCTCTCTCGCACACCCAACTACTACACAACTACAACTACACAACTACAACTACACAACTAACACTACACAACTACACAACTACACAACTGCATCCATACAAACGCATGGTGATGTATGTTCTCGATTGGGTTGGGTTGGATGAGTGAAATCGACGTCAAAGCTCTCAAAGTTCAAGCGTTCTCCGATATACTTACGACATGTAGATGCTGGTGTCGATACTGCGTTGCAAAAACAGACAAGCACTGATGGGGAGAAGAACCACTGCTGTCAGTGTCAGTGTCGGTGTCAGTGTCAGAGTCAGTGTCCGCAGGTAATTGCCGACTGCTGCTGCTGATTAGGTTACAAGTCGTCTGCCGGTTTGACTCTCTCGCTCACACACTTACGTAATTCGTGTGCACACACATACGTTCCCTGCACGTCGTTAATACTGACATGATGTATGTACACACGTACGTTGATATGCATATGAAGTGCTGAGATCGGTTGCGCCGCTGCGACGCGTGTTGTCAAGTGCGCAGTCTTTGTGCGAACATATGTCTGTGTGTCTGCGTGCGTGGTATTGCTGATGTGTTGCGCAGTTGATTCGATCGGTGATGTGATAGGACCACGTGGTGTATCAGTGCGGTGCGTCGAATCACGTGTGGGCACACACTCGGCTCGGTCGTGTACCGCTCACTTTTTCGGTCACTTCTTCATGCACGTCGTCGCTCGTATGTTTGTTTGTTTGTTTGTTTGTTTGTTGTAGTGGTTGTTGGTGGTTGTTTGTGTCTGTTGTTGTGTCTGTTTTGGTGTTTGGTGTTGGTGTGTGTGTTGTTCGCGGTTGTGTATTGGTAGTTGTGTGTGCTGTTTGCGATGGTGTGTGTGTTTTGTGTGGTTGCGAGCTCCTTTGGCTCAGTTGGTAGAGCGTCAGTCTCATAATCTGAAGGTCGCCAGTTCGATCCTGGCAGGGAGCAAAACATACCTTTTTGCACCGACACGCACGCCACACCACACTCTTCATATGCATACGTCCACACACGCAACCATACAAACATCCACGCCAACATCCACCAGCGCATTCCTACTCGCTCGCCACACCACACACACAACACTCTCTCTTTCTCTCTCTCTCTCTCTCTCTCTCTCTCGCACACCCAACTACACACACTACACAACTACACAACTACACAACTGGCATCCATACAAACGCATGGTGATGTATGTTCTCTCGATTGGGTTGGGTTGGATGAGTGAAATCGACGTCAAAGCTCTCAAAGTTCAAGCGTTCTCGATACTTACGACATGTAGATGCTGGTGTCGATACTGCGTTTGCAAAAACAGACAAGCACTGATGGGGAGAAGAACCACTGCTGTCAGTGTCAGTGTCGGTGTCAGTGTCAGAGTCAGTGTCCGCAGGTAATTGCCGACTGCTGCTGCTGATTAGGTTACAAGTCGTCTGCCGGTTTGACTCTCTCGCTCACACACTTACGTAATTCGTGTGCACACACATACGTTCCCTGCACGTCGTTAATACTGACATGATGTATGTACACACGTACGTTGATATGCATGAAGTGCTGAGATCGGTTGCGCCGCTGCGACGCGTGTTGTCAAGTGCGCAGTCTTTGTGCGAACATATGTCTGTGTGTCTGCGTGCGTGGTATTGCTGATGTGTTGCGCAGTTGATTCGATCGGTGATGTGATAGGACCACGTGGTGTATCAGTGCGGTGCGTCGAATCACGTGTGGGCACACACTCGGCTCGGTCGTGTACCGCTCACTTTTTCGGTCACTTCTTCATGCACGTCGTCGCTCGTATGTTTGTTGTTTGTTTGTTTGTTTGTTGTAGTGGTTGTTTGTAGTGGTTGTTGTTGTGTCTGTTTTTGTGTCTGTTTTGGTGTTTGGTGTTGGTGTGTGTGTTGTTCGCGGTTGTGTATTGGTAGTGTGTGTGTGCTGTTTGCGATGGTGTGTGTTTTTGTGTGGTTGCGAGCTCCTTTGGCTCAGTTGGTAGAGCGTCAGTCTCATAATCTGAAGGTCGCCAGTTCGATCCTGGCAGGGAGCAAAACATACCTTTTTGCACCGACACGCACGCCACACCACACTCTTCATATGCATACGTCCACACACGCAACCATACAAACATCCACGCCAACATCCACCAGCGCATTCCTACTCGCTCGCCTACACCACACACACACACACTCTCTCTTTCTCTCTCTCTCTCTCTCTCTCTCTCTCGCTACACAACTACAACTACACAACTACAACTACACAACTACACAACACACTACATATGCATCCATACAAACGCATGGTGATGTATGTTCTCGATTGGGTTGGGTTGGATGAGTGAAATCGACGTCAAAGCTCTCAAAGTTCAAGCGTTCTCCGATATACTTACGACATGTAGATGCTGGTGTCGATACTGCGTTGCAAAAACAGACAAGCACTGATGGGGAGAAGAACCACTGCTGTCAGTGTCAGTGTCGGTGTCAGTGTCAGAGTCAGTGTCCGCAGGTAATTGCCGACTGCTGCTGCTGATTAGGTTACAAGTCGTCTGCCGGTTTGACTCTCTCGCTCACACACTTACGTAATTCGTGTGCACACACATACGTTCCCTGCACGTCGTTAATACTGACATGATGTATGTACACACGTACGTTGATATGCATGAAGTGCTGAGATCGGTTGCGCCGCTGCGACGCGTGTTGTCAAGTGCGCAGTCTTTGTGCGAACATATGTCTGTGTGTCTGCGTGTGGTATTGCTGATGTGTTGCGCAGTTGATTCGATCGGTGATGTGATAGGACCACGTGGTGTATCAGTGCGGTGCGTCGAATCACGTGTGGGCACACACTCGGCTCGGTCGTGTACCGCTCACTTTTTCGGTCACTTCTTCATGCACGCGTCGCTCGTATGTTTGTTTGTTTGTTGTTTTTTTTGTTTGTAGTGGTTGTTGTGGTTGTTGTTGTGTCTGTTTTTGGTGTTTGGTGTTTGGTGTTGGTGTGTGTTGTTCGCGGTTGTGTATTGGTAGTGTGTGTGTGCTGTTTGCGATGGTGTGTGTGTTTTGTGTGGTTGCGAGCTCCTTTGGCTCAGTTGGTAGAGCGTCAGTCTCATAATCTGAAGGTCGCCAGTTCGATCCTGGCAGGGAGCAAAACATACCTTTTTGCACCGACACGCACGCCACACCACACTCTTCATATGCATACGTCCACACACGCAACCATACAAACATCCACGCCAACATCCACCAGCGCATTCCTACTCGCTCGCCCACACACACACACAACACTCTCTCTTCTCTCTCTCTCTCTCTCTCTCTCTCTCGCACACCCAACTACACAACTACACAACTACACACACAACTACACAACTACACAACTACACAACTGCATCCATACAAACGCATGGTGATGTATGTTCTCGATTGGGTTGGGTTGGATGAGTGAAATCGACGTCAAAGCTCTCAAAGTTCAAGCGTTCTCCGATATACTTACGACATGTAGATGCTGGTGTCGATACTGCGTTGCAAAAACAGACAAGCACTGATGGGGAGAAGAACCACTGCTGTCAGTGTCAGTGTCGGTGTCAGTGTCAGAGTCAGTCCGCAGGTAATTGCCGACTGCTGCTGCTGATTAGGTTACAAGTCGTCTGCCGGTTTGACTCTCTCGCTCACACACTTACGTAATTCGTGTGCACACATACGTTCCCTGCACGTCGTTAATACTGACATGATGTATGTACACACGTACGTTGATATGCATATGAAGTGCTGAGATCGGTTGCGCCGCTGCGACGCGTGTTGTCAAGTGCGCAGTCTTTGTGCGAACATATGTCTGTGTGTCTGCGTGCGTGGTATTGCTGATGTGTTGCGCAGTTGATTCGATCGGTGATGTGATAGGACCACGTGGTGTATCAGTGCGGTGCGTCGAATCACGTGTGGGCACACACTCGGCTCGGTCGTGTACCGCTCACTTTTTCGGTCACTTCTTCATGCACGCCGTCGCTCGTATGTTTGTTTTTTTGTTGTTTGTTTGTAGTGGTTGTTTGTAGTGGTTGTTGTTGTGTCTGTTGTTGTGTCTGTTTTTGGTGTTTGGTGTTGGTGTGTGTGTTGTTCGCGTTGTGTATTGGTAGTGTGTGTGCTGTTTGCGATGGTGTGTGTGTTTTGTGTGGTTGCGAGCTCCTTTGGCTCAGTTGGTAGAGCGTCAGTCTCATAATCTGAAGGTCGCCAGTTCGATCCTGGCAGGAGCAAAACATACCTTTTTGCACCGACGCACACACCACACTCTTCATATGCATACGTCCACACACGCAACCATACAAACATCCACGCCAACATCCACCAGCGCATTCCTACTCGCTCGCCTACACCACACACACACACACTCTCTCTTTCTCTCTCTCTCTCTCTCACACAACTACACAACTACACAACTACACAACTACACACTACACAACTGCATCCATACAAACGCATGGTGATGTATGTTCTCGATTGGGTTGGGTTGGATGAGTGAAATCGACGTCAAAGCTCTCAAAGTTCAAGCGTTCTCCGATATACTTACGACATGTAGATGCTGGTGTCGATACTGCGTTGCAAAAACAGACAAGCACTGATGGGGAGAAGAACCACTGCTGTCAGTGTCAGTGTCGGTGTCAGTGTCAGAGTCAGTGTCCGCAGGTAATTGCCGACTGCTGCTGCTGATTAGGTTACAAGTCGTCTGCCGGTTTGACTCTCTCGCTCACACACTTACGTAATTCGTGTGCACACACATACGTTCCCTGCACGTCGTTAATACTGACATGATGTATGTACACACGTACGTTGATATGCATATGAAGTGCTGAGATCGGTTGCGCCGCTGCGACGCGTGTTGTCAAGTGCGCAGTCTTTGTGCGAACATATGTCTGTGTGTCTGCGTGCGTGGTATTGCTGATGTGTTGCGCAGTTGATTCGATCGGTGATGTGATAGGACCACGTGGTGTATCAGTGCGGTGCGTCGAATCACGTGTGGGCACACACTCGGCTCGGTCGTGTACCGCTCACTTTTTCGGTCACTTCTTCATGCACGTCGTCGCTCGTATGTTTGTTTGTTTGTTTGTTTGTTAGTGGTTGTTTGTAGTGGTTGTTGTTGTGTCTGTTGTTGTGTCTGTTTTTGGTGTTTGGTGTTGGTGTGTGTGTTGTTCGCGGTTGTGTATTGGTAGTGTGTGTGCTGTTTGCGATGGTGTGTGTGTTTTGTGGTTGCGAGCTCCTTTGGCTCAGTTGGTAGAGCGTCAGTCTCATAATCTGAAGGTCGCCAGTTCGATCCTGGCAGGGAGCAAAACATACCTTTTTGCACCGACACGCACGCCACACCACACTCTTCATATGCATACGTCCACACACGCAACCATACAAACATCCACGCCAACATCCACCAGCATTCCTACTCGCTCGCCTACACCACACCACACACACTCTCTCTCTCTCTCTCTCTCTCTCTCTCTCTCTCGCACACCCAACTACACAACACACAACTACACAACTACACAACTACACAACTGCATCCATACAAACGCATGGTGATGTATGTTCTCGATTGGGTTGGGTTGGATGAGTGAAATCGACGTCAAAGCTCTCAAAGTTCAAGCGTTCTCCGATATACTTACGACATGTAGATGCTGGTGTCGATACTGCGTTGCAAAAACAGACAAGCACTGATGGGGAGAAGAACCTGCTGTCAGTGTCAGTGTCGGTGTCAGTGTCAGAGTCAGTGTCCGCAGGTAATTGCCGACTGCTGCTGCTGATTAGGTTACAAGTCGTCTGCCGGTTTGACTCTCTCGCTCACACACTTACGTAATTCGTGTGCACACACATACGTTCCCTGCACGTCGTTAATACTGACATGATGTATGTACACGTACGTTGATATGCATATGAAGTGCTGAGATCGGTTGCGCCCGCTGCGACGCGTGTTGTCAAGTGCGCAGTCTTTGTGCGAACATATGTCTGTGTGTCGCGTGCGTGGTATTGCTGATGTGTTGCGCAGTTGATTCGATCGGTGATGTGATAGGACCACGTGGTGTATCAGTGCGGTGCGTCGAATCACGTGTGGGCACACACTCGGCTCGGTCGTGTACCGCTCACTTTTTCGGTCACTTCTTCATGCACGCGTCGCTCGTATGTTTGTTTGTTTGTTTGTTTGTTTGTTTGTAGGTTGTTTGTAGTGGTTTGTTGTTGTCTGTGTTTGTGTGTTTGGTGTTGGTGTGGTGTGTTGTTCGCGGTTGTGTATTGGTAGTGTGTGTGTGCTGTTTGCGATGGTGTGTGTGTTTTGTGTGGTTGCGAGCTCCTTTGGCTCAGTTGGTAGAGCGTCAGTCTCATAATCTGAAGGTCGCCAGTTCGATCCTGGCAGGGAGCAAAACATACCTTTTTGCACCGACACGCACGCCACACCACACTCTTCATATGCATACGTCCCACACGCAACCATACAAACATCCACGCCAACATCCACCAGCGCATTCCTACTCGCTCGCCTACACCACACACACACACACACTCTCTCTCTCTCTCTCTCTCTCTCTCTCTCTCTCTCGCACACCCAACTACACAACTACACAACTACACAACTACACAACTACACAACTACACAACTACACA